>JAJJWW010019238.1:0-19745 GCA_023531295.1 Papaver armeniacum | reverse complement strand
TTTCCGTAACTATTCTCAAGTAGCATCCATTTTTTTCAAACAATACGGTTTTTCACTTGGTCCATGAATACTCTGCTCGATCAAGTGAGTCAGATGCATAATTCTACATCGGATTTGGAAGTGCTTAATTTTTTTCCGAGTTAGGCACAGTAAGTGAAGGGAAGGACAAATTTATCAATGTTCTTGGTCGCCTCCGACAGTGTGGACGAGAATTCTTTTGTTTGTGACTTGTGCTGTCAAAGGGGAATCCCCGGGAGTTGCTGTGCAAAAAGGTAGCGCGAGAGATCATGCTTGTAATTTTATCGGGGCAACGAGTATAGGTCCTGGGAAGGACAAATAATTACTCATGGGCTTTATGGTATAATTGTTGGTTTAGGATGGGCTTTGAAGTGGAATATCCGAAGAGTTTTAATCCGTACCATTACTACATGCGGTTATAGCTTTTACGAATTCTAATGTGCCCCGGTTTGCAAGACACAAGATGGAAAAAGATTCAAGAGAGTTATGATTCAATTCGCTTCGTTCATACCTACCGTGGAAGCAAATTTTCAGAGCCGATTCTATGGCAAAATAGGATGTCTTCTCGAGAATGGGGAAGGGTTGAACTATGATGAGAGACCTTTTTTCTCCACTCTTGGAATATCCTTATGTTTCCTATTTCAGATTTAAGTAGTTTGTAAGTTTTTGGGGTCTTTTGACCTCTTTTCATGTAAACTCTTTTGTATCATATTTGCCATTCATCAATATATTCTTTGACTTAACAAAAAAGCAATAAGATCATCCCTTTACTCCTGGTACGTAGGTAATCATACACGAACCACAGTATATCTTGTGTTTTTCTATTTCTCTTGCTTGTTTACTTCATTATGTATGTTTGAGAGTCCATCGGATTTAGTCAGTAGGGATTTTCTACATCTACATTCCTCGCAGCAAACTAAGGGACCGTGTAACATCTTCGATACCTTGAAATCAAGTCGCAAAAGAGAGGAATCCAAGATCCTAAGTCACCTTGGTGTTAGTTGAAGCTAAAGGAAGAAACTCTTTTGGTTAAATGTGTTAGTAGACAAAGCCTCACAACGTGTGTTTTGTTCTCAAAACGATTTTCACTCACTCTTTGAAATTTCCTTATTTAGGTTTAATAGAACCTTGTTATGTTTCCTTGGAAGTTGAACTCCAGCTCCCACAAGCATCAATCTTTTTTAGCCTTGCTAAGTCGAGTTGTTAAGATCGAGTCATTAAACTAGGGCCAGCTTGGTCGAGTTGCCAGAAGCGAAGTTATTAGAAGATCCGCAAGCTCCGAAATAACATCTTTTGATGTTTGGCAGAAGCTAAAGTGAAACTTCATCTCGGCTTACGCCTTTTCATCTCAAACTCTAAGGGTCGTATAAATTGCCTAAAAATAAAGTATCAACACCGCTAAAAGAGATATTCAACAGCTTCCTATAAACATCTATCGATGATAGTTGATGCTATGAAAGGATCTAATGGGTCGAAACACATAGGTTGGGCTAGATTCGTTGTTTAAAGCTTACCTTTCTTCTCGATTAAAAGCTCGATTTCGTTACATTTGTTTTCGCTTACTTCATCGTTGAAAATCTCACAAAATTCTAGTTTGAAAAGAAAAACTTGGCAGGTTATCTTCATCGCCTTGATTTTGTCAAGTGGAGTACCATAAGGTTTCTTCCTTATAAGTGATTGTTTTCCTCTGTTTTGAAACATTTGATAAACTCGCCTTTTACCGAAGTTAGGCGTTTCCCTCGTCGAGTTAAGCCCTCGGTCGAAGAGTTTATGGGTAAAAATCGTTTATTAGATTTCGGTAAATTCGGTAGGTGAGTGAGAAACTTGGTTCAAACCCTAAACAAATGTCTTGCACGTGAGCACTTTATAGATTCGAGAGATCAATACGTACAAGTCCCTGCCTAAACCAAGAAATGGCCGTTCCGGACTTGCTTCGGTCACAAAGTGGAGGAGAAGGATTGATTTGGGGAGGAAGCAAAGAAAGGTGTTGAGACCAGAATAATTACGGGAGAGTAGTGTCTCGACTTGTATCGAGAAAATGAAAGCTTGGAAGCTTGCAAGAGATGAAAGCTTTTGGAGAGCTTGCAAAGTTGCCTTTTACGAGAGTGTAGTATTTTTCTCCCGACAGAGACTTGTTGTCCGGGTGGAAATAGGTAAGACCTATTTATACAAGTCGAGATTGAAACGTACTACTGGCCTCATGAAGGAAGAGAGTAAAGGGTGAAATAATGGGAGGAGGTGGTAACCGCATGGTGTTAATGGGTGAAAACGTTTTCACCATTATTTCCTCTTTTATTTGACCGCTTTATTCCTATTCACGCTTTCTTGTGTGGCGTAGTGTACGTAATGCATCTTTGTGACCAAACCAAAACCCTAGAAAGCATCCCCCGGTTGTGTTGATGTCTCGAGTGTTGGTTGCACCTTGAGTGCAAGTGGCGCTAGTGGCGCGTGTGGCATGTGCCATTGGCATGTGCGGAATGCCCTTGTTGCGGGTTGTACTTCGAGCGCAAGTGGCAATGCCGGCTGCTAGTGGCGTGCGTGGCATGTGCCAATGGCATGTGTGGAACGCCTTGGTGGTAGGTTGTACGTTGAGTGTAAAAACGCCGAGCTGCTAGTGGCGTGTGTGGCATGCGCGGAATGCCTTGGTGGTAGGTTGCATGTTGAGTGTAAGTGGCAATGCCGGAGAGTGCTAGTGGCGTGTGTGGCATGTGCCAATGGCATGTGCGGAATGCCTTGGTGGAAAGTTGCATGGTTTGCGAGTTAGGCTACCGGTGTGGGTTTTGGCATGTGTGGCGTTAGGGACCGTGGCCTTGGTAGGAAAAGCTACCAGCCGAGCGTGTTGGCATGTGCCAATGGCATGCGTAGCCAGATTAGGCCGTGGCCTTGGTAGGAAAAGCTACCGGTGACGCATGTTGGCATATGCCAATGGCATGCGTGGCGTTAGGGCCGTGGCCTTGGTAGGAAAAGCTACCAAATGACGCATGTTGGCATGTTCCAATGGCATGCGTGGCCGTTAGGCCGTGGCCTTGGTAGGAAAAGCTACCAAATGCGTGTTGGCATGTGCCAATGGCATGCGTGGCCGTTACATGTGCCAGGCATGCGTGGTCGCAGGGCCATGGCCTTGGTAGGAAAAGCTACCGATGACGCATGTTGGCATGTGCCAATGGCATGCGTGGCCGTTAGGGCCGTGGGCTTGGTAGGAAAAGCTACCGAACAGCGTGTTGGCATGTGCCAATGGCATGCGTGGCCGTTAGGGCGTGGCCTTGTAGGAAAAGCTACCGGCGACGTGTTGGCATGTGCCAATGCACGCGTGGCCAATTGGCCTAGGTTTCATGGTTTGCAAGCCTAGGTGCGGGCGCTACTTTGGCATGGCTAGGGCCAAGGTAGGGGTGTTTGGCATGGCGCGGCTAGCTCGGGTTAAGTGTGGCTGGCATGATTTGCCATTGGCACGGAGGTGCGACTAGCATGGTTGGCATGCTTCGGTGCGCTTGGTATGGATGGCATGATTTTCCATTGGCATAGGGATGCGGCTAGCTTGGGCTAGGTGTGGCTGACATGATTTTCCATTGGCACGGAGGTGCGGCTAGCATGGTTGGCATGCTTCGGCGCGTTTGGTATGGCTGGCATGATTTGCCATTGGCATAGAGATGTGGCTAGCTCGGGCTAGGTGTGGGTCGGCATGATTTGCCATTGGCACGGAGGTGCGGCTAGCATGGTTGGCATGCTTGGTGGCGTTTGGTATGGCTGGCATGATTTGCCATTGGCATAGAGATGCGGCTAGCTCCTGCTAGGTGTGGTCGGCATGATTTGCCATTGGCACGGAGGTGCGGCTAGCATGGTTGGCATGCTTCGGCCCGTTTGGTATGGTCTGCATGATTTGCCATTGGCATAGAGATGCGGCTAGCTCGGGCTAGGTGTGGTCGGCATGATTTGCCATTGGCACGGAGGTGCGGCTAGCATGGTTGGCATGCTTCAAATACGTTTGGTATGGTGGCATGATTTGCCATTGGCATAGAGACGCGGCTAGCTCGGGCTGGTGTGGTCGTGGCATGATTTGCCATTGGCACGGAGGTGCGGCTAGCATGGATGGCATGCTTCGGCATTTGGTATGGCTGGCATGATTTGCCATTGGCATAGAGATGCGGCTAGCTCGGGCTAGGTGTGGCTGGCATGATTTGCCATTGTACGGAGTGCGGCTAGCATGGTTGTCATGATTCGGCGCGTTTGGTATGGCTGGCATGATTTGCCATTGGCATAGAGATGCGGCTAGCTCGGGCTAGGTGTGGCTGGCATGATTTGCCATTGGCACGGAGGTGCGGCTAGCATGGTTGGCATGCTTCTGCGCGTTTGGTATGGCTGGCATGATTTGCCATTGGCATAGAGATGCGGCTATCTCGGAGCTAGGTGTGGGCTGGCATGGTTTGCCATTGGCACGGAGGTGAATTAGGGTTTTGTTCGTTGTAACCCTAATTTGAAAAAAATACCCCTATTAATTACTTGTTACACGCATTAAATGTTCTAATAAATGTGTCACTTGGTGACATTAGGTTATTTGGGGTTTTACGATTTTACCCTTTGTCTAAAAAACCACCATCAACATTAAGTCCCCCAACTTAGCTCGGAACAGAGCTTTGTTGCGGGGGTAAGCATAAGATGGTGACAAACTATCGAGCAAAGAAACCGTAAAGAGAATTGAGGAGGCTCGTCGACCTTTTATAAATAGGATTTGGAATCCTTGCCTCCGGCGCTTGCGCAACCGGGAGGCCGGCACAATTGGGAAGTTAGCGTCGTGAGAGACAGAAGGCGGGCGCGTTGAGAAGTTGACGCGAGTTTAGAAACCGAGCGTGCTTGGCGGTGGGGCCGGCGCAAGGTGGGGAAGTCAGGCGTGCTTGTCATGGACTTGAGCGGTCATTGGGAAGTTGGCGTGATTGGTGGGGGCGGTGCGGCTTGGGCGACGTTGGGAAGTTGGCGTTAGTTGGGAAACCGAGCGTCTAGGCCGGGTGGGACCCAGGCGCAAGGTGTGGAAGTCTGTGCGTGCTTGCGAGCATGACTTGGGCGGTCATTGGGAAGTCGGTGCAATTGGTGGGGCCAGGTGCAGCTTTGGAGACATTGGGAAGTTGGGCGCCCTTGTGGGCCCGTTTCTTACACGCACGATTTTGGTGAAGGGGAAATCCTTCCCTATTTCGGAATCTTCACGCCTATATATAAAAGTCCCTTTCTCCCATCTTGCACTTTCATCTTTCGTCCTTTCCTACTAGCGGCGAGTCACAAAGAAAAACCATCTTCCTGGTATGTCTTCCAAAGTCTTTGCTCTTGTTTCCCTTTTATGTAGGTGTAAACCCTAAGAGTAGGCGTTTATATATTGTGCATATAATTTCTTGGCGTGCCTCTTGTAGAAAATATTGTATGTATGCACCCAAGGGAAATACTGCATATATTATTCGAACCCGTAGGAAAGTGCTCCATATACAATTTCGAGCCCAAGAAGGATACCGCAAGCGCACTTGAGCCCGTATGAAATACATCACGTGTATAATTTTGAACCACTGAAGAAAATACTGCGTGTGCGATTCGAACCCGTAGAGAATATTGTGTGAATCTCAAGAAGAATACCGTATATATGCTTCATATGACTTCGAACCCGTAGGAAATATTGCATGAATTTTCGGTCTGAAAGAAATATCATCACGCGTGCGATTTTGAACCCGTAGAAAAATGCTCCATATATAATTTTGAACCCAAAGAATGATACTGGCAGACGCACTTGAGCCCGTATAAAATACTGCGTATATAATTTGAAACTCAAGAAAATATCGCGTGTGTATTTTTGAACCCCAAGAAAATACTGCGTGTGTATTTTTGAACCCGTAGAGAATGCTCCGTATTTAATTCCGACCCAAGAATGATACCGCTGACGTACTTGAGCCCGTATAAAATACTGCGTATATAATTTTGAACCCCGAAGAAAATACGCGTGTGTATTTTTGAACCCGTAGAGAATGCTCCATATATAATTTTGAATCCAGAAGAATGATACGCCCTTTCTCTCTTCTTTTTTTTTTTTTTTTTTTTGTATTTCAGGGCTTTCCTTTGTTGGGCGCGGTTATGTGTCGGGGAGATAATTTTGGCTTTCTCAGTGTGCGGATATCTTGTTACTAAGTTGTTATGAAGAAATCCTAAGATGTTACTGAACAAAATTTCGCCTCATCGAAAGATGTCCATAGTTCCAAACCGAACACGGATGATGAATTCTTCGCCAAAAAACTTGCCTCCGCTCGGAAAAATCACCCGGAGCTTCGTGCCACTTTTGTTAACCGGTGGTGAAGATGAAAAGAAGACACGTTCGGTTCGCCCAGAACACCATACGGTTACTGTCTTCATAAAGGGGTATATTCCTCTTCCAATATTGATTTCGGGATGTGCCAAAGCCCATTACGTTCTTTTGATAGATGGGTTGAGTTCATGGTGAGTAAGGAGCATATAAATACCAACTTGACTTGAGCGAGATTATTGATCTTTGTCGAGCTTCCCGAAAATCTCTAGATTAGGAAGGATATCTCGGGCTTGGTTGCTTTCATCTCCGATGGTGTTCGACACCCATACGATCATATGTAGATGGGGTGAGATAACTTTCTCCTTGGAGAGTGTGGCTCTCTTTGCTTTGAATCTTCCTGAATCGGGAATCTTAAAATCAAATTATATGAAAGTGAGGGGAAGATGCGGGATGACCTTGCCGCGAAGTTGGAAGATTTCGCTCGGAAAGACTCCACCGTGAAGTCGAAGGATTCTCATCTCCTGAAGAGGATGAAAGGTGCCTTTACAAATGGTGGATATCTCAATGGTTTCCTGACGAGCCGGAACCCGAACAAAAGCGGTGATCTTCACGTTGCAGCACTTTTGGCTCTCTCGGTTGTCTAGAGACATTTTTGACGACTTACGAGAGTAAGAAGGAGATAAGACCCGAGTTGCTAGTGATTGTCAGAAGTTGGCAAAAGGTGAAGTTATTCCTATTGGCAAGCTATTCCTCGGTTCTGTAGAGTATGTGCATCTGGATCACCTAGTTGCGAACATGCGAGTTTCAATGGTTTCATGAAAGTGAATTCATATGTGCACGTTGCTTTTCGCAAGTCCGGCTATGGGAGCACTTTGAGAAGTATGCTCCAAACCGATGCCTTCGATTCCCGCAGTTGGGGCGGCTCTCGAATTCTTTGATGGGTGAACAGGGCCCAAGAGTTGGCGTGAGCTTGGTTAGTCTTCTCGATAAGTCGTATGAAATCGGTTTTTCGCCCATGGGAGCCGGTCCATAGGTCGGTGACTCAAATTGACACCTTTATTTCACTCCGCTCATGTCTTTGTCTTCGATGGCGATTTGAGCGTTGGTGAAAACTTGTTTATGCAAAGCCGCACGTCCAGGTTATATGCCGTCTTTCTTCATGGGGTCTTTCCGGATAGTCGCTACAATATCGACCGTCTTGCTCGTCACATGGGTTTCGATCAAGGGTGCCTCTTGCTTACCAGCCGGTGATCCCTAAGGATTCATTGCGTCCGCCCTTAATGCCGAGTGCCCTTGAGACGGTATCCGCCTTCCCTTCTTTCAACGGAAGAGTAACCGACGACTTTAGGCTATAATGAGTTACGGTGCGACGAGTTTATTATGATCCAAGATTTTGTGAATAACGTGGTGGAGAACGTTCGTTGTAAACCTTCCCAGCCAGATTTTGAAGAAGTATCCAATGTTGAGAGATCTCAGCGAAAGTTGCCTAGCAACTCGGAAAGTCCCTGGCAAGGAACGGAGAACGAAGAATCGTCTTTGGCGGGTTCCTGACGGTTTCAAAAGATCCTCCCACAGCTCTTGTGTCTTTCGATTCTTCCAATAACCAGGTATGTGTCGCTTCTTCATTGGTTTGTCTCAAAACACGTGAATTTCTGCTGAAAACATGTGTCTTGTTTCTTCCTGGGCTTCGGTAGTGTTAATGCTTTCGCTGCCCTTGCACGTTGCCAGGAGACGGCAATTTCTTCAAAGAATTCTGCGGCAAAGACTGAGCCTTCTCATAGCGGTGATGAGTCGAGAAAGAAGAAAGTTCGACAAGTGAGAGTGATTTCTCTGGCAGATTTTGGTTCTTTTTCGGAAGTGGTTCAAGGTGAGTTCCGCGCTTCTTTTCTTTCTTCTTCTGTTTCTTCTTTTGAAAAATGTCTGACTCAAGTTCGCAGGAGGAATCCGGTTCGGAGGACGATTCTGGGGTAGAGCCACATGGAAACTTTCCCTTGGTGGCCACCGCCGGTGACTTGGAGATGGGAGTTAGCCAATTGCTTAGGGCACGAGATGTGGTTCAAACGATGGATGATTCTCGATGGTTGCTGCGTAGACATGGAAGAAAATCCTCTGCGAGTCGTGAGGCCAGGTGCAGCGCCATTTTGATCCCCGTACTTGGTTCCTTATCCAGGTCATGTGTTTGGTTGGCGGCTTGACATGCCTGGCTAAGCATGAGGTGTTGTACACTGAATCTGGGAGAAGTACGGACATATGGCCACAACCAAGAAAGTCACTAGTCGATTTGCGCTGGTTAAGCGTGTGGAAGAGGCTTTATCTTCCATCGAGGATATGCGTGGGTGACCGGTCACACCCAGCCAAGACGTTATTGCCGACTCGGGAGCACCATCGCGACGTGTGCGTAGAAAAGGAGTTCAACACTTCGTGGTTTGTCGAAGGCCTTCTTGAGATCCAAAAGTTGAAAGATCCAACAACCGAAAAGCCTTTCCGCCGAGGAGATTGCACGACAGGAGGTAGAACTCGAAAAGCTTTCCAAGATGTTGACTCGTTAAACTTTCATTTAGGTTCTTTTTTTTTTTTTTTTTTTGAAAGACATCTTGGATGTCCGGTTCAAGGTTTGACAGTTTGGTGAGACTGACTAGTAGCTTTTGAGGATATTGGATTATTTCTCTCGATGAATGGTTTTGATAATATGACTCGATTATGTTTTGGGAAAGGAATATTGCTTTTATGAAAGTGTGTGCTAGCAATAGGCACAATACTCGGTAGTATAATGGTTTTACTAAGAACCTAAAACAAATCGTATATCTTACTTGAGTCTAAATTTACTCACTTCATAGGTTTTTGTGAACACGCCCCCTCTCCATGTAAAAGGAGGCTTTCTTTGGTAGCATCGTCGGCAAGTCCCCAATCGCCGATAGCATCTTCGGCGAGTCCCCGGTTTTCTCGTGTAGTTTTTTCAACTGCAACTCGGTCGTCACGGTAGTTGAGTCGGATCGAGTGGTAGCATCTTGGCTGCAAGTCCCAGATTTCTTGTGTAGTTTTTATAACTAATGAATCGGATCGGAAATCAGTAGTTGCGTCGGATTGAGTCGCCTTCCCCTACCATCTTGACATCTCAGGTCGAAGAACGAGATCGACAATTCGACATTGTAGCCGATAGATCAATCCTCCCACCGTGGTCGCCAATTGTTTATGGGTAAAAATCGTTTCAGCCGATTTGGTGAAATTCGGTTGGTGAGTGAGAAACGGTTCAAACCCTAAACAAATGTGCTGCACGTGAGCACTTTATAGATTCGAGAGATCAGTACGTACAAGTCCTACTTAAACCAAGAAATGGCCGTTTCGGACTTGCTTCGGTCACAAAGTGGAGGAGAAGAGTTGATTTGGGGAGGGAAGCAAAGAAAGGTGTTGAGACCTCGAATAGTGCAGGGAGAGTAGTGTCTCGACTTTATCAGAAAATGAAAGCTTCGGAAGCTTGCAAGAGATGAAAGCTTTTTGGAGAGCTTGCAAAGTTGCCTTTTCCGAGAGTGTAGTATTTTTCTCCTG
This sequence comes from Papaver armeniacum, assembly GCA_023531295.1. Lineage (NCBI taxonomy): Eukaryota > Viridiplantae > Streptophyta > Magnoliopsida > Ranunculales > Papaveraceae > Papaver > Papaver armeniacum. Next base: position 9,907 of record JAJJWW010019238.1, on the reverse strand, counting down.
ACCGAGACTTGTTGTCCGGTGGAAATAAAGACCTATTTATACAAGTCGAGATTGAAACGTACCCTGGCCTCATGAAGGAAGAGAGTAAAGGGTGAAATAATGGGAGGAGGTGGTAACCGCATGGTGTTAATGGGTGAAAACGTTTTCACCATTATTTCCTTTTTTATTTGACCGCTTTATTCCTATTCACGCTTTCTTAATGTGAGCGTAGTGTAATGCATGCTTTGTGACCTCCAAACTAAAACCCTAGAAAGCATCCCCAGGTTTGTGTTGATGTCTCGAGTGTTGGTTGCACCTTGAGTGCAAGTGGCGCCGCTAGTGGCGAGTGTGGCATGTGCCATTGGCATGTGCGAATGCCCTTGTTGCGGGTTGTTCATCGAGCGCAAGTGGCAAATGCCAGAGCTGCTAGTGGCGTGCGTGGCATGTGCCAATGGCATGTGTGGAACGCCTTGGTGGTAAGTTGTGCGTTGAGTGTAAGTGGCAATGCCGGAGAGGCTGCTAGTGGCGTGTGTGGCATGTGCGGAATGCCTTGGTGGTAGGTTGCATGTTGAATGTAAGTGGCAATGCCGTAGTCGCTAGTGGCGTGTGTGGCATGTGCCAATGGTATGTGCGAATGCCTTGGTGGTAAGTTGCATGGTTTGCGAGTTAGGCTACCGGCGTGGGTTTGGCATGTGTGGCCGTTAGTGGCGTGGCCTTGGTAGGAAAAAGCTACCCGAAGGCGTGTTGGCATGAGCCAATGGCATGCGTGGCCCAGATTAGGGCGTGGCCTTGGTAGGAAAAAGCTACCCGGACGCATGTTGGCATGTGCCAATGGCATGCGGGTCAAGTAGGGCCGTGGCCTTGGTAGGAAAAGCTACCAGTGTGACGCATGTTGGCATGTGCCAATGGCATGCGTGGCCGTTAGAGGCCGGGCCTTAGCGGAAAAGCTACCAACGTAGCGTGTTGGCATGTGCCAATGGCATGCGTGGCCGTTAGGGCCGGGACTTGGTAGGAAAAGCTACCGGTGACGCATGTTGGCATGTGCCAATGGCATGCGTGGCCAGTTAGGGCCGTGGGCTTGGTAGGAAAAGCTACCCGGCGAGCGTGTTGGCATGTGCCAATGACATGCGTGGCCGTTAGGGCCGTGGCCTTAGTAGGAAAAGCTACCGGCGGCGTGTTGGCATGTGCCAATGGCACGCGTGGCCAATTTGGCCTAGGTTGCATGGTTTGCAAGCCTAGGTGCGGGCGCTACTTTGGCATGGCTAGGGCCAAGGTAAGGGTGTTTGGCATGGCGCGTCTAGCTCGGGTTAAGTGTGGCTGGCATGATTTGCCATTGGCACGGAGGTGCGACTAGCATGGTTGGCATGCTTCGGTGCGCTTGGTATGGCTGGCATGATTTGCCATTGGCATAGGGATGCGTCTAGCTTGGGCTAGGAGTGGCTGACATGATTTGCCATTGGCACGGAAGTGCGGCTAGCATGGTTGGCATGCTTCGGCGCGTTTGGTATGGCTGGCATGATTTGCCATTGGCATAGAGATGCGGATAGCTCGGGTTAGGTGTGGCTGGCATGATTTGCCATTGGCACGGAGTGCGGCTAGCATGGTTGGCATGCTTGACCGTTTGGTATGGCTGGCATGATCTCGCCATTGGCATAGAGATGCGGCTAGCTCCGGGCTAGGTGTGGTCAGCATGATTTGCCATTGGCACGGAGGTGCGGCTAGCATGGTTGGCATGCTTGGCGCGTTTGGTATGGCTGGCATGATTTTCCATTGGCATAGAGATGCGGCTAGCTCGGGCTAGGTGTGGTCGGCATGATTTGCCATTGGCACGGAGGTGCTTGCTAGCATGGTTGGCATGCTTTGCCGCGTTTGGTATGGCTGGCATGATTTGCCATTGGCATAGAGATGCGCCTAGCTCGGGCTGGTGTGGTCAGGCATGATTTGCCATTGGCACGGAGGTGCTGCTAGCATGGTTGGCATGCTTCGGCGCGTTTGGTATGGCTGGCATGATTTGCCATTGGCATAGAGATGCGGCTAGCTCGGGCTAGGTGTGGCTGGCATGATTTGCCATTGACACGGAGGTGCGGCTAGCATGGTTGGCATGCTTCGGCGTTTGGTATGGCTGGCATGATTTGCCATTGGCATAGAGATGCGGCTAGCTTCGGGCTAGGTGTGGTGGCATGGTTTGCCATTGGCACGGAGGTGAATTAGGGTTTTGTTCGTTGTAACCCTAATTTGAAAAAATACCCTATTAATTACCTGACTACACATTAAATGTTCTAATAAATGTGTCACTGGTGACATTAGGTTATTTGGGGTTTTACGATTTTACCCTTTGTCTAAAAACCACCATCAACAGGAAGATAGATGGATTCCAAAATCGGATATACCATCTCAACCCCAAGATTCCGGAAACAACACCAACAACAGTCCAAGAGCTTATCAATGAAGATAATACATGGGATCAAGAAAAAATGAACAGTTACTTTAATCCGGAAGTGAGAATTAAAATCAAAGCGATATCTCCAGATAAACAAGAAGAAGACAAATTCAAATGGTTACACCACCAATCAGGAGTCTTCTCAGCTAAAAACATTTACAATTTTTTAGCTGATCAATTTCAAGAAGAGGATAACTTACTCATAAACTTTCCATGGAGAAACATCTGGAAAATCCAAGCAATTACAAGAATCAAACTTTTTGTGTGGAAGTTAACTGGGAAAGCTTTACCCACAGCTTCAAGATTAGGAGCACACAATCCTGAAATCGATCAACAATGTCATCTATGCAACACTTCAGACTCAAGAAACCGAAAAACATCTTTTTGTATCTTGCCCATTTACAAGAGCTATTTGGTTTAGCTACTCCTTGGGTCATTTGATTAGTTCAGATAATTGAGACTCAATCACAACATGGGTTAAAAAGTGGATCACAAATCCTTATATGGATAACTTGAAGGGGAAAATAGCTACCATATCATGGTTCATTTGGAAGACAGATGCTCTCGGTGGTTTTTGAAAAGATAATCCCAAATCCAAGGCGCTTAATTGATCAAATTAACAATTTCTTGATCCATCCTCAAAATCATAAAATAAAAGATTTGGATAATAACCGTTAACGATCATCAATTCCAAGTGGTCAAACATAGAATCCGATTAGATAATATTCATAGATGCTTCTTACAATGAATAGGATTTTTCAATGGGATACGCCCATATAGTCTATTCAGTAGACTTTCAGTCCTTTATGCATGTCTCAGCGGGTTCAGAAACAACCACTTCATCTTTTCATGCGGAAGCTAAAGCTTTACAAAAGCACTCACATGGCTAAAGAAAATGTTCTCTCAAGCGTTACACTATTAACAGATTGTAGAGTTTTGGAAGACTGCATAAACAAGGACAACACAAGTCCTTTCTGGATAGATGAAAACACCATGCAAGCAATAAAGACATCTTTAAGAGAACTTCCTCAGGCTCAGGTAATGTACACAAACCGAAAATACAATTTGGCAGCGGACACAGTGGCAAAATAAGCAAGGATAAAGAAACTTCAGCACTTATCAACGAAGATTCAAAAAAGAATTAAGGTTTCTATTACTATATCTAATGTGTTCGATAAAAATGACATTGTAAACCTCATGTATTATATTTTCTAGTTAATAGAATTCGTGTTGCATCAAAAAAAAAAAGATGAGAAAAAGTGGGTGTAATTATAAATTTACCCATTGGCTCAATAGACGGCTAAAGATTACTCTAAAAATGTTAAAAGATCTTATACCGTCCATGCAATCAATTAATAGACGGTTGAAACTAATCGCACTAGATTATTACACGCGTTTAAATCGACAAGGGGCTCAAGATCAACACGTGTTTGGAAGCTAAATAAAACACGGTTAGGGTTTTGATTATTTTTTTCCTTCCATTCTCTTTTCGTTTTTCTCCGCCTCTCCAACAACTCCTTTGAAGAAACTGGAGACGAAACAACCAAAGAACTGAGAAATCATGGAGAAGAAATTGGGAAGTAATTAAGGGTTAAGTTTGGTTTGTCTCTGGCCAAATTGAAAACAAATTATGTGAGGGGTTTGATTCGATTTCAAGATGGAGGAATTGGTGAAGAGATTAAAAGAGATGATGTAGATGAATGATAATGGAAGAAATGGTTTGTTGTCGATGGTGGTGATAATGGAAGAAATGGTTTGTTGTTGATGGTGGATTAGAAATGTGTTTTCAATTAGGGAATCGATGAGGTTTGTTTTGGGTTTGCAGTTAGGATATGAATTGGGTTTTCGGTTAGGGTTCGAATGAGATTTTCCTCGGTGGTGTTGGTATGAATGTGGTGGAACGGTTAACGATGTTTAAATGGGGTTCTTCTTGATACGATTAACGTGGTTAATCTCGTAGAAATTTTGGATAAAGGTGATGAATTTGATGCTGGGTATAAATTTTTCTAAAATTTTCAATTGTAAATTAAGGTGATTGAGGAACGAGTACAAAAAATTTTGCTTTTTTATTTTGGGGTTCAATCGATTACGTGGTAGGTATAACAATTGCTTGTTTGAATCATTTTGAATTAAGAAGAGTTCGATTTTGAATGGTGGCCCACTATGATGGTGAAATAGTGGTGTAAGTGGTCGGTGAAGACAAAGATGCTTTCCGAGATATCAGTGGAAGTATTAGTGCAAGATTATTGGAATCACTGATATGCAAGAGATATTGCATGTGTTTGATAATCTTTCCTAATGATTCCATTTTATTTCATCGAAGAACTGTACTTTTAATAATTTTTCTTAATTAATTCCATTTTCATTTTATTGAAGAACCCGTAATTCAATTTGCTTGGGTTATAAGTACAAATCGGGGAAGAAGATGAAGTATCTTCTCTCTTACACGATTGGCGGTGATTTGGATTCCCCGATTTAACTAGGTACTCACTAACTTGCATCGATCCAACCCGATTTTAGGTTAGAATGTCTTTTGACATTGCCGATTTAGTCCCACATGTCATGTAACGTAAGCCAAGTTAGCTTTTTTTTTGAAAAACAGACGGAAAAGGTCAATTCATGGGCATTAAATAAATTATGAAAAAACGTGACATTTTATTAAATACATTTCCCACATTGGCATTTTTTAATTTTCCTTTAAATTAAGGTGAAAAATGTATATAGGCTGCTTTTTTTGAGGTTGCAACCATAGGCCCGTTTTTCGAACTTTGCAAATCTAGGGCCTTTGACCGTTTTATTGAAAAAACGGATAACGGTGGTTATCCAACTTTTTTGGACCGTTAGTGTAGGGCAAAGAGTCTTATGAGCCCTTTGAATCATTCACCTCGCCGAAGTTGCGTTTAACTCGCCGATTTGCACTATAACTTCGGTTATCGGATATACACGTGTACTTGTACACGCTATCAATCTGGCAACGTGTCAGTAAACAAGTGGTCCCCAAACCAGAATTGATCAGTTATCCATTAGTTCTAACTTGAATTATGAAAAACAAAACAACTAACTGGCATTATCCAGTTTTTTGAACCCCATAAAGACAAAATATAAAAGTTGATTCTTTTGTTCGCCATAGAAATAAGTTTCACCTATGTACTCAATTTACAAAAGCGGGAAAACTTCAAGCTAATAGCATTGGAAAAGCATAGTTACACACTAAAGTAAATCTCAAGCGCAACTACATGTTGTTGCGAAATTCAGTAAGAAGTAGGGTGGCAACCACATCCGTGCTTCTTCAATGACTGGAAAAAATGAGAAGCCCTCTTTTAACTCGTTAGGTGGTGATGTAGTAAGCAGGTTTGAAACATAAGTTTTTTTTTCTTTGAAGTACCTAAGCATCTTTCCCTGAAAACTACAAATAAAGCTTCATTAACCTCGCTACAAACTTACAGACCAATGATTTACAAAGAATACTATTCAAATGGGAAACACAAAACACTACAATATTATAGAAGGAGAAAAAGAATTGAATAAAACTTGATTGCAACAAGATAAACTTACGGTACAATGGAAAGTACGGAGTATTTTAATTGGAAGAGGTCAGACTTCACTTTTGTTCTCCAGTAAATTAGTTCCTGGTTTTTTCCGAGAGGTTAACAGTGCGTACTGTGCTCATTATACCTCTGCCAGTGCTTGTCAACTAAATGTTTTGTTAATCCAAAACTAAACACATCCAAATTACTTTCCCTTTTCTGTTGTAGCCTAGAAATGACTATGACTCCGAACTTAGACTCTCAAAGGAAGTGTCAATTAAGTGAAGCTTAATCTCTTCCAACGCATATCCGTAAATGCATTCACACAATGGAGTGAATTAAACACTACTTTAAGTCTGTCATAGATAAATCATGTTAGAATCGTAGAGTAAACTATAGTGAAGCATTAAACCTAAGTACCTAATAGAGTATATCTTCAGATTCTTACCCTCCTAACCTTCTCCGAAAGGGAAACAAACTGCGATTTTTTCAATACAACCTAGAGCACTCATAGTTTTATATCGAAACAACCTTTAAAGGAAGTAACAACTGATAAAACCAATTAGATACACAAATTTCTTCCCAAAAGCTTCTAAACTTGAAATCGAATCCATTAACTCAATTGTTAAAACCAACATCCAAAACATCTAAAATATTAACCCATAAATGCACAATTTAAAGTAAAAATCAACTTAATTTTCTTACCACAAAGAAACCAAGCAATGACACACACACCTATTGTTTGTAAAAATGCGGTACACTTACCCTTAAAATTGATCAATTTCTCCTCAATCAAACATAAATCCGAAACAACCCAAATTTAATAAACCAAGAAGCATGATACATAAATTAAGTGATTGAAGAAGGAAAAAATCGAAATTAGAGTACCTAGGAGGTTGAAGTAAAACCCTCACTTGGAATCGATATAGAAGGAAACTAATTGTCCTTAGAGCATCCGCAGTGGTGCGACTAAAACTAAAGAGTAAAGAGTAAAAAAAAAGACTAAATTTGGGTTTAGTCCGTTGAGTGACGTTGAAGGAGGAATACTAAATTTTGGTGGAGCGTAAACTATACCAACGCCCGATGTGGGCGTGGAAGTATACGTTCACCGATGTGGGCGAGGGTATACGTTAGTCCGTGCCAAAATGTAAAAAAAAAAAAAACGGGAAAACAATGGGCGTTGGTATAATCCACGCCCATATAAACTATGCAATTTTTGAGTGAGGCTAGGCATAAAACCACGCCCACAATAAAAAAAAAAAGAAAATTTTTGTGTGGGGCGAATACTATATCAACGCCCTCAAAAGCGAACACTATATCAACGCTCGACTAAAATTTGGGTTTGGTCTTTGTCACGGACCAAATTTAGTCTAGAAATTTGGTATAGTCCGGTTTTGATCTTTAGTCCGTCCCACTACGTCTCTATCTCTTCCCAAATTTTTGGTCTTGGTCGCCCACTGCGGTTGCTCTTACAGACCAAATATATCTGCTCAACTCAAGAATTCAAACAAACCATCTCCGTAACAATCTCCCTCAACTCAACAACTTCTTCCATTACCAACACCATGCAAAACCCATCTTCTATTACTTCTTTACTCCGAATTCCATCAAAACCCTTCAAGCACATCCGCAAACTTGAATCTAACCTCAACCTAATCTTCTATTTAGATCTTCTATGTTCCCAAATCAAACTCAAACCCTAGTTCACTAATTTCTCAAATTGAGATCTTCTTCGTAAACAAACCCTCGAATTAACTTGATAATCTTCTTGTCTAGGTCATCCTCTTCAAACCCATCCTTAGTTGATCCGCTTTAAGATCAATTCATAATCAACTCTCTCCGAAACCCTAACCCTAATTCGCTTCTCTCTCTTTTTATATCACCTCAATCATAAACCCTAACAATTCCTAATTATTCTTTCATCATGATTTGTAACAACACCATCTCCTTAATATCTATACTTTGTTTCCATCAACTCGATTCTCTCAATCAATACTCACCAACACTCGTGAGAAGAAGAGGAGAAAAGAAAAAGAAGAAACGAAGAAGAAAATAATTTTCTTCGATTGGTTTTGGTGATAAAACCAAAAGGCGCCCAGACTTTTGGATCAAACAACGACTACTTTAATCTAAGCCGTTGATTCTTCTGGGATTCAAATCAAGCACCAAAATGACGACACATGTATAAAGGGTATATAGGTAATTTAGGTGTCATTCACTTTATGTTGGTTTGCCGTGATTCACCAATCCTCCGTTTCATTGTAACATTTGGAGATATTACTTCATGTTGCGGTTTGCGAGATTTGTTAAATTACACATTTCCATCCATAGTCCATACCCCTCACTTCGCAACCATCCTTTCTGGCTTGCATTAATTTACTGTTGAATCTCATAATTATGCATTCTTCCAAAAACAGAATTTGGAAAAAAAGAATTAAAAATATAATTTGGAAAACAAGAATTAGCTTGTGTAATTTGATATTTAATAGTTTTCTATCACATACTTTGCTAATGCAATGCACAAGGTTTTTAAACTCGTACGAGTCGCCTAATTTTTTTGATTTCGCTCCAACTCTGCTCATTTGAAGGCGAATCCTGTTAGAAGCGGAAGATTCCTTCACCAAGATGCGATTCTTGACCAACACATTTCTCTCCTGTTGTAAAAGAAAATTAAAATGTTCTCGGGGAAATCGAACTCTGCTACATACGTCTTTCTCGACTCCAAATGAGGACAACCATTGTGCCACGCTTGGTTCTTGATAACTTCGGGACTTATTTTAAATTTATATGAAAATTATCTTCTTAGATTTTATAATCACACTAAAAATTATTGTTATTTATATAAGAAAGCATCCGCCTTCAAACATCAACCATGAATCTACGTTTCACGCTTCAAATATATGTTTCGCTTCATGGAAAATGAAAAACGATTCACGCTTTAAAAACCTTGGCAATGCATTACACAATACAATTGATTGGGAGATTCTAATTGCAATATCAAGAACCCTTATTATAATCAGAAAAGATGCATGAACCGAATAAAAAAACCGTGTAAAAAGCTTTCACAAAACAAAAATGCTTGACAAACCGTGAAAAAAACCCGCCCCACAAAAACCGTTCTAAAAGCTCTCACATACACCGGCCCCCTCGTCGGTTCTCCGCTGGGGCTAATCGGACCACCACCAAAAACCTGTAAGAGCTCGGTTTTTTTTTGTAGATTTTTCTGCCTTAAGAACCACTGCTCACAAAGTCCAAGCCCCTACCTCGGGACCACCCAAAAAATGTGAGATAAGAACTCAAATACGGTTTTAATTTGATTTGCCACAAGTTTTGTGCAGAATCACTGTATTATAATATACTTGTGCACTGTAATAGACATTTATGAAGCTGACACAAGTATTAATTTCTTAATCAACTAGCACAATTAAGTGATGCAGATATTTATTGGGCCTAATGGACCTAATCTAAGAGGGCCCAGGGTCCTGAGGAGGAGTCCTATTTATTACTACTTTTTTTGTAAATCAAACCTAACAAAAATGTGCAATTTAATGACAAAAAGATTGGATTTTGGTGTCCATGGTTAGTCTTTTACTTGTTACAATTATCCCCTCCTATTTCCAATCACTATAACTTCTATTTGTATCCCATTTTTTAGGGGTATAATTAGAAATCAAACTTAATATAATATATCTAAAAATACGTGCGCTTGTAATTTTACAATTTTATCTCGTTGAAAGCTAAAAAGCTACGAATGAATCCCTGACAACAATATCAAATTTAGAGTTTTACGAAAAATTAAGTATCTATCATTTTAGGGGTAAACATTTAGAAAATTAAATGTATTAAAGATTTATGTAATCAAAAGTGTTTAGGTTTTTAACTTCGGTGGCCATCATGATGTGACGGTGTTGAATTAAGCTAGCTTGAAACTGCAAGTAGTTGCCAGTTGCACTAACAAAAA
>JAJJWW010019237.1:0-304434 GCA_023531295.1 Papaver armeniacum | reverse complement strand
CACTACACCAAATTTTGGGATTAGAAACAGAACTGAGCCGTTACTAAAAGGGGTTGTAACGGCTCTTGCCTGTTTCAAAAAGGGGTGTTACAATTTTTTTGTAACGGCAATGGGGCCGTTACAAATTTTGGGTTGAAACGGCATTTGTAACAGGCTTGAGCCGTTATTACGTGGCGAGTCGTAACAGGCAACAGCCGTTACGAAATTTTTGTAACCTGGAAGTCGTAACACCTTCAAGCCGTTACGATTTTTTTTGTAACAGCAAAAAATTTACTGCCAGTCAATATTGACATGGTCAAAATTAATCAATACTGACCAATTTTGACCAGGTCAATATTGACCGTCAGTACATTTTCTGCCGGAAATAAGCCGGACATTCCAAATATCCAGCATACACCTTTCATTCCATCCATAATACACATTTAATACTTACTTCAATCAATCAATTCATTTCAACATTCAATCAATTCAAAAAAGAATACAAACTTAAAAAGAATACAAATTCTTTTAAGTACCAAAAAAACAATCAATCAATTCATTTCAACATTCAATCAATTCAAAAAAGAATACAAACTTAAAAAGAATACAAATTCTTTTAAGTACCAAAAAAAAAAATGTCAAGTATCAAATTCTGAGTGAGTCATAGAAACCTACTAAGTTCCTAAGTTTATTCTCACTTAAATCACTATAAGCAGAAACCACATAGAAACTTACTCAAAACTTAAATTGCTAAGGACATAATTGTCGCCATTTAATGGTATAACCTCTTGCTTGAGTATGATTTCAGGGGTATAAGCCCTCTTGTCCTTCCACCAGCTCAAGTTGCTGCAGAAACACCAAAGGAAACCCCCTACAAAGAGATCTGCCACCGCATAGATGAGGAGATATGAAAACAACAGTAAGACATCTGAGACAGATACTATGTGCCATCAAATTCATATATGATTTCTAATCCACGAGCATTTATCACAACTATGTTGTTGCAACCGAGAAAATAGACAGAAAACTCTACAATCATGCAAAGCACAACCATTGAGAATCTACAACAAAACAATGTGACAGAAACTTGGCAGATATTAATTAATTAGCGGCCAACAACGCAAGGATGAAAGATCGAACAGGAGTACATTAGATCTACCTAATAGCATTTTAAATTTTAAAGAGTGGGAACCCAAAATGCCCAGTGACAATCAATGAAAAGAGAAAAAAAAAGAGGAGTCTGGTGGTAGACAAAGCAAAAAAACACTTACTATTAAAACCCCAATTGGAGCCAACCATTCAATCCCTTAAGCTTTTATCAGTTGGTTAAGCTTTGATCACTCCAGCTGCATCAAGAAATGCCTTCCATGCATCTCCTGTGAAAATTGTAATCCACATTGAATTATTTGAAACATCCAAAAAGAACTTACAGAGGAAAGGAAAATATGATGACCAGGAGAAGATGCAAAAAAGCCGAAGAGCTCCTTAAGAGAAGCAGCTTCAAGTGTCATTCGCATAACAGATTTATCCAACTTAACCTCACCAATATGATTTTTTCAATTTAATATATTCAACATTATCTTAATACAATGGAAAATGTTGAAATCGAAGGAGAATTTTGAAACAAGTTTTTTCTTCGAGATCTGTTGATCATGCACCAACATTAAACTACATTGCACTGAGGTCGTGAGGTTAATCTATGTATTGATATGATATAAAGGTTGGATATACCCTTAGAAACTGATCGAGAAACAACCAAAATTATAAATAAGAGTAGATGAAAAGGAAGAAGATAAGTTAATTTCTAAGTTGTCGTCAATCACCTGATGCCCTTATAGCCAGGGAATATACTTGAGATGATTCCACCATAGGCACAATCCAATTTACTAGAGGATCAAACTGCCACAGGGCATACGGACACTTAAGATATACAAAGAAAAAAATAGACCCCCCCCCAAAAAAAAAAAAAAAACAAAAAACGAAGAAGTAGAGAAACGAAAAACGTGAGTATCATCTATGAAAAAAAATATACTGTAAGTTACATCCGGTAATTGTTTTATAATGCTCAGAGTTCAAGTAAACAGAAAGATAGTGAAACTTATAGAAAAGAAGGGCTACCAGGAACTTTTGACATATCAACCGTGAACTGTCTGGACTGTAGGTGGTAGAGTTGCAGGTGCTGAAGCTGCAGCTTGTGCAAAATCTTCTCCGTCGAAGCTTTTTCATCATAACTGCGAGGTAAGAAAAACAAAAAGGAAATCAGACCATTATGTGTAAAATTACAATCACAAAACCAGGCAATAGAGTGCAGAATATCCTTACTTTCACTGGCAAATCTGTTTAGATGACTTGAGGCATCATATACCTAATTACCAGAAAAACAAAGCATACATATACCTGAAGATCAAATTCTTAGAACCCAATTTCAGATCTGTGAAAAACACTCAGGAAGATCTCATCCTTGCAATTTCACCAACAACCATCACCAATTAATCCCATCCATTTCTTTACAACATCGAACTTCGGTACCTTTCGTAGTTACACCAGTTTGCAGCTTAACCCACAACTCAACTCCATTATCACGGCTATCGAACAAATGCAGAAATTTTCAATGGAAGTAAGAACCTGCATGGAGAACAGTTTTCAAATTAAACTATATTCACTTAGACTTTAAAGATTATTATAATGTTGGAATTTTAATGGATGCATGCCTTCTGGAAATGGCCAACAACATCGATGGAGTCAACCAAATAAATTATGTCGCCTTTCCGAGAAATGAGTAACGTCCTTGTTTACATGTTGATAAACTTCATCTCCTGCCTTCTTCATCACAAGAAGAGATTCCCCGGTAAGTGGATACTGCAATGTCAATTAAAATCGCCAACCACTTAGAAGAATTAAAAAATTGATGTAGGATAAGCAAAAAAAGCTTTTAACTCTTCAAATGGAAACTAAGCTGCATTTCTCTATTACCTGGTCATTTTTTAGGGGTCTCCTCCAAGAAGACGAGCATCTATAGGATGATATCACCGAGCTTGATACTAATTATATCTACTTCAGTACTAAAACTAAAGCATCTTACTCTTGCCACCGCCCATCTCCCGAGTACTGTATCACACAAATTTTGAGCATTGCACATTTAAAGGATATTGTCAATGAGGACTGGACACTTCTTCAATGCTTCTTTATTGACTTAAATTCGCATCTGACACTCACATTGGATTTTGAAGTACATGCTTTTCTTTTATCAAGGAGTACAAATAAAAGGATCGAATGTAAATCTTTCAGTGTAAAAGATTTTGAAAATTCATAAGCACTGGAATATAAAGTATTCACATCACATCTATGAGTCAAACCTTATCAATATGTTAAACATACACCAAAAAAGTAGCTGCTTTAGTTTCAAAAATATTCAGCTACAGGGCACTCACCGCTATCCTTCCACTACTACTTTGTGCCGAATAAGGGAAGTAGATCAACACGGTGATTGGCCATGGGAGGCAAAGTCGAAGAAATACTGTTGGCTTCTTCTTGGAGTTCAGAATTGAGTTCTTTATTTCCTAAGTTTCCTTCAGTTGATTCACAAGCACCTACATACAAGTACAATTTGAGTGCTTAAATGTATCAAGATTCCGAGACACCACACTTCGGATCATGAAAATTAAGTAAATAACCGTAACTCTTACCTTTATGCTAGCTAAATGTTTCGATGTTCTGCAAGGGTGTGGCCAAAAATTTAGCATGGCCACTAGTACCACCATCATGGGGCTTCATAAAAGTTCCCGACCCTCACCATTATTTTCCTTGACCAGTAGTACCAATTACCATCAATCAAGAAAATCTAACAACCCATGCTTATCAAGAAAGAAGATAATATAAGCACTAGTGAGTTAAAAGTAAGTTGATAATGTGAATATAATGACTTGGATAGAAGTATACTATTTCATTGGAAATGGGCAAGAAACAAACCAGAGATATAAGCACCAGGGTTAACACCAGTAAGTTAAAGTAAGTTATTATTTGTGCTCTATAAACACTTACACAAGGTTACATACCAGTTCTCTATCATCTGCATGCGTTAACACTTTGTGTCACCGAGTGAATAGATAAGACATCTTGACAAAGAACTTGACAACTTTGATCCATCACGCAAGCAAAGATGATCCGGATATTCGATTTTGAATAAAATTGTTAACTTTGCGGACCCTTGGCAGCAACATTAGCTTCTCACTAACTCCCCTCTTTTTCTGCAACAACAACAAAAACAACAGTTGATAGATAACCAATGAAAACACATATAGTCATATGACTCATATCAATAAACAAAAGAGTACATCCCAGCAATGAATTGTATCCGAAGAACTTATTGCTAACCTACTAAATCAAAAATAAAATAAAAAAATCTTCTATTAGAGATTACAAGACGAAAAAAATACCCAGCAAACAAGAAAATAAAGTAAAGTTTGGTTACCATCAATTATAGCTTCTTGTTCAACGAGTCTTATCCGTCACATGAATCTCCAAATTCAAGATCACTACGCTTACAAGCTTTCTCACTAGTTCCATTCCCTACCACCGCAACCCAAATCAACACTTGATTCTTCATAACAGAATTAGCAAAAATTAATGAACCCTAAACATCCATCCATACTTCAATCAAGAGCAAACCCCTCACAATTTATAAATCATTTGAGAAACCCTAAATCAACTTATAATTTTTGAGTTAATTTGAGAAACCCTAAATCAACTTACCTTTTATGCTGAGTTGAATCAACACTTGATTTAACAACACCACCATGAATCACCAGGGTTCTCAACAGATCATCTTTTCATGATTTCTTCACCTCAAGAATAAACCCTAACCCTAACTCTCTCCCTGACTCATACAGAGAACCTAAACCCCTACTTGTTCTCCTTCGTTATCAACAATTACAGCATCATTCTCATCATCTATCTGATTCATTCTGTTTTCCTAATGAATTTTCACTTCTCAGAATCGCCGGAGAGAAGAACAAAAATAGAGAAGAAGATAAATGAGTGAATGGTCGAGAGAGGAGAGGAAATACCCAAGGATAAGGAGGGGGAGGAAACATCCTCTAGTTCGTTTTGTTGCGGGTGGAAAAATCATGTCACGCATGTGACCCAGCACACGCGAAAATAACAGGTGTTACGTCCTTAGTGTGACCAAGCGTGTGAATGGCACGCCTAGAAAAAAAATTCGTAACGGCTGGCACATGTTACAATTTTTTCAAATATTCGTAACGGCTATGTCCTTACAACCATTTCAGAATTCAGCCATTTGTAACGGGGAAATTCGTAACGGCTCATAAACCGTTAGAAACTGGGAATTTGGTGTAGTGGTTACACGGAGAAGGTTCGGCGTATCACATGATTTCAATGCAAGCCGAATCGGCCAAATAAAAATCCAGAGTTTTCTCATCGGAGTTCGGCGTATCACATGATTTCAATGCAAGCGAACATAACAATGTACAAAAAACCGAGTTACACGGAGAAGGTTCGGCGTATCACATGATTTCAATGCAAGCCGAACATAACAATGTACAAAAAACCAGAGTTACACAGGAGAAGGTTCGGCATGTAACTAGCATTATAGGACAAGCCGAACAAGCCAATTTAAGATTCGGCGCATAACTCATATTACAGGATAAGCCGAACTATATAATTTCAAGGTAATAAGTAACTAATTAACTGGTACGCTATTGATTAAAACATAAAATTCAAGGTGTCCATAACACAATCCAAGCACCATTACAAAAAAGTTCACCTAAAAGTCAAGTTGTTTTGCAACACCATAACAATGTACTTAATACTTCAGAAAACACTAAAAAGAACTTGGCAAACTTAAATGTGCGCTTAACGACGACCTTTCTTGTTAGTTCCACGACCACCTCCTCTTCCTCCTTGGCGTTCATCTTCCGACGCATCATCCCTAGTACCACCTCCGCTTGTACCTTCACCAACTTGTCGAGACCTCTTAGTAGTAGGCCTTTGTGTGGATTCCTCGGGTCCTTGTCCTTTGTTTATAATTGCATCCCACTTGTCGAGAGGTATTTCTGTTCTTCAATAGTCATAGGACTTTTGCAACCAAGTTTCTTCTTCATTTTTTTCAACATCTCCCTACCCGCAAAGAACCTATTTTCATTTGACAACAACTTCCAACCGTGAGTACGAAGACATTTTTACCATTAACTTATATATGCAAGAGTATAAAGTGAAATCATTCTTACCATTATCTTGAAAGCCATCACTATTTCTTCGGAAGTAGACTTGGCAGAGATCTTGATTGCTTTGTCCTTCGCCTTATCAGCTTTCTTTTGACTATTCTTATTGATAATGGAGGGATGAGAAATCTGGTTATACCAATCCATATAGCCCGGATCCTCTTCACATAGATCATCACCTAAAGGTACCAACTTCCCAACATCTAATTTGTTTGTATCTAAATTATTCCAATACTCAAGGGTAGGGTCGGGATCATACTTTGGTTCCCATGATGAAGTGGTGCTTTAGTTCCATTACCACCCTTTGGCATCAACATGAATTTCTCGTCAAACAAAGGAACCTTTTGGATGCATCCTAATTGACGAAGTATTCTCCGAGGATCGTATATTACATAACCACCGGGATAAAACAATGGACCATGGTACATAGAAACCGGCATATCCTCATCTTCAACAATTTCATCATCTTCATCTTCCTTCACATATGGTTGAAAACGACGTCATCAACACCCATTGTATCTAACCTCTCCCTCAAACTTTCCACCAACTGTTTTTTGTTCCTTTTCTTCGAGTCCTCATACTCGTACCTTGCTGCTGTTGGCTCAGTATCAACCCAATCGACATCTTTTTCAAATACTTTAGCCAATTCCAAAATTGGGAAATGGTCATATACCCACACCTATATCCAAATAACCACATAACTAACTTAAAATGATTGCATTAATAGAAACAGAACAATATAAATTGTTTGCTTTGACACAACTAAGTAATAAAGAAATTTGAAAACTCAGTGCATTGTTCGGCTTAAAACACGGGATGGATTATAAGCCGAACCATTGAAAACCAATGGTTCGGCTTATGTGTGACCACCAAACATAAGCCGAACCATACACTGATGACCCAAAAAATTTCAAGTTTGACGTCGAGAATTACACAAAGCAGTGAAATTTCCTCCAATGTTTGTGCTTGTCAACCTAGAGGCGGCCGCAAGTTGGTCCAACAGGTAAGCCCCGGCCGTTCCCAAGCATACTTGTTAACGGTTTCAATATTCTTTACCAATTGGAGATAATTAGCATTTACCTTGTTTCCTGTAAGGTCGGGAAAGATATCTCTGCGAGTATAAAGTAAGTATGCGGTTCCGACTTGCTTCACTTTGATCTCGTCCATTACCAACACCCCCGCTTTACTTTCTTTTGTGTTCTCAAATTCCTTTTTCAAGTTAGTTAGCTTGATCTTCTTATTCTTCTTATTCCTTCCACCAGGGGTATGAAAACGGAATCGACATCTTTAACGGATCGACAAACTCCAACTCGGTTTGTTTGAACTCCAACCAAAAGTTTCCTCGAACAAATTGTACAACTCTTCCCAACTCATGTCATAATAATCAGCATCCACGCTTCTACCCCTTGCTTTAAGGCCCTGTAATCTTACTAGCTTCATCAGAGAGATTGTCATCTCTCCAAAGGTAATTGAAACGTCAGTAAGTCTCTGGACAAAATCTCTCGGCAAAAACAGAGGCTGTCACACTATCATATTCTTGATGTCCATATTGAATGGAAGGCCATAAAGCGAGGATTGTACATAAGCAACCACCTCATCCACCTCTTCAGAAAGATTCCATTCCGCTGCCCTCTGGTGTCTCAATACTCGGACTGCACGGTGGTGATCGGAGTCTCATAAATCTTTTTGCCCAAGATTCGGCGTAACTAATCAACACATTTCCTCCATCTTCCCAAGACCATGAGGCGAGACCATCGATCTAGGTGAAATTACATCATCTTCAGAGGAATGTGAAAACCTCATGTACGTTCTCGCAACTTTGTTCTCTCGACGATGGTTATGCAACCTTCTTACCTTTCTCGGGTTTTCTTTGGGGTTGTGTTTCTTGAATATCATCAACTTCTTCATCATCATAAATACCTTCTTCTTGTCTTCCAACTCTTCCATGTTCATCTACTTCTTCAATGTCGGTTCCTCTACGGTTCGCTCCCAATTTTTTCGTACCTCCTCCTCGAGGATCGGAGTTTTAGAAGTATAAGGTGTTACCTCCATCCTCTTCTTCTTTTTAGCTTGCATTGTTCCTGACATAAGCATAAACTTATAAGCCTAATACTTCGAACAACAAAGGAATAAAAACTAAATGAAATATGTATTTGATTATCATTACGTAAAGTGGTTCTTACTTTTATATGCACTAAATAATTCCAAGCCGAATATCAATACTCCCAAGCACAAAACTACCATTATCGAATAAGCCGAATCATATTTAAGAATTAAAATAATTATTCGGCGCATAATTATTTGATCAAATGAGCCGAACCTCAACAATTTCAAAAAAAATGAATTCTAACTACACATATTCGGCTCAACACAAATAGTATCGAATAAGCAATCTATACTTATGAATTGTAACATATGTTCGGCGAGAATAATATCATAGGATACGCCGAGCCCACTAGAAAAATATAGGAAATTCCACAGATACATGTTCGGCTCACATCTAATTGTATCGAATAAGCCGATCCTAAATATTCGGCTCAAATCTCATCTAAACTTTTGAGCCAAAGCTGTTCATATGCATTTTCGAGTTCTTGTTTCAAGAATAGGTTAGGCGCAAATCGGGAAGTAATATACGCCGAACCCTACCCTCAAATCGTCGCAAAACCCTTGTTTTTGACTATTAAACATATTATACCAATCAAAAGCATCAAAATACGAGATGGGTTTGTAGAAACTTACTTCCTTATTCTCATTTCGTGTGTTGGTTCTTCACTTTGTTCTTCCTTGTTCGATTTGTGGAGGGATTTCACTTTGTTCTACATCTTCATCTTCAATGAAGTTCTCTTCAATGGTTCTTCAGTTGGTGCTTCGATTGATCTATTAGAACGCGATACATTCTTACGACGACCCATTATATAATAGAGTTTAATCGACGATCAATTTTTCAAGAATCGGCGATTTTCAATTTCACGGCGATGGAGCGAGGAGGCGGAGGATGGGAGGAAGAAGAAGACTAAGAGAAAAATAGAAAACTGATTTTCAATTTTTTGTTTTAGGATTTTGTATTAGGGTTAGGGATAGATTAGTAATTTAGAAGATTTAAGGGCATATAGGTAATTGAACTACCCATAGGGTACCCCTTATAAGGTCACCCAAGTTAGGACTAGTGCTTTGTATGCCTAGAAAGATTTTGGTATGCCCAAAATCATAGTTCAAATTTAGGGTCTAACCATTATGTTTTGTGGTCATCTGAAAGTTAATTGACATTTATTCAAAATTAACCCTATTGTTTATTCTCTAATTCCTTAAAAATGGTGTTGTTTCATTGTATCTACACAAGTTTTAATAGGTGTAATCTATGGAAAACACTTGATATGTATATGTTCAAGTCTATGAAGCACGGATACTTCAAAATTGGCGACGTATCAGTATCGGCGCCGTATCAGTATCGAATACTTGGGATACCTGGGGATACGTATCATATACTCCATTTAAAGTGTCACCTTTTTTTTAATTACAAAAAGGGTAGGGGATACTCTGGGATACCTCTCAGATACTCTATGAGGGGATACTTCCTATAATCTAACATTTATTTTTTTATACAAAATCTATATCTTACTAATATAAAGAAAATAGGTAATTGTTTGGTGAAGCCTTTTCACATGACAATAATACCCTCATTAACTAAGCTTTTAGTTAATATTTGTATATTCTGAGAATGCCATTATTTTAAAAATAGATCAAAAAAATTAAAACTTATATATCTTTAAAAACACACATCGGATTTTTGCAAAATTAATATATTTGGAAAGCTCTTTAAATTATCTATGTAATGAGTACAAACAAAGATATTAAATTTTTATTTTAAGATTTTTTTTCCATTATTATTAAATTTGGTGTTGTTAAAAGAATCCAATTCAAGCATGTGCATCGCACATGTGGCCTTACTAGTATTTATAAATAAATCTAAATATTTATAGATATTTGTACTCATGAACATATCGAATAATTATATCTAAACCTAATAACGTGTAGTCTGTAAAGAAAAAAGACTTGGTATTTCTTATTTATGGTGCTTCAGAAAAGAAAAAAAAAAGGTGTTAGAAAAATCTAGCTTGGAGGCTTATTGGGCAGTCAAGTTCTCCATGTTGTTTTGAGAGAAATCGGAGTACATATGATTTTATCCATTCAATTAACATAAGTAAGACTTAAACCCAAAATGCTAAAAATTTAATGTTTGCTCACTTTAATATTCAAAATAGTATCGATCGGATTTTTTTATTTTACGATTTCTTAGTAGAATGAATTATTATTATATTATATTTTTTTTAATAAATACATGTATCCCACCGTATCTCGTATCCCCATTTTACGAAAATTGACGAATCCAGTATCGGTGTCTCATCATCGAGATCGGTGCATCATAGGTTCAAGTATAAAACTAGGAAACAATGACCGGAAAGTTATTCTGAAATTTCGTCGACAATTCTATAAATGGCCAAGAATCGAAACAAAACTGTCTTAGTATCCCAATTCCGACCGAAACACACCGATATGGACTATATTGCTTAGCTAATGAAATTAGGCCTTCCGTGATTACTGTTTACTTATGTCGAACTTGTCCCAGAAGGACAAGCTTATTTTCTTTGGAAACCTATGCAAGGGACAGTGTCCAAGTTAAGTAACGAACTAGGGGCACCAAGTTAATGTGCACACCCCATAACCATGCCAAACACAAATTACACCTCGTGGGCTTTTGAGAAAGATCTCCGATCCATTTCCATCGAACCTTTTATAACCCTAAACAAAGGGTACTATATAAAGCATAAGAAGAGGGTTCACGCCATTCAACCCTTGTATGCTCTTCATCCATTCAACACCAGCAGCCGCAACAATAAAATCATGGCAGATCTATATTTCAGCACCATCAACAACAAGAATATCTAGCATAATGATTTATCCTCTCAACTACTTATTTTTTTCTTTTCTGTTTGTTGATCAATCCTTGGTCTTTGAAAAACCCCAGGTTTTTCCGTCCTGGAATTGTTTGTGAATTAGTCTCATCTTTAGTTAATTTGATTCTCATTAGATCTTGAAATTCATACTTTGTCTCTGCAGCAGGTGTGAGTGGTTAGATTTTCTTGCAGCAACGTCTTGGTTTTTCATTTATTTCTACTTATCATCTGGCTTGGTGCCACCAGAAAGATTGTTTGGAACACAAAAATGGAGCAGATCTTGTTATGGTTTTCCAACAAATGCAGATCACATTTAGCCAAGAGAGATATTCTGTATCACTTAATGTTGTATTAAATGAGATTACCTTAAAATAAACTAAAACGAAATTATGTGAATTTGATGTATTTCTCACTAAATACTCTAATTTCCGGAAAAAAATTTAAATCTTGTTGGTTTGGAGGATAGGTGTAGTCATTATGAAATTTGGTGCAAAAAGAATGGCTGGTTGCTATTTTTGTACTCAGATGTAAATGAAGTTGTTAGTTTTGTGTGTGTTGTGGTTGTTATTAGTCACCTGCCTTCTCAAATTAAGCTACAAATGCAAAGTAGGTCTTCTTAGTTTTTGTGATCTGATCTGATGTTGTTTTTGTGTTCCGTTTCATCAAATGACGATTTTTCTAAAATCTTATAATTGGCATCTCTAGAGCTACAACAATGTCAGTCAGATTATGGCTTACATACAAAACCACGATTTCGGGAAGTATGGTAATTGTATTGTGTCTCTAATTTGTATATTCTTGTAGATCGTTTTGCATTTTGTTCCATCAACCCAAACCAGGCCTTCTAGCTATGTTGCATTTGTTTGTTGGAATGGGTAGATAAACGCCTATGATGCATGTTGTTAATTCTTTATCCCAACCCAACTTTAAAATTCCTGGCATTTTTAGGGGCGACCCCAAAAGAATTAGGGGCTATTTTTTTATTCCCAACCCATACACAACGTTAAGGGATGTCCAAAAATGCGGAGAATACGTTAATGCTCTTCCATAATCGGAAGTTATTTTGTGCCCGATTAGTATAACGAAATCGGAAGCTTAAAGTAACGCAAAGATACTACCGATTAATATCGATTTTATTGCCAAACGCGTATCTTGCTTCTATAACAATCGGTAGGAACAAGAACCTCACTAGACTACCGATTATAGTAGCTCCTAAATTCCCAAAATTGGTGATTTCGTCAAAGAAGAAATTTGGGGCAACTGTAAAATCGGAAGTCATATTAACTACCGATTATTATAGTTCTCAAATTTGAAAAAATTGAGATTTCTGCAAAAACAAAATTTGGGGCAATTGTATAATCGGAAGTGAAAATACCTTATTTGGTTACCGATTATACAGTTGCCCCAACAAAATAGAGCCGTTGGAACTCTAAACTCTATATAAGGATTGTATCCTTTTACCCTCTATGGAACACAAATACCTTTAAACTCTCTCCAACATCATCTTCAACATAATGGCCCAACCATTCATTAATCCTACGGAGTTCACGATTGAAGAAGATTTATCTTTATGTAGGCGCTATGTTCAATTCTATCCGAGACGATGAGATGAACGTAGGCAAGGAGGCATAATGAGTATGAGTTATTTGGGGAGAATTCACGAAAAATTTTGCGCCGACACCGGTAACCTAAATAACCGTCACTCCGCTGATCTTTTCTGCCGAGTTGGATCAATAAACCGACACATCGAAGAATTCGTCCATTTAACTTATCTTGTGAATTAATATCGATTGAGGGTGAAACCAATGATGAGGTTATAAAACGATCTCTCGGGAATGGCGGAGATGGAAAAGATCAAGCTTCCGTTATGAAGCTCATTTTAGAATCCTTAGGGCGATGGAAAGATTTAATCCGTTTAGGACTCGTCCAACACATCCACGATGCTAATCACAATACCTTGTAATATAATTGTGAATGTTCAATGTAAAATTATGATGATGTGTAGGTGATATTGTTATGAATTTCAAAATATTTATGAAAATCTAAAAATTTTAATTCTTTATCTAACTACCGATTATACTCCAACGGCTATTTCGTTCAAAAGAAACTAGTCGTGCCTCGAAAACCACACATAATCGGTTGATAATACATACTGATAAACCTCTGATTATACTACTCTAATGAAACTGAGAACTCTGTTGACAAACAACCTATAATCGGTAGTAATCAACTATCATTAGCTTCCGATTTATCATAATCGGTTACCTGTTCTCAACCACTTGCTACTGATTGCATGTAATCATTGTACGTAATTTCAGTACAGTCTTGTAAAAGTACGCATCAACGACCATATTTTCAAAAAAAAAAAAGAGACGTTGGGACTCTCTTCTATATAAGGAGGGTAAACTCTTCTTATTTATGCACCAAACAACACATATATAGCATCGTGTATTTTACAAATAGATTTTCCATCGTCTACTCTTGTGAATTCATTATATATCTCAACTTACAAGCATGGCAACGTTTGACGCAGCTGAAGATTTGGTCATTGTGAAACATGGTATCAAGAAACAAGACGTGAAGATGTCATAGAAGGAAGGTTAACACCCGAAGTCTTTTGGGAGAGGGTATATAGCCAATTTGTGTGAGAGTATGGAAATCCAAAGCAAAGATCACTCCAACAAGTTCATGATCGTTTCCGACTTGTCCAAAAAGGGGTAAATTATTACATAACGATACAAAAGAGGATGTTTAACACTAGCCACTTAAGCTTTTTGATCCAACAATTTGTAAGTATTTGCATATTTTTTTTTTAAATAACACCGGGTGTCTAATCTTTCTTACTAAAACAAACTTGGCATTCTTTTGTGTTTGTTTATGTAGGAGACACTCGCAAAAAGACAGTACTTAGTGGAAAAGGGTGAAGAATTCACTTATGATGGAAGTTATGAATTCCTGAAGTCTGTGGCAACAGTATAAATATTGATTGATTGATACAATCGGACGTTAATATGTTATATTGTCTACCGATTGGGGCACCTATAATCGGTAGGGTTTGTAACCTATTTAGCTTCTGATTATGGCTACATCCAAAATTCAAACCAAGTGGTTATGGCTCTGCACCCCTCAAAACCTATGGAATTTGGCCAAGGTTGAATCTAACGTTAATATGTTATATTGCCTACCGATTGGGGCAACCTATAATCGGTAGGGTTTGTAACCAATTTAGCTTCCGATTATGGCTACATCCAAAACTCAAACCAAGTGGTTATGGTTGGCTCTGCACCCCTCAAAACCTATGGAATTTGGCCAAGGTTGAATATGGGGCTACTTATAATCGGTAGTCATACAAGTTGGATTATCTACCGATTATAAAAGAGAACATTAGCCGATTTTGTAGCCAAACATTAATGATAAGGAGAAATATAGCTGCGGTATGTACTTACATCACCAAAGTTCATCTTATAGCTTGTTTTTATATCTCTAGAATCTCTAATCATTTAGTAGTATTGGATTATAGATACGCTTGCGATTTTAGAACCATATATAATAACCATGCTATACTGGTTCAAAAAAATGACTCTGAAAATGTCTAATTTCGGCTCATTCAACTTACTTGGAAAAATATTTGAGTACTTACTTTTTAATCAGATTGGAATTACTTTTCTTAAGTTTACATCATTATTTGTGTTCTGACTTGTGAGTGAGACCTGACTCCATTCATTCAAAAATATGCAGTCACTGGTCCATAAAGCATTCTGTTTCTTAATACAAACGAGTTGGAATCATGAATAAAGTTTGAGTCACTTTGTAAGTCAGATTTGACAAAAACTGAAAAACAAATGGTATATCATTTGAATTATGCCGAGTCGGAGATTGAATCAGACTAGTCTGCTAAAAACGAACGTTCTTGTCTGTCATTTGACTCGTGCCGAATCAGAGACCGAATCAGATACAGAACACGAGTCCGCTAAAAACGAATATGCTCTTAGGCTTAGTCTTATGGGCTAGATTGAAGGTACTAGATTAGCAGTTAAGTGTTGGAATTCAAAAAAAAATAGTGTGTCCTAAAAGTTAACACTAGTTCTCTCTCCCACCAGTTGCTAGCATGTGAACTAGCGGCCAGATAGTTTCGCTGAATGATTCAGCGCCAAAAAAACACCTTTTCGCTGAATGATTCAGCTTTGAACGATATATCTTTTAATCTGGCGTCTGAGAATTAAAGCGTTGAACCATTCATCGCTGGGCGCTGAATAGTTTATCGCTCTAGCTGCTAGATTAGCACTCCCATAAAACTTAGGAGGTAATCCTACCTGACGTGGACTGCTGATTAACACACCATAAGACTTAGCCTTAGTAAACATCGGTCACGACTCATTCTCGGTACTTTAAGGCAAAAGGGAAAAATGAAAATCGGATGATTTGATGCTGCTTCACACATTCAAATGGCATTCGTTTCACAGATAAGTCTAGGACACGTGTCCATCCAAGATTCGTTCTGAGGAGGCAGTTCTTGATTCAAAGCAAGAGAAACACACTCCCCAATTCAATTTGGTAAGAAATCAAAGACAGCGGAGAAAAGAAAAACACCCGCCAAACTTCTCCTCCCTCACCAACACCAAATTCTGTACAGTGAGAAAGGGAATGGCTTCAACAGCTTCGTTGTGTTCATCAGCAGCTACTAATCTTCAATCCCAATTCAATGGATTTGGTCTCCAGAAACTATCTTGCTCTCCTCCTCCCCCTACTTCTTTTACCCCCACAAGGTAATTCTCTTTCCTTTAGGTGTCTTTACTCTTGATTCATTACTTAGTTCATATGAATTTTAGGAGGTTGCAATTAATTCAACCCTTTTTTTGGAGAAATTTAACTGGGGAATTATAGCTGTTCTCTCTAGTTGCTGACAATTATGTCTGGGTAATTGGGTTTCTGGAATCATAGGTTGTTCTGGGAAATTCATGTTTTGTATGGTGGAATACTCATTTCTCTGGGTATTTGATGATTTTGGGTTGTTCTAATTTGTAGCTCGTGTTTGGGTTTATCTCAAAATGAGTTTTTTTTTTTCCTTTTTCTGAAAGTGTCTTTACCCAATCATTTGTTGGTACACTATTCCATTGAATTTTTACTAAAATTTTGGGAACAAGTTCTGTGAATGTTGGATTTTGAGAATTTGATGTGCTGAGAAGTGAGAATTGGGATATAGAAATTCTTTGACCTACTTGGAAATCCACACGATAGGCTATATCAATATCTGTAGGGTTTATTAAAGGAACTTTTGTTATGAAGCTGAATTCTGATATGATTTATTTGTTTTCCAAATTCTTATAGGAGGACAATGAGAACTGCTGTTAAAGCTATGTCTCGTGTTGATAAGTTCTCAAAGAGCGATATTATTGTTTCCCCATCTATTATATCAGCTAACTTTGCCAAGTTGGGAGAGCAGGTTTGGTTTTGAACTATGTGCCATACTAGTTCCAGATATTGATACCAATAATTGCCATGTTGAGTAGTGGTACAACTAGTATTGAATTTGCTGTTTTGATTTCTCTAGGTGAAAGCAGTTGAATTGGCTGGATGTGATTGGATTCATGTTGATGTGATGGATGGCGTTTTGTGCCAAATATTACAATTGGACCTCTTGTGGTGGATGCATTGCGTCCTGTGACAGATCTCCCACTGGATGTACATTTGGTATATTACTTCATCTGCTACTTCTTTTGCTACATTAGCATGATCAGGATCCTTTCTTGTGTATGCTTTGCTTCTGGCTTTACTTTGTAGTTTATATAGACGAGAATGTCATCTGATGCATTACAAAACCATGTAGATGATTGTAGAACCTGATCTACGAGTGCCTGATTTTATCAAAGCCGGAGCAGACATTATCAGTGTTCACTGCGAGCAATCTTCCACCATCCATTTGCATAGAGCTGTTAATCAAGTATGAGTTACTGGATACTTTAATTAGTATACTTTCCATTTCAAAATATCATCTGCTTGTTGTCGCTCTCCATTCCTAGTACAGAGAGTTATTGAATGACTGACCTGTTTCTTACGTTTAGATTAAAAGTCTTGGAGCTAAAGCCGGAGCGGTTCTGAACCCAGGCACCCCACTGTCTGCCATTGAATACGTACTCGATTGTAAGGCTTATGGTTCTGTGAACTTGACATTTACAAACTTCTTGTTTAAAACTATGTTAATTTTGTGATTACGACTTAAGTTATTGAACCCAATTTCCAAATTGTGGAATCTAAGTGATGTCATTTGTATAAGTGTTTCCTGTGAGTCCGGTGGCTCTTTAAATCCTACTTTCAAGAAGTTAAGGTCATGTAGTTGGAGGGTCGAACTCCAGGTCCTCCACCAACATGGGCAAATCCCTAGAAGATTGTGGTCGTGCTACTTCCTGATTATAGGTGGGCTTCATTTGACTAGAAAGAAGGAACTGATGCATTTTATTTGTTTGTGAACAGCGGTTGATCTGGTCTTGATTATGTCAGTGAACCCTGGATTTGGTGGACAGAGCTTTATAGAAAGCCAAGTTAAAAAGATCTCTGACTTGAGAAAAATGTGTTTTGAGAAGGTAATAAGAGATTAGAAAACTTATTCTATCTTTAAGTCTGTTTGTATTTTATTTGTAACTATATGGAAAAGTCAACTTTTGGTTTATAACATTTCGAAAATGTGCATATGCAGGGAGTGAACCCATGGATTGAAGTGGATGGAGGAGTAACTCCTAAAAATGCCTACAAGGTGCGTTTATGAAACTTTGCCGATTTTCTTTAGTTATCAGATATTATTATTGCATCTGCAGCAATATACATTTGTTTGCAAACATGAAAAGCGCACAAAATGCTATAACTTTATCAGCAAAGAAGATGTATACTCAATATGATGAACATAATTATATAATCACAACTCATTTGGAACATCAATATTTGCCGGCAGGTTATTGAAGCTGGTGCCAATGCTCTTGTTGCTGGTTCAGCAGTCTTTGGAGCTAAAGATTACGCTGAAGGTACGATCTTTTCACTTTCTGGCAATTACTGAACAATGTTTGATTTTCATTAGTAAAGGAATGGGTCCTCTTTTCTGATTCTTCAATCGTCTCGTAGTTTCAGTTTTATTTAAATGAAAATTTTGGGATGTCCTGCAGCTATTAAAGGTATCAAGACTAGCAAAAGACCTGAAGCCGTTGCAGTATGAAACATGAACCGCTTGAAGGATCAAATTCCAGCGATACCTACTGCTTTGTTCTTCAGATCACCCCCATGTATGGATTCACTAACTTTCAAAATTTTCTTTCCAGACCAGTAGTAGTATGAAGCGCTCGAAACATGCATATGACTGGTTTTTGAATTCATTAAAACTTGCCTAAATCATGCTTTTTCAATAAGCAGTTATCGTGACATCTGAAGTTTTCTTTATCATTTTGTAATCTCTCTTTGTTTTGGCAGATAATAACCGTTCGCAGTGAGCTAAAGTCAGCTGCTAGCTTCAAATCAGTTTCAGGTTTACTGCTACTCAGTTTAGATTCTTGTTATAGAAAATGAAAAAAAAATCGAATTCTATGAAATTGTAAGTCATCTATGAGGCGGATTTAATGTAGCATATCATGCAGCTATTAAAGGTATCAAGACTAGCAAAAGACCTGAAGCCGTTGCAGTATGAAACATGAACCGCTTGAAGGATCAAATTCCAGTGATACCTACTGCTTTGTTCTTCAGATCACCCCCATGTATGGATTCGCTAACTTTCAAAATTTTCTTTCCAGACCAGTAGTATGAAGCACTCGAAACATGCATATGACTGGTTTTTGAATTCATTAAAACTTGCCTAAATCATGCTTTTTCAATAAACAGTTACCAAGCCATCTGAATTTTTCTTTATCATTTTGTATTATCTCTTTGTTTTTGCAGATAATAACCGTTCGCAGTGAGCTAAAGGCAGCTGCTAGCTTCAAATCAGTTTCAGGTTTACTGCTACTCGGTTTAGATTCTTGTTATAGAAAATGAAAAAAAAAAAAAATCAAATTCTATGAAATTGTAAGTCATCTATGAGGCGGATTTAATGTAGCATATCCTGTGTAGGAGTTAGTTTGTCCAAAATAAATTTGCTGAGGCTTCTTCTCTCAAACAGATTACTGTTTACCTTTGAATATCTAAAAACTGATTGTATCACTATCGATGATTTAAAGTTGCAAATATCCTATATTTTGAGTTGGGAATGTAGTTACTTACAAATGAATACGAAAAGCACAAACAATCACCGAGTTAGTTCCTTTGGGATTAATTACTGTAAGATTTTGAAAGCAGAAGGCTCCTCTTGAAGCGAGAATTAGCCAGGGATTTGAAATACATGACATAACCACACACTTTTTCTTTGTTTTGTTTGCAGCTCCTACTTGCCATAGCTTTTTGCCCCTTCAACATTGTATATCGTTCTGCTCGTTTTTTCTTCATCAAATCAATATGGCGCTGTATTGATGCTCCTTTCTACAAGGTACGTATGTATTCCATTGAAACAAAAACTGCAGACTAAACCGATAGCTGAGATGATTTACGGTTTATCTTTGCATTCACAGGTTACGCTCATTGACGTTTTCTTGGCAGACCAACTTACTAGCCAGGTATCTCTTATAAATTAACTGGTGTGCATCAATTACATTTCAGGTCCAAGCCTTTAGGAGTCTTGAGTTCTATATTTGCTACTATGGTTTGGGAGAGTTCACCCAGGGATAGAACAATTGTCGCCAGAGTGCCATCTATAAATCTTTCTATTTCATTGTTGCATGGTCTTGGTTGCTCCAGGTTGTTGTACTTTCTTTTGAACGATATTCAAGTGTAATCTTAATGCAAGTGTATTATAGTTATTAAAGGCACTGATTCTTAACTATTAGCCTATAAGACCACCACATTGGCACCAAATCTTTTAAATGTCTCTATTCTGAAAAACAAGTTTTTCAGGAGTTGTTGGGTATTGAACTGTGCATCAATATGGAAACTTAAAAAACTATGATGGGGAGCGACAAAACAATACTATGCTATGGTGTGAACTCATTTAAGATGCGAAGTATACAAATCTATGATGCTTAGCTTCACAGCATCAATCTTGTGTTCCCTCACGTGTGTTGTTTGGCTTCCCAATGTCCCCATCAAACTATTAACCTTGTTAGTATGTTGTTTTATTATAGTGTCTCCGTCGGTGGGTTGTAGAGAAAGATGTCTCAGGCATTCAACGGTTTAAAATACCTCCTGACAATAATTGCAGTCCTAATGAGGACAGATTTCGATTTAAAGAAGGGAACGAGTTGGAGAGCAGTGGCTGGAGTGAGCTCTGCTGTTGCAGCAATCATGAGTACTTATTGGGACATCATCAAGGATTGGGGGATTCTTCAACGGCATTCAAAGAACCCTTGGTTGAGAGACAAACTTCTCATCTCATCTCACACACTAGCGTCTACTTCATAGCCATGGTATGTATGTGTGCTATAGTCCTATCATTAGGCCATGACATTGTATCATCTTTTTAAGCTCGAAATTCTCAAATACTCAAAAATTTCTTTATTATGATGCAGGTGCTTGATGTCATTCTAAGACTTGCTTGGCTGCAATCCGTTTTGAACTTCGGTGTGACATCCTTGCATTGAACAGCCTTAACCACCATAGTAGCATGTCTGGAGATTCTCTGTCGAGGGATGTGGAATTTTTCCAGGTATGTATGTTACTATTGTCTCATTGACCACGTAATGCTGAACCTCAGGATGAGAATATGTGTTGGTGTGGTCCATATTTTTTTTTCATTTCTTAAATGAGCCACAAATTATGAGATTATTTGACATGACATGAGGACATCAGTCGCCACATCCATGCCATGTGACCTGATAAAATGTTGCATATAGACACTTACCATGTCTGTTCTTTATTTATTTTTTTCTGATACAAGATTTATTAGTACTCCCTCCGTCTTTAAAAGATAGGCAGGTTTGACTTTCACGGAAAATAAGAATCCTAATCATTACAGCCGTTTTTTCCCGTGTTTTCCCAGAATACCCTTCATCGTTTAAATTTAACATGATTTACCCAACGCAGGAATATAAGCAATTACATTCTCATCCAAAAGAGCAGGAATTCATAGCTGTGAGCAGGAATATAAGCAATTACATTCCTTTTTAAAGTTTTAACCAAGCTGGAACTTGGTATTGTGAATGAATCAGGTTGGAGAACGAGCACTTGAACAATGTTGGAAAGTTCCGTGCATTCAAGTCAGTCCCACTCCCTTTCAATTACTATGATGAAGAGGGCAAGGATGAAGATAGTAGCAAGGGTGACTAGAAAGCTAACAGTTGCAACGTTAGACCACTTGAAAGCCTAAGAGACAACCGAATGACCCCCCCCCCCCCAGCTATTCAAATTCATTCTCTCTGCAGGTGGAGTGAGTGTCTGAGTTTTTTTTTTTTGAGTGAAGATGCATTTGGGTCTCTCCTGTTGTTCCTTCATCCGAGGCAGATGAGATTTGTTATATTTGTTGCCGCATACTATGATTCCCCATGGTTTTTTTCTTGAATTTTTGTTACCGGAGGTTATGACTACTAGAAGATGAAGAAGCATAAGAATGGGGCATATCCAGTGTATTAGCAGTAGTATTTATGAAATTTAGGGGAAACCAAAATGTGAGAATGATCTGTGTATGGACCTCACTAGGGTGTTTAAACATCAATGGCCCAAACTGCAAACTTTGGATAAATTACAATAGAGTACAAGGATCGATTCCGATTTCAATAGCAGATTTTTTTTTTGTCAATAGCAGATTTTAAGAAACCTGCACTTGTGACTTGTTTTATAAATAAATCATCAAAAGTTGGGACAAATAAATTTTCTCTTATAATATGGACGAATCAAAGAAGCGAAAACCTGCCAAGGGTACTAAGAAGAAAGCAATAATGAGTAACAAAGTTGCATATGGTTTGTAACGGTTAAATAAATAAATAAACAAGCTTCCCTTCGCCCTATTCAGGAATCGGATGATGCACATGAACACTGATGACGGGATTGCACTGGAAAGTGAAAGCGACAAGTTGGGCAGCGACTCTTTGCATCAAGGGAACGTACGATGCATCTGGTGTGGAAGACATGACTACATGGAAGCTCCGCGAGACTAATATCATCTCCGTCATTCTTCTCGTCATAGTCTTGCAAACAAATCGAGCATTCACCCGAGTAGCCGGCTCCGTCGAACTTCTTCATCTTTAATAACTTAAAGAACGATGCATAATCACGCGACAAAAATTGCTCCATCTCAGGGGTTCGAAGGTACTTGCCATCGATATAATCATGAGAATGAACTTCTTCAACATCATCGTAGTGATCAAAAGTTTCTAATACTTTAACGACTTGTATAGGTATGACAATCGACAACAAACTAGGCTTCCCTTCTCCGTCAGACCGCAAGGAAGGGTAACTCATGAAGAACGATTTAATATCTTTGTCGCAGTCATCGAAAACAGATGTGCTGAAGGTCGACCCGGGAACAAAATCTTTAATAACAGACACGATCGAGTTAAGATCGCAGTTACCAAAAATATCCGAAGATAACAAATCATCGTATTTGACAGGAATCAGTTTCACGACCGGAGGTAATTCTTCACATGAGAAAGCAACTCCATGAGGAACTGCGGCTGCGGTTGTGGGGATGGTGGCAGCAACACTACTGGCTTTGTCTCTTTCGCCGTAATCAATTCGCTGAATTGCTCTGATGACTTGAATTTCTATTACCACCTGAGTTTGATTGATCGAATTCTTATTATGGTTACTACAATGAACACTGGGTTTGGCCATATTCACCCAGGATCTGCTGTAAACCGTGCAAGTCCACATTGGGTGCGACATAGTGCGTTTGGCACAGAGGATCACAAGAACAACAACAACAACAAGTCGATCAAAATACCTATATTTATAGAGAGGAATAAAAGTGATTCATGGTTAGCAGTATGATTTCCGAATCGGAAAGGAATTTCTAGTTTCTCTTAAATATTATTTCAGACTCGGAAACGGAAACCCTTAACCCACCCGATATTTTTTTTTCATATGCTCCAAATGGCAATAGAATCTCGTTATGTTGTTTGGAAGGCTGAGATATGTTCCAAGATAAAGGCATGCATTGAGCTAGAATCATGCACATAATGAAGTGTGACCAAATTTCTGTTGCAAACTGACGATGTAACAAAACAAGGTTGCCAGTTTCGGAGTTTCAATAGTAAGGTTTGAAACCAAGGTTTTATTTGTTAATAATGGTTGAAAGTAAGGTTTTATTTAGGGAAAATTGGGAAAATGCCCCATTATGAGGTGCAATGTTGGAAATCTGCGCAACGTTAAAAAAAAGTTGGAAAAAGGCCTCATTCCGTTAACTTTGACATCCAACCAGTTAAGTCACATGTGTAAGGCCACGATCACCACCAGAACCACTATAAAAACCACCGTCGCCACCACTTGAACATTAAACCCTGAACCCTCAATCTGAATATGTATCTTAACAAGTAGATTCCACCCAATTGACATTCAGCAGCAAACCGGCAATAATATGTATCTTAACAAGTAGATTCCACCCAATTGACTCTTCTGAATGCAAACCGGCATCTCAGAGCTCGGTAGCAAAACAAAAAAGAAAAGAAAAAACCGAAGTTAAAATTGATTCTAAATAAAAGGGAAGGGAAAATTGGGAAAATGCCCCCATACTTTTAGAGAAATACTTTTACTATTAGAGAAATAGTGTGGTGGCATAATTTTGGGCTCCCACACTATAGACTTGGGTTCAAGTCTCACCCCATGCATTTTAGACTTATCAAAAAAAAAAAAAAAAAAAAAAAAAAAGCCCCCATACGGGGTGCAATGTTGGAAATCTGTTGGATTCAACCTTAATTCCACCAAGTATTAGTCCACTCCACACTTCGACATCTTTCCCTTCCGATTTATTCTCCGATAACAAATTTCCCTAAGAGCATCTCCAACAGTGGGTGTAAAAAATCCTACGTGGAAGTCTAATTAAGACTTTTATTTTGGAGATTATATACACATAGTAAATATAGGACCCCATGGTTAAAAACTATCTCTAATAGTGAAGAGTTTAATCTTTAGAATATTTTATATGATAAAATCGTAACCGTTTATCTTTACTTTAATTAATTTCTAAAAAATAAAATAATTGAAAATATGACGTGGAGGTGCAAGTGAAGGTGTAAATAAGACTTTCTTTAACACCTCCATATTTATTTTCCCATCCCTCCTAATTTATAGGATCCAACCATTGAAGATGATTTATGTTATTTGGGGGTCTAAAATCCTACGTGTCATGAAAAATAAAAAACTTGACCCTCTATTGGAGATGCTCTAATAGATTCCAAATTCTCTATGTCCGACAAGTCATGCTAGTTGACGTAATCATTTACTATAAGATTTGCCCTCCCAAGATGTTATCCTTGGTTTATAAGGCGACCCAAATATCCATGAATGCCGGATAGTACGGTTTGAAATACTGAATAGAAAATATCATGCAACACGGCATCTTTTTCGGTTTGAATACGTTATAGCCGGTTTAGATAGCACATTAGAAGTAACTTTTCGACTTTTAAAAATCGAAAAGTTAGAAATCAATTTGGCTATTAAATTTCAAAACGACTTTTAAAAGTTGAAAAGTTATGTGCCCAAAAATTAATTTATATTTACCATAAATTAACCATGTTGTTTACTCTCTAATTTTTTCAAAAATGATGTTGTTTCATTATATCTACACAAGCTTTAATAGTTGTAAATTATGTAAAACAGTCGACTTATATATATATATATATATATCAACAACCTAAAAACTCAATACCATCCCTCACTCCAGAATAAAAGTAGCACTGGTACTTCTTACCCTCCCTCCTATTGGCTGGTGACCGAAACCTCGCACTCTCATTGGCTAATTGAGAAACCATTCGTATTCGTCGGATGGAATTTAGTTATATATGGTGCGTTGATCTGACAATGTGCGGTGTAGATTGGCTGGATTGGTGGGTCACACGCGACGGACGGCCTTCATTGTTTAGAAAAATTGCTATATTAATTTCGTGCATTTATTTTAAAAATCCAGAAAATAAAGAAAATTACTATATTAATTTCGGACATTTATGATTAAAATAAAAAAAAAAATCAAATCAACGTATTTATGGAATAAAATAATCTTTTATAGTTTTATGGAATAAAAAAATTACTATATTAATTTTGGACATTTATGATTAAAATAAAAAAAATCAAATTAACATATTTAAGAAATAAAATAGTTACATTTATAGAATTTTATTTTGGACAGCGTTGAGATATTTTTTTCCAGAGAATTAATAAAATACTATATTATAATTTTGGACATTTATGATTAGAATAAATAGAATTTTATTTTGGACAAATAAGTGAGATATTTGTGACAACGTTGAGATATTTGTTTCCAGATAATTAATAAAATACTATATTATAATTTTGGACATTTATGATTAGAATAAATAGAATTTTAACAAATAATTGAGATATTTGTTTCAGATAATTAATAAAATACTATATTATAATTTTCGACATTTATGATTAGAATAAATAGAATTTTATTTTGGACAAATGACGTTG
The DNA here is from genome assembly GCA_023531295.1 of Papaver armeniacum. Classification (NCBI taxonomy): domain Eukaryota; kingdom Viridiplantae; phylum Streptophyta; class Magnoliopsida; order Ranunculales; family Papaveraceae; genus Papaver; species Papaver armeniacum. The sequence goes on along the minus strand of JAJJWW010019237.1, from coordinate 278,609 downwards.
AGATATTTATTTCCGGAGAATTAACAAAATACTATATTATAATTTTGGACATTTATGATTAGAATAAAAATAAAATCGATGTATTTACTAATAAAAAAAGATCTATATTTTTTTTCCTTTTAAAAGATAAAAAAAATATAGAAATAGCTATATTAATTTTTTGTATTAATGATAAATATCTAACAAAGGAAAAACCAACAATATATAAAAAATACTACATTAATTGATATTTAAATTACTAATTATATTTATGTTAACGATATCCATTAATATAAAAAAAAATCTAATCATTTACCTGAACACAATCTAATATGTTCCATTGATACGGTTAATTTACTAATAAAAACAAAGCCAATAGTTAATAAAGGATGGAAATCATTTTTCATCCCTATTTTCATTATAACAAACCATATAACTGGATTTAAACAAGAACAAGACTGGATTTTTAATCTTTTATAAGGTAAAAAGAATTTGACTTATATTTTTTGGATGATTTTTAAGGTAAGAAATCTATGCATTTATTATTAAAAAATGTAAAAGATAAATATCCATTCGAAATATACTATGAGTTTGGTTTCAAAATATCATTGGTAAACAAATATTACCATAAATAACGTCATGATTTTTATGGCCTTAACTTGCTAAAATTTTGTAAATACATATCAAATATGTAGATATTTTATATATTTTTAGACATAAATTTATATTATATCCAAAATAAAAACGTTTTATTTATGGGTTTGTCATTGATACTTCTATTTAAAAGCATTCGATCAAGAGCCTACTTCATTTTTCGGAGCCTCTCTATAGAATTATAGATACTCTTCTCCATGAAGAACAAGTCGAAAGTTTTTAATTTATATTCGATTAGGGCTTTTTGCAATATATAATGTTTCAATAGTTGTTTTCTTTTTTTGTGATCTGTGATTTTGACTCGATGTTTTATTGATTTGTTAACAGGTGCGCAAACTAAAATTCTCAACCAGTTGTGAGTTTAATTTCTCAATATTCTCTTTGCTTTCGATTTTATGTTTTATGTTTGTTTTATTGATTTATTAACATGTGCGCAAACTAGAATTCCCAACCAGATGTGAGTTTAATTTCTCTCTATTCTCTTTGCTTTCGATTTTCTGTTTTGTGTTCGTGTTGTTTTTGGTTTGTAACTTTCGATTTTGAAGATTTAATTAGGGTTTACTCTGAGTATTTAATTGTTTTGATTTCTTTTATCAGGATGGGGAGAGGATTGGAGGGCGATATATTAACATAAGCAGATAAGTTCACTGGATTACCTTTTGTCCACAAGAAATCTCAAGAACAAGGATCTTTTTTGTAATTATAAATTATGTTATCAAATTTTGATGTATTACTAATTTTTTGGAGATTAGTTTTGACTTATGAAGTGCTTAAAGTAGAAGAAAACATTTGGGGAAAGGAAATACATTACAGGGCTAAACTAAAGGAGGTAGGCTACATTTTGTATATTTGGAAACCGGGTTTATTAAGTTACGTATATATTTATATTAGTTTGGGATATTTGAAATGAGAGTCCTAAATTGAATTTCACCAAAATGAGTATTAATTTCATATTCGTTAAGTATTAATTTCATATTCTTTAATATAATTTACCAAAAAATAATACGTAAATATTTTTGCTAAAACGAATCGATAGATAAATATTTTTTTATCTTCTTAGATTATTTATTTTTGGTAAATATAAATTTAATTCCAATAATCTAAGCAAAAAGATTGGAGAAGGAAAAATCTTTAGAATTTATTGGGAGATTTAAGAAATTAATTCCAAAAATAATAATATTCTCTCATGTGTAAAAACGCTCGAACAAATGTCACATCTTTTTTTTTTTTTTTCCTCTTATGATTTGTTCCACATATGCTTGCAAAATTTCTTCTTCTAATCGGTGGTTATTGTTTATTTTTGCAGGATACAGAAGAATTCAATCCATAAAGCTACTTTTCTTCTTGGAAATTAGCTTAAGTTATTATTTCTTTTCCTTTTACTTGTTTTGTAAATATTAGTTCTTAACATGTTACGAGAGTTGTTCAAGTTGTTGTTTTACCGCAATAGTCTCGGGCAACTCAAAACGATCCATATTTTCTTTCGATTTTTGTCCTGCTTCAAGGTAATCAAATCTTCTTTGGTTAGAAATATGTTTATGACCTTTCTAAATTATTACTTTTTATACTTTCGTGGTTGTTGGTTTTATTGTTCAATTCATTTATTACTTTCAGATCATAACACCGTGTTTGAGATTTTTTCGTTGATTATGGTGTTGCGATTCAAAAGGCTAAAAAGGTCATTTTGATTGAGATTTTTTTATACTAAAAATAGCTTAGGAAATTTTTTTGACTAGAATTTCAATTTGATTATGTTTCCACCCACCAAACGAAAAACTAACAAAGCTATGGGTGATCACCAAACTACTAGATATTTGATCTCAAACTCATTAATTCGGTAAGGAATGAAATTGCATTTGTTCCGTAGTATGCCCATGAGTTCGTTCTTTAAATTACCCCGGAATTACAAGAACTTGCAGTTGGTTTTTGCAATATATAATATCCAATTATCTACAAATAAATAGCATTATGATGGAATCATCCAGTTCCCGCGCATAACCTCGGTACTCAGTGATTCCACAAGTTCTACCAAGAAGACACTAATATCTAATCGTGATATGTTGTTTTGTTGAACTTGGGTAAGGTCGATCAACCATGCAAGAAAGATATCTCCATGATTTATAAGCATTATTTTCAATTAATTGAGGTGCAAAAAAGCCTACTTATGTACAAAATTAAACATATTAATAGCCTCATTTTGAACGTTGGAAAAACGTATTATGCTCAAAACAAAATGGAATATAAACACGAAAAATAGACAACAAATGATGGTCAGAATTACTAAAAACAAATGCAAATCAAATACGCCGAACACTTTCATAGTGTTAATTTTTGCTTTAATTTGGTAACGGATACAATGAAAATTGTTGTACGTACTTTAAGCACCATTGAGTTGAGCTTAAGGCATTGTTTTTCTTACAACTTCTTATGACTACAAATGCAATTCACTGTTCGACCGCAGTGGGTACATATACAATTCATCATTTGATAATAAAATTAAGTTGCACTAACTCAAGAAACACTAATATATGAAGATATTTAAAATTAATTAACAAAAAAAAACAAATGTGGAACGGGCTACTTACTATGTAAACACATTATTATGTAGTATAACCCACTAATACGACTTGCTTAGATACCCTACTTCACAAAGAACAAAAAAACTTTACAAGTACGTACTTTTCGTGTAATTCAACAGACGTGTGTGATTGGGTGCACTATCTCATCCTATAATTCATTGAATGGGTATCCATGACTCGATGCAACCAGGTATAGTTATTCAGCTAAACAATTGAAATTGAGCAACTATTTTCCAAAGTCAACTCTCACCTATACATGGAGTCATCTTATAGTATTGATAGAACGTATAATGGAATTTTGTGAGACAAACCCTACACGAGCTTTCATTTGTTTGGTTAAGTGATTTCCATGCTACAAATATTTCTCAAGAATTTCAAGGTAGAGATAACATTCAAAACTATATACTCTATGTTTGGGAAAAAATAACCTTAAATTGAACTTCCACAAATGTGAATAATCATAGGAGATATCTCTCCATTGGTCCATTAAGGAAATGAGAGTATATGAAAATCTCAACATATCAGAGACATAATAATACAAGGAGCTTACCCTCCTTCCATTGGACGGGGCAGCTCAAAACGATCAAAATTCTCTTCAGATAATCAAAATTTTCTTTGGTTAGAAATTCATATGTTAAATACCTTATTATCCAATTATCCTTTTTTTTTTTTTTGTGTGTGTGTGGGTTTGTTTTGCATAAAACCATTACAAGAAACAACAATGCTATGTTGACGCCCAATAATCTTGGGATTTATCCTTTCTATCATCAGGATTGATGCGTGGGGAAGTAGGTCCCTCTCTCTCTCTCTCTCTCTCTCTCTCTCTCTCTCTCTCTCTCTCTCTCTCTCGGTAATAATTTCAGGTTGAAATACCGGGATACAAAGCCTTTTCCTTAAATAAAAAATTGCATATCAACCATAGTTTAATTATAGGAGTTGGTCGCTTAATTCAACTCAAGTACGTATATGATTTCTGAAAAGATATATCAGTGCATTTCCTTGATTACGACTTCTACGATTTTAAGCACTTCATATGCTTTGCATTATCTAGAGTTTGCATTCTATATTATATGAATATCATGTTTCTTTTTTGGTATCTCTATTGTAACTATTAATACAACTATATGACGAGTGTGATTTTTTAAGGAACATTTGATTTGGACGCTTGATTCTCAATGTAAGCATATGATTTCCAAATAAAGATATATCAACGCATTTCCTTGATTACATATTCTTTGACGGAAAACACTTCATATGCTTTCCACTTTTTAGAGTTGACAATCGATTACATATTCCTTTTATTTGTGACTGTAATATCAGGTATTGATACAATTATAGAGTGTGATTTTACATTTAACTACAACGAGTTGAGTTGGCTGCTTGATTTTTAACGCAAGTATATATATATATATGATTTGTAAAGATAGACATATCAATGCATTTCCTTGATTACATCTTCTTCCATGGGAAGCACTTCGTATGTTATGTACTATTTAAATTTGTCAATTTATTTATATTAATATCATGTTTCTTTTTAGCGTCTCTAATATCATATATATTGATTAATACAATATAGTGGGTGTGATTTTTCATTTAACTACATGAAGTTGAAGCACTTGATATATCTTTATTATATTCGACAGAAACACTCCATGTGCTTTGCAATTTTTAGAGTTGGCAATTCATTTTATATTAACATATATCATTTTTTTAGTATCTTTTGAATATCGGCATTGATGCAACTATACAACAAGTGTGACTTTTCATTTAACTACAATGAGTTGAGTTGGTTTCTTGATTTTTGACGTAGGTACACTAAGTTTTCATTATATTTCCTTCGATGGAAAATAATTCATATGCTTTGCACTATTTAGAGTTTGCCATCTATTTTATATTAATATCGTGTTTCTTTTTAGTGTTTCTAATATAACTATTGATACAACTATATAGTGGGTGATTCTTTTTAGTGTTTCTTCTTAATTTAACTATATGAAGTTGGAACCCGGAGGAGCGGTTAAGTTGGAAGGACACTTGATTATTAGCGCAAGTGTATGATTTATAAAGAAAGATATATCGGTGTATTTCCTTGATTATATCTTCTTCCACGGAAGCACTTCATATGTTTTTCCTTGATAATAATATAGTGGGTGTGATTTTCATTTAACCGCAAGGTATTGGATCCTGGAGGAGCAATGAGTTGGTGGGTTGATTCTTAACACAAGTATATGATATGGTTGTAAGGTAGGCGGGAGTGTATAAAGCAGTGAAGTACGAATAATATTTGGCCGAACCGGAAGCCATCATTGGAGTTTTGAGGCAGAATATTATTATGACTTTATTTCTTTACTTTTAAGTTGCAAAAATGGATTAAGCAAGAAATGAATATTCTAAAATCTAGCAAGACTAAATTTCACAGTAGTGCTACCGGATTAAAAGACTTCAAATCAATCCTTACCAATTATTTTTAGAGTAATCGATGTTGGTAATGTTATGAACTAATTATTGATTTCAAAATATGTATGATTTTCCGTATATTATCTTTTAGAGGATTTATTAATCTTGAAAACTTTAAAAAAGATGTAATTTATGAATTTAGCTCCAACTCGCTTATATACTAAATTAGGATTGATGGTTTCGTTATGCACTCAGCTTATTAACTGGAACCCTTTCTCGGGACAAAAGCGTGTGAAGTCCCGCCTCACCAAGTGGGAGTCAATTCCCAAAGTACTAGGTGTTTAGGTATCATGTTGGTTAATTAGTAGTTTTTAGATAATATTAATTATTTAGTTAGTAGTTAAGAATTTATTTTGTTTAAGGTTTGTGATTAAATTTTTGAATTAATGGACAAGATTATTATTAGCACTTTTGATTTATCTACCATAGAATTTAAGAAATCGACCTTTATGTTCTTAGTTACTTTCCATGAGTTATCAAGGCTTGCAATGTTGAACATTTTATATTTGTTTTTAGTATGTGAGGTCAATCAAAGTTTAATGCTTTAGTATTTAGAGTTTAAACTATTTTACTTTTGAGATTACTTAAATTTATTTATTTTAGTTTATTTGTAAAATATATTATTGTTTTATTAAATTGCTTGAAATTATTTTTTAAAACTATGTGAGATCTTAAGATGATAATAGTATTATACGTTTGATTAGTAGAAATTTTTAGTTACATAGTTTAAATTGTTATCTTTAATTTGGTGGATAGTTTCTATAGTAGAAACTATATAAATTAATGTTGTTGGGACCACCAAAATAATTAAGTGAGAGATTAATTAACCGATAAATTAATAATTATGAACTTATAGAGAAATTTATTATCAAAAATTTATTTTCTAAATACTGTAAAATATTAAATTCTTCAAAGCACCCTTCAATCTCCCGCTTTGCTTCATTATAAACTTCAATTAACTAATAACACAAGTTTGATCAAAAAGCTGGGTAAGTTTAATGAATGTCAAGATGTCCTGAATATCCGGAAGAAAATGAAGTTATGCAACTATTGACTCAATGAAGATATAATTAAGAGTGTTATGGGAACTGATAAAAATGGGAAAGAAGGTGATGAAAGTTCTACCATATATCCCCTTCACGAAACGAGATTGTTAAAGCAAAGAATCACATTGAATAATTTCTTCTTTGAGCTATGAGAGAACAATACCAGTAAATTCTAACGATGATAAGAAAATTAGAGATGAAATTTAATGTGATAATGCTTTTAACATAAAACAAAAGATAATTGAATCATTTTTCAAAAAATCTTCATAAATCATTAATGTATTGAATATATATATATATATATATATATAATTATTAATTTATATTTCATATGGGGCCTACATAGATAATCAAAGAAAATTATTTTTTATTTTTAGCGAATTATTAATTTGGCACGTTGTCCCCGGACTTGAGACCTATGAAAAATATTATCTTAGAGAGTTTATTAAATAATCGAGTTTTTACTGTATTAGAACTTGATTTCAGAGAGTTTAACAACATCTCATAATTAAGTTTATTATATTTAATTGGTGAATAATTTTTTTCAACTGTTAATCTACTAAATGATAATTGGTGTTTTCATTATACACTGCAGTTGTTAATTGGGACCCCTTCTTGGACGGGAAGCACTTCATATGCTTTGCACTTTTTAGAGTTGGCAATCTATTTTATATTAATGTCTTGATTTTTTTTTTGGTTTCTCTAATATTAGGTATATATATATATATATATAATGGGTGTGATTTTTCATTTAACTTTTAGAAGTTGGAGCTTGGAAGATTAGTTGAATTGGTCCATTGATTCTTAGAGCAAATATAAGATTTTCGAAGAAAGATATATCAGTGCATTTTCTTGATTATATCTTTTTTGACGGGAAGCACTATGTATGTTGTGCATTCTTTAGAGTTGGCAATTTATTTTATATGAATATATTTTTTCTTAGTGTCTCCAATATAAGATATCGATACAATTGTATAACAAGTGTGATTTTTCGTCTAACTACCAATAATACTGATATTGACAATGTAATGAACTACTTAATGATTTCAAAGGTTGGTATAATTTTTCAAAAGTATTTTCTTTAAGAAGATTTCTTAACCTCCAACATTTTAAGCAATGCATAATTGGTGAATGATTTGGTTCCAACCGTTAATCTACTAAATGATAATTGTTTTTTTCATTACACACTGCAGTTGTTAATTGAGACCCCTTCTTAGATGGGTGAGTACTTTGGTTCCAACTGTTAAACTACTAAATGATAATTGGTGTTTTCATTATACACTCGTAATTGATAATTGAGACCCCTTCTTGAACGGGTATGGGCGAGGCCCCACCTCACCAATTGGGGATCAATTATCGCATACCCGGTATGCGTACTGAGTTAAATACTAAAAAAAAAATAATCTAATTATGCTTTAGTAGTTTATTTAAATCTATTTATTTTAGTTTATTTATAGAATTAATTATCGTTTTGTTAGACGACTTGAAATTCGCTTTCAAAACCATGTGAGATCTTTAGATTACGATAGTATTATATATTTGATTATTAGAAAGTTTTAACCGTTAATTGTCAATTTGTTGGATAATAATTCTAAAAATAGCTTATTGGAACTCTTATTAGGATGGATGCGGGGCGAAGCCAAGACATGACCTATGGTGTAAGTTCCAATGTCCCTGCGAAGACGGGTTTTCAAACTAGGATGTTAATGATTCAAATGTAAACAATAAATTTTGACAATAGGAAATACATGCCTCTGATAGAACTTGGTGTTCCAAAATTTTCAAACCAAACAAAAGAAGAATTAATGTTTGACAATCGTAAAACAGTCTTGGAAGCATTGGAACTGTTACATGATGGGGGGATAAAAGTATGGTACGTTTTAATAAGTAATACCAAACTTAATTCATTTTCATGATTAAAATTAATTTTTAAAAATATGCAATGTACAAGGAGCAACCTTCACAATAAAAAGCGATTGTTGGGTTTCACCAGATCTCTCGTGGTATTATATGGCATGTTCGACATGCGTAATAAAACATGTGTACATGGAAAATAAGCCTTGGTGCAATGGATGCGCATCCATGGTGAAGACACCATTGCCATGGTAATAATTAAATGAAAGAGATTTTATTAATAACAAAAATGCACAAGAACATGATAAAACTAACAAATACTTTGTAACAATTGCATTATTATCACCGTAATGGGGCAAGCAAAGATAGATAGTCGTGGATAACGCCGAGTAACGAAAATGATGGCATTACCAACAATAAATGTTCGAGTAAACCCTTTAATTTCAAATATCAAATAAATATTGTTTATAAAAATTAAACAACCTTCTAAAAGATGTATTTGTATTGCAGCAAAACCAAGTATAATGTATGGAAGAAATATTAAAAGCAATAGGAAAACAATGATCTTGAGGATCGTACTCCAAGAAGGGAATTTTGTCTATCAAAGTCTATGTGCACGTGAAATTTTTGATTATGATCTAGAAAAAGAACATGAAAAGGTTATTATATATTAACAAGATCTCCTCTCACTACTAACATTGTAAGTAGTATATTAAATGTCCCATAACATAACGTAAAAAATAAACTTGAATGTATACATAATATAATTAAACACACGTGAAGAGCAAAGTACATTATCCCTTTAAAAAATAACTCAAGACACCATCTAAAAAAAGACCACAAGAGAAAGCACGACATCATAAGCAGCGATGATGAACATGATGGTGAATTGGGCGAAAGTGATCCTGAGATGCCACCATTGGTCGAAATAGATGAACATGGCAATGAAGTGCTTACTTATGAATAAGATTACAAATAAGCGAGATTTTTTTTTTTAAGTTCATGCTTTAGTATAATGCTTTAGTATGCGAGGTTTCAATCAAGTTCATGCTTTAGTATTTAGGATTTAAACTATTTTGCTTTTGAAATTACTTAGATCTATTTATTTTAATTTACTTCTTGAGTTAATTCCCGCTATATTAAATTGCTTCGAAATTATTTTTCACAACCATAAAAAGTTTAAATTATAATTTGATTATTATAAAGTTAAAATTACATATTTTAATTATTAATGTGTTGGATAATATTCTATAAATAGTTTTATTAGAACTCTCATTAGGACGGGTGCGGGATAAGCCCCCCTCCCTCAGATAAAAACCAATGGCGTAATAAACTTCGATTGTCCCTGCGTAGCACGAGTTTCCAACTAGTTTAGGTATAAAATTAGGAAGCAATGATGAAAAGTTACTGTGAAATTTCAATGACCCAAGGGCCGAGAGTCAAGACTCAAGACAAAATTGTCTTAATGTCTCGTTCCCGATCGAAACAACATATCAAAATTGATATTTTCTGTATTAATTACTAGAATAGTAGATATTTGAGCTATCCTCAAAGAAATCCCAAGGTTTCAATTTTTCCTTATACACATACAAAGTTTGAGTTTTGCTGAGCTGACGGACAAAATCGGTTGTCCGTCCATATTTTCTAAGTTTTGCTTTTTTTAAGTTCAAGTTTACCCCTTAACCATAGTTAGTAGGAGACAACTATAGTTACTTGTAATATGGATAGCTTTTATAACCCGCATCTAATGGGTACTATATATATAGAGAGAGAGAAGTAAACTTACCATTTGTTTACGGGCTCTCTTCTTCTCCTCTATTTTCTTTTTTTCTCCGTCAATCACTCTATTACTCCCGTTTCTTCTTGTTCTTATTCTTATTGTGCTCTGCCACTGAAAAAAATTTAGCTTCAAAATCCAATGTTTTCTGAAACCATGATTGCATATGAAGCATTAGAACTTGCTTTTATTTTTATTTTTTTTACCATGGCAATATAAATCCCAAAGGGAAACTATGGGTTCTGGTAAGTAAATTGATCATAACCCACATTTTTATTTTTATTTTCAGTTTAATTGTTTGACGAAAAATTATTGTTAGCCATTTTGTTAATTCTATTAAGATTTTAATCTTTATGTTTTTTTTCTTCTTCTTTGTGTGTGTTTATGGTTTGAATTTAGGGATTTTGATAAAGCTATGGGTTCTGTTTGGTGATTTTAGGATATGAGTTCTCGATTTTATTTTTGTTCATCAAAAGGGTTTAAACTTTTCTAATTTGAGGGGTGTTTGATTTATGGTTCATCAGAAAAATTATGGTCTCCTTTAGGAATCTTTTGTTCATGCAATTACTGATTTGGTGTGTTGGTTTTTAGTTAAATGATTCTGGATCAAATAAATTGGAGAAAAAAATGATCTGATTGGTGGCCGTAAATAGCACATTCAACTTGCTTGTGCTCCAAATCAGTTTAAGATTTTTATCTCTTCTTTTTCAGTGGTTTAATTGTTGTAAACTCTTGCATTAGTAGATGTAGCTTAAACCTTTATTCATATACTAACTAGAGGTGAATAATAAAGACTAACAACTTTATGTGATCCTATTTTCTGCAGGATTTCGTTGAAGAAATATTTAACAGGGAGCATTCAGTTGGAATACGCAAAGTTGAGATTGATTAAGCTGTAAGTGTATAACATGTGCTTAGAATTACCCTTCTTTTTTAGATGACCATATGACTTAGTTGCCCATTTTAATTTATAGCATCGTCTGAACCATCTACCCATTTTAATTTATATGACCATAGGACCAACATACCTGATATATTTTATACGAATGTCTTACTGAGGCATCCAGTAATATATGGTCCTTGCAAAATCCTGGTATAGCTAACAGAATTGTGCAGATGAATATTTTTGATTGGTTTCTTGAATGGCTCCAAAATCCAATTGGATCTAAGGAACAAAAACAAAAACTGATTCAATCTGCAGGTACAACAATGTGGTTTATTTGGAAGAGCATGTGAAACTTGATATAAGGAGTAACCATGCATGACTATGCAGGGGTAAACCTATGGATGAGGAACGGGCGGAAGCAAAATTGGAGCCTGGGAATCTATTTGTTGGCGAAGGAAAGAAACATCACTCATCTGCATTTGGAGGGTGATAACGCACGAAATAGCAACATAGAATGGAAATATTTCAGTGGTTCAATGCACAACTAGTTCTATTATTAAAGATTGATTAAATTTATTCGTTGAGATTGATGAATGGAAGTGTAGTCATGTCATGGTTGAAAACCTCGATTGAGGATGAATATATTGTTCAGCCATGCAAATGGCATTCAAAAATGAGCTAAGAAATCTCAACAAATATAGATTTCTTAAGATTTCTTAGCTCATCTAGTTTCAATATAGAAGGAGACTATAAAACTTAGCTCACCTGAATTCGAGTCCCCATCCATCAATCTTTGGTTTCTGATAAATTTTTCAGCGAAGAAGGAAAGAAAATAAGGGAAATCGAAGAAGAAGAAGAAGAAAGACATAGATTGGGAATTTGGCATATGGAAGTTGGGTATGGGTCTCAGATGAATGGGTATATTTTCCCATGCCAGGTTTGGTTAACTTAACCACTCGAGGGATTACAGAGTCATTTGACTCCGATTTTTTGTGAAACAGGAAAACCCATTTGACCCAGTCCGTCAACTATGGTAGACTGATACGTTGTCCTTGTGTGAGGCTTGACCCAATTCTTTGGATTTCCATGATGATTGCCCTAGATATTTTAGCTAATGAAATTAGCCTTCAATGATTTGTAATTTTACTTTGTTGAAATTGTCCCGGAAGGAGAAGCTTATTTCTTTGGAAACTTATGCAAAGGGACAGTGTCCAAGTTAAGGCACGAACTAGGGGCACCAAGTTAATGTCATGCACACCCGAACTATGCCAAACACAAATTACACCTCGTCGGCTTTTGGAAAAGAACTGAAATTCATTTCCATCGAGCCTTTTATTGCCTCCCACGTGGATAAGAATATAATCCAAACCTTCCATGACTTATACATAGGTCGGTCATCCACATTAACCCTAAACAAAGGGTACTATATAAATCTTAAGAAGTGATTCATCCCCTTCAACCCTAGTATGATCTTCATCCATCAACAAAGAACTACCGCAACAATAAAATCATGGGGATAACTATTTCAAGACTATTAACAACAATTTCAGCACTATTAACAACAAAAACATCCGGCATGATGATTTTTCCTCTCAATTACTTACTATAACATTTTCATGTAGTCCAATATCTGATATTTGATACTGCTCCAGGTAATATTTTTATTTCTTTTTTTTTTCATTTTTAATTCCTGGGATTGTCTGTGAATTAGTAGTTGTTTCTCATCTTTACATATTTTAATTCTCATTAGATCTTGATAGAAAAATTCATGCTTTGTCTCTACAAATTGGTGGGAGTGGTTTGATTTTCTCAGCAGTTGTCCATTTTGTTTTTCGATCTTGTTAAGGTTTTCCAACAAAATGCAGATCTCATTGAGACAAGCCAAGAGAGATTTTCATTTATGTATCACTTAATGTGGTCCTTAAAGTAAATGAGATGTATCTAAAATAAAGTGAAGATCTGTGAATTTGATGTATTTTCTCACCAATACTCTAAATTCGGTGTAGTTTCTTTTCCGGATCTTGTCCGATAAAGGACGTGGATTCATTGCTTCGATCTCAGAAAATCACTGGAGCTTAGGAAGATAGTTGTAATAATTATGAAATTTGGTGCAAATTGGTTGCTATTTCTACATTGCATTAATTGATGTACTCAAATGTAAATGAAGTTGTTAATTTTGTGTGTGTGTGTGTTGTGGTTGTTACTAGTCATCTGCTCTCTCGATTAAGCTGCAAATGCAAAGCAGGTCTTCTTAGTTTTGTGTTCCTTTTCATCAAATGGTGATTTTGCTAAAATCTTGGAGTATAATTGGCATCTCTGGAACTACAACAACGCACTACGTGAAAAATCATCATTGACGACACTGTATTAGCGTTGTGGTACACCTACGACAACACAATTTTATACGTTGTGTAGGTGGGGTAGTGTAGAAAGTCCAAGCTTTTCTACAATGCTTGACTAAGAGTTGTAAAGGGTGATGTGGTTCATGGTTCGACAATATTTTTCCAAAGTTGTGATTCTCTTTCGATTTTTTTTAAAGCCTAACACAACTCTTGCTTGTGTTGTAGGAATATCTTGGACAACAAAGGATGCGTATCGTAAAAATATGTAACACAACACTTGTATAAGTTGAAGGTCTATCTTAGACAACTTAGGATGTGTATCGTGGACTATCTTAGACAACCTAGGATGTGTATCGTAGAAATATGTAACACAATACTTATTACTATTATGAATAAGATTTGCACGACACTTGTTAGAGTTGTAGAACTATGTTGGACAACACCTAGTTATGTCGTAAAGACATTCTTTCACAACCTTTGGTTTGTGTAGTTGAAATATGGAAAACAACTCTTATTAGAAGTTGTGTGCATATAAATATTTAAAAAAATATATAGCTGAAACACCGAATTGCCGAAAGTATTTCACATTCACATTAACCACCTAGTGTAACACATTTACATTCATTCAAATGACCATTTATTATTTATTTAAAAATTAGTATTCATTGTACAATTCATCAGCTAGACACTTAGCTTTAGAAAAAATATCCAAGTCTACAAGTCCTAGCTAATAGGTTCTAATGTGTCTTAGATACAAGTGTAAAGCAAACCTAAGCAAATCTCGAATCTCCATAACTTGTAGTCCTGTTTTTTTTCCCACATTTGATAGATGCAGTTGGATTCGATTATATTATCTCGAGCAATCATCATTACCAATGACTTCATCTTTCCTTGGTACTTCCCCGCAAATAAACAATGATAGTTTAGATCTCGAGCATTCAAAAATAATACGGATAATAAGTAAAACGAGTTATAAATCATGTCTGTAAAACTCCTCCCCAACCTAAAAGTCTAAGAGAGGCATTGTTTGGATTTCTATGCAACAAAGGCCCTAGGTGTCTATTTATAAGCTTTTTCTACTTGATGAGTTGTCTGGTATTCTGTACAAAATTTATCATTTTACCATAAAGTAAAATTAGTCAACCAGATTAGTTAAAACTAGTAATTAGATGATAAAAAAATGCATCAAAAAGTTCATATTTAAGAGTAAAAGTTTAAAGGTGTGCAAAAAAATGAGTTGGATCATGACCTCCATTAACCATTTTTCTTAATCATAAAGTGGCAAAAGTGTTGGTCCTATCGGGTGTTTCTTTGGATTAATTTTCTTTAGATGTTTATGCTATAGTTAATGAATGTAGTAAGTATGAGCGTGAGAAGAAGAAAGACTAAAAGATGAGACCTAATCAATCATAATCTTGGAAAATATGATTTGTTTATTTGCAATGAACTAATCGTGATTATTAATTCAATTGTTGTGGGATTGATTCCACCCTAATCACTAAGCTATACCAAAGGTTGGTATTAGAATGGATATCGTTTTCAAATGAAGATGAACAAAAGAAATAGATATATATGCATATGACAAAGTAAACAAAAGATAGCTATCTAAAGTGATGTCCATTGGTTCTATTATTGTCTATCATTTCAACTAGTCATTAACATTCTAATTTGAGCACATTGTTGTCCACTCAGAAAACATTCTTAAGATAGTACAATAATAAGATGCATAATAAAACTTTCAGATTAAAATAACATTGGAGCCAAGTTTGGATAAGTAGATTTAAGTAGTTACCTACGGGCGTGATATCCGGACATTTTAGAACACTTAATCACCCTACATGCGGTAATGTGAAATACTTTCTGGAACCGGGTAGAAGTGGATTGCAGGATGCGCTCATTATACTCTCTCGAACATATCTTCATCGATCTGTCATCTCCAATGCACGTGACATAACTGGTGGATTCCCATTACTTACCATGCTTGAGAAAAGCTTTTCTACAACCAAACCTTTACTTACTCCCCCTCGCAGGTATATTAACCAAACTTTCTCGGCTCCCAATCTAATGCAAAAGTATGGATAATGCAAACAAGAGACAAAAGAGTGTTATACTACCCGTGGTTTAACTTCAACAATATAACGACCCCTCTTGACTTCTACGGTTCATTTTCCGTAACATTTTTTTAAATGATCGAGCAGCTCCTTGGCCTCGGCAGTACCAAAATCGTGTCTCGCATCTTGATGGTTCCGGACTAGGGCACTTTCTTTGGATTTTATAAAGGACCCATCTGTCCTCTCTCGTATACAATTTCATCACAGGCTCTACCATCCTTTTCCAATCATCGTCGACAAGTAATGTACTAGATACCCACTCTGAACTCTTATTCCATCTGCAAAAAGTAAAGCAAATTTATATCTCCTAAATCATTAAAATATCAAGCACACCAAGTCATGTAATAATGAAAACTAAGCATATTATAAAATACATAGACACCTTATAAATAGCGAGCAACCTATGAACTCAATTATCATCAATCAAACCCATGTTTAACTATCAGCTTCAAACCCATCTCTCGTGACATCCATGACCTAAACTTCATCGAATCAACATCATCACCACATATAACCAAATTCAAGAGAAACCCATCTCTCAAAGACCACCCTCGTAACTAGAAAAACTCCTCTTGCGTAAGGACTGTGTGGGGACCGATTATTGTTGTCACAACAAACATGTCTTCGAAAACAGGACCTATATGACATACCAAAAAGAAATTGAGGAAACTACCCGATCATATAGCAAAAGTCTAGCACGCTTGTAAAAGGAAGCAAGTTCAGTCTTTATGCACAACAATTGAACTTTTCATGTGAAGAGCAAAATGCACAAATGCCATAAACCATGATACCTCAGAAATCATAAGATGGTTGTTTGGTGTTGAGGATTTGGTGGTGTCGTGGTGGTGGTGGTGGTAATGGGTTATTAAGATTATGATTCATCGAATTCCAAATGCCAAATGCCTTGAGTTCTGTCCATTCAACACCATTATGAACCAAGAAGATCCACACTTCTCAAATTTGTCTTCATGTTCACCTGCAACACCACACTTCTATCAAAACTGCATTCCTCCATTCAATTCATTGCTTAGAATTCGATTCACTACCAACAATTCCTTCAACTGACCCATGACAATCAACATCCAAACGAATTTGAACTGCAGCTCAATCTTAACACCATCAATAGCATCACTTCCTCAACTCATTGCATCACCAACAACTCAATCTTCTCTTGTTTTGTGTGTATTCTTCAAATCCAACATAAACCCATTGTTTACAGACCTGATTAATCTCCAATCGAACCCCCAATTTCTTCTTTTTGATTCTCTCTTCAATTCTGTCTTCTCAATTTATCACTGGTAACATCAAACCCAAATTAGACTGGAACCATCTTTGTTCTTTCCTTCGGACTGCAACAATAATTTTCCTTCTTCATTTCTTCAATCTCGTTTCCTCCCTGATTCTCTCAATCTCCGTTAACAGCAGCAGCCATACCTCCTCCATTATCACTGACCTTCAACAATTCGAACTCAACCCATCTTTAATTTCATCTCCGATTCAACCCTTACACCTCCCCGCCTCTTAGATTCAAACCCCATCTTCAATTTCAATTTCATCTTCTAAGATAATCATATGAATCTTCAAACTCTCAGATTCTTCCATGATCGTCATCTTTCCTTCTTGAGTTCGAAAACCCCTGTCCTAACATTCAACTACTCCGAAAAATTCCTCTATTTCTCTTCACAATTCCACTCCTATATCACCAGATTCAAAAATATTTTAAACCTAGAACTTTGTCGAAACATCACTTGTTCTTTAAACCCTAACTTCCCATGAATAGCAAATGAAGAACATCGATGATGAAATTAAGGGTTTCCACTTGAACTAAAGATAGGGTTTGTGAGGATTCAAAGAGAAAATCAAAAGAGAATCGTGATTTGGGAAATCAAAAATAATTGAGTGAGATTTTTTTTTATGAGGGAGGCGCAACTTGAGTTAGGGTTTTTTTTTTTTATGAGGGAGGGAAGATGAGAGACGAGAGAAAAGTGAGTGAATGAAGATAAGTGAGAGAGAAAAAAAATCGTTTTATCTAAAAGAATTTGAACGGATAAGATGTCGTAGTATGGGGTCATACGGATTATCAAGATATCTGGACGATAAAGATTTAATTTAAGATTGTCATACGGATCAAGGAAAGTGTGTTTTTTTTTTGTGCTCTCTTTGTGTTAATACGAACTCATGTTTTTGGTTTAATTATCAACCTTCGACATGGAAAAAATCCAAAAAAAAATATTAATAAATTTAGGACATTGTTATCGACATTCTGATATAAAAAAATCCAAAAAATGTATAAGAATGAATCGGGAAAATGAAAAATGAATTCGATAATTGGTGTGTTTCTTTGTGTTTTTGTGCTTTCTCTTTGTGCTTCCTTTGAATTTCGACTAGTCGCATTGGTCATGAAGTAATTTTGACAAGTCATACAAAGTCATGAAGTAGCTTTAGTTCACACTGGTAAACTCATGTTATAAGATTACTGGAGATGGACCACGAAATTCAGGATGGTTCTGACTTCAAACTTAGCTGGATACATCATCGGAATCGATAAATATGAAGCTCAGTGTCCATTCGAACTTCAAATGTGGTATAACAACATACAAACTATGAGCCAAGAAGCTCCGGGAGGGTTCTGACTTCAAACTTAGCATGATACATCATCGAAATCGAGAAATATGAAGCTTAGTGTTGATTCAAACTTCATATGTGGTATAACGACATACAAATTATGAACTTAGAAGCTTCGGGAGGGTTCATACTTCAAACTAGTTGGAAAATTCGTAAGAACGATGAATCTAACCAATATTTGGTAGAATTCCATGGAATATTCTCTGAAACCTTAACACAAACCCTTTTCTGGTGACTTCGAGAAAGAAAGTGGCTTTGAGATCGAAACCTTGACTACTACAAGTCGAAAACTTCGTAAGAACGATGAATCTAACCATTCATAGGTAAGCTTCCATGAAATATCCTCTGAAACCTTAAACAAACCCTTTTATGGCGACTTAGAGAAACAAAGTGGCCCCGAGATCAAAACCTGTTGTGAGTGGACTACTATAAGTGGGAAACTTGAAAAGAACAATGAACCCATCTATTCATATGTAAACCAGGATTCGAGATCAAAACCTGGCCGCGAGTGGAGTAATTTAAGTCGAAATTTGGTAATAACGATTTAATCCATCCATTTACAGGTAAGATTCCTTCGGAATATTCTACGAAACCTTAAACAAACCCTATTCCTTCATATTGTATGCATACCAGGCTCTGAGATCGAAACCTAGCCGCGAGTTGACTACTCTAAGTCAGAAACTTGGTAAGAACGACGAATCTATCCATTTACAGGTAAGATTCCTTTGGGATATTCTACGAAACCATAAACAAACCCTATTTCTGCATATTGTATGCATACCAGGCTCCGAGATCGAAACCTGGCCGCGAGTTGACTACTATAAGTCAGAAACTTGGTAAGAACGACGAATTCATCCATTTACAGGTAAGATTACTTCGAGATATTCTACGAAACCTTAAAAAAAAAAACCCTATTTCTGCATATCGTATGCGTACTAGGATCCGAGATCGAAACCTGGACGCGAGTTGACTACTCTAATTCTGAAACTTGGTAAGAATGAAAAATCCATCCATTTACAGGTAAGATTCCTTCGAGATATTCTACGAAACCTTAAACAAACCCTATTTATGCATATAAGTATGCATACCAGGCTCTGAGATCGAAACCTGGCCGCGAGTTGACTACTCTAAGTCAGAAACTTGGTAAGAACGAAGAAACCATCCATTTACAGGTAAGATTCCTTCGAAATGTTCTACGAGACCTTAAACAAGCCTTATTTCTGCATATAGCATGCATACCAGGCTCAGAGATCGAAAATCGGCCGCGAGTTGACTACTCTAAGTCAAAAACATGGTAAAACGATTTAATCGATCCATTTACGGGTAAGATTCCTTCGGTATATTCTACGAACCTTAAACAAACCTTATTTATGCATATATTCTATGCATACCATGCTCCGAGATCGAAAACTCCGGCCGCGAGTTGATTACTCAAGTCGAAACTTGATAAGAACGACGAATCTATCCATTTACTGTAAGATTTCTTCGAGATATTCTACGAAACCTTAAAAACCCTATTTCTCGCATATCGTATGCGCGCAGGATCCGAGATCGAAACCTGGCCGTGAGTTGACTGCTCTAAGTCAGAAACTTGGTAAGAAAGACGAATTCATCCATTTACAGGTAAGATTCCTTCGAGATATTCTACGAAACCTTAAATAAAACTTATTTATGCATATTGTATGCGTACTAGGATCCGAGATCAAAGCCTGGCCGCGAGTTGACTACTCTATTTCAGAAATTCGGTAAGAACGACGAATCCATCCATTTACAGGTAAGATTTCTTCTAGATATTCTACGAAACCTTAAACAAACCCTATTTCTGCATAAATATATGTATACCAGGCTCTTAAATCGAAACCTGGCCGCGAGTTGACTACTCTAAGTCAGAAACTTGGTAAGAACGAAGAAACCATCCATTTACAGGTAAGATTCCTTCAAGATATTCTACGAAACCTTAAACAAACCTTATTTATGCATATTCTATGCATACCATGCTCCAAGATCGAAACCTGGACGCGAGTTGACTACTCTAAGTCAGAAACTTGATAAGAACGACGAATCTATCCATTTACAGGTAAGATTTCTTCGAGATATTCTACGAAACCTTACAAAAACCCCATTTCTGCATATTGTATGCGTACCAGGATCCGAGATCGAAACCTGGCCGTGAGTTGACTACTTTAAGTCAGAAACTTGGTAAGAACGACGAATTCATCTATTTACATGTAAGATTCCTTCGAGATATTCTACGAAACCTTAAAAAAAACCTTATTTCGATATTGTATGCTACTAGGATCCGAGATCGAAACTCAGCAATGAGTTGACTACTCTAAGTCGAAACTTGGTAAGAACGACGAATTCATCCATTTACGAGTAAAATTCCTTCATGATATTCTACGAAACCTTAAAAAACCTTATTTCGCATATTGTATGCGTATTAGATCCGAGATCGAAACTCGGCCGCGAGTTGACTACTTCCGATTCGTAAATTCTAAGAACGACGAATCCATCCATTTACAGGTAAGATTTCTTTTAGATATTCTACGAAACCTTAAACAAACCCTATTTCTGCATAAATGTAGGCTCTTAAATCGAAACCTGGCCGCGAGTTGACTACTCTAAGTCAAAAACTTAAGAACTAAGAAACCATTCATTTACAAGTAAGATTCCTTCGAGATATTCTACGAAACCTTAAACAAACCCTATTTTCTGCATAAATGTATGCATACCAGGCTCTTAAATCGAAACCTAGCCGCGAGTTGACTACTCTAAGTCAGAAACTTGGTAAGAACGAAGAAACCATCCATTTACAGGTAAGATTCCTTCGAGATATTCTACGAAACCTTAAACAAACCTTATTATGCATATTCTATGCATACCATGCTCCGAGATTGAAACCTGGCCCCGAGTTGACTACTCTAAGTCAGAAACTTGATAAGAACGACGAATCTATCCATTTACGGAGTAAGATTTCTTCGAGATATTCTACGAAACCTTTAAAAAAAAACCTATTTCTCGCATATTGTATGCGTACAGGATCCGAGATCGAAACCGGCCGTGAGTTGACTACTCTAAGTCGAAACTTGGTAAGAACGACGAATTCATCCATTTACGGTAAGATTCCTTCGAGATATTCTACGAAACCTTAAAAAACCTTATTTCGCATGTTGTATGCATTCAGGACGAGATCAAAACTCCGGCCGTGAGTTGACTACTCTAAGTCGAAACTTGGTAAGAACGACGAATTCATCCATTTACGAGGTAAGATTCCTTCGAGATATCTACAAAACCTTAAAAAAACCTTATTTACGCATATAGTATGCGTACTAGGATCCGAGATCGAAACCCGGCCGCGAGTTGACTACTCTAATTCGTAAATCGGTAAGAACAACGAATCCATCCATTTACAGGTAAGATTTCTTCTAGATATTCTACGAAACCTTAAACAAACCCTATTTCTGCATAAATGTATGCATACCAGGCTCTTAAATCCAAACCTGGCCGCGAGTTGACTACTCTAAGTCAGAAACTTGGTAAGAACGAAGAAACCGTCCATTTACAGGTAAGATTCCATCGAGATATTCTACGAAACCTTAAACAAACCTTATTTATGCATATTCTATGCATACCATGCTCCGAGATCGAAACCTGGCCGCGATTTGACTACTCTAAGTCAGAAACTTGATAAGAACGACGAATCTATCCATTTACAGGTAAGATTTCTTCGAGATATTCTACGAAACCTTAAAAAAACCCCATTTCGCATATTGTATGCGCACACTGATCCGAGATCGAAACCCTGGCTGTGAGTTGACTACTCTAAGTCAGAAACTTGGTAAGAACGACAAATTCATCTATTTACAGGTAAGATTCCTTCGAGATATTCTACGAAACCTTAAAAAAACCTTATTTCTGCATATTGTATGCGTACCAGGATCCGAGATCGAAACCTGGCCGTGAGTTGACTACTCTAAGTCGAAACTTGGTAAGAACGACGAATTCATCCATTTACGGGTAAGATTCCTTCGAGATATTCTACGAAACCTTAAAAACCTTATTTCTGCATATTGTATGCGTACTAGGATCCGAGATCGAAACCTGGCCGCGAGTTGACTACTCTAAGTCAGAAATTCGGTAAGAACGACGAATCCATCAATTTACGGTGTAAGATTTCTTCTAGATATTCTACGAAACCTTAAACAAACCATATTTCTACATAAATGTATGTACCAGGTGTTTATGGGTGAAAACTATTCCTGCCGAATTTGGTAATTTGGGGTGTGTGGATGAGGAATGATTCTAAACCCTAAACAAATGCATTCGTAGTGAGTGATTGTAGATTCGGAAATCAATCTGTGCAAGTCCTACTAAACCAAGAAATGGTCGTTCAGGACTTGTTTCGGTCACAAAGTGAGGAGATAGGGTTGATCTTAGGTAGGGAAGCGAAGAAGGTGTTGATATTGTGAAGGTGTTGGCACGCTTATGACTTGTAATGAAAGCCGAACCGGCTTTTACGGGATGCAAGCTATCAGTTCCGGTGTTTTTGTATTAACAATTGGTTTCTGTTTTTTGTCTGGACTTGCTCTTGTTGGTGGAAATAGGGAGGAGAACCTATTTATACAAGTCATTGAGCCCTATTCACGTCTCTCGTGGGAAGTGGAGAAAGTGGAGTGATGGAGTAGTGGAGTTGTGTGTCGGTGCTACACGATCAGTCTTGCCCACTTCTCATGTCATCACTAACCGTCCATAACTTCCTAACACGTTCTTGTGATGGCGCGTTGCATCTTTTCGCCCGTAAACCGCTGAGACCAATACCCCAAGATGTATCCCCGCCTTGTGACATGATTGATGTTCGGAATGTGTGGATCGTGGGATCCACAAAAGGTAGCATGTAATGCTAAATTGAATAACTGCGTTATTCAGGAAGTTGATACTTGTGAAGTATCATGTGTATTTTATGCAGGTACTGCATCCTGGTGTGGTAGAGTGATGGGTGGTGATTACCATGATGCCTCACCGACTAATTAACTCCGACTGTGGTTGTATAACCAAGTGGGGTGAAGTTGGAGACAAGATGATCTTTGAGACACTCATCCGCAACCGTTAATGAATTAGGGTTTTTGAAGAGGTGCGCAAGCATCACTCTTCACCTTACGAAACCAAGCATGGGATATAATTTTGACAAGGCCGACCCGTGCATGTGTGTAGACAACATGACGGTGTAGGCGCCTATACCCATTACCTCACGAAAGTATGATCTCGGGACACTCAATTCGTCCTAAGTGAAGTTGAGTGGTCGAGATCGATTTGACAGACAAAACCAGTCCGCAAGAGCCGCGCGTCATGCCCACTTCGGGCGCACGTTCCAAGATAACCAATCTTGGTCGGTCTTGGCCGATTGGTCTGGTGTGAAGGTGGTAGGCTGGTGTTCACGCCTATACTTGAATATCCCATGAAAACACGATCTGAGCCATCCAAATCGTCCGGCGAAGTTGAGCGGTCGAGATCAGTTTGCGGTTTGGGAGGTGCGACCATGCTAGTTTGGGCGCGCGTCTTGGAGTAACCAGGCATGATATGCCTTGGCCGATCGGGTGAGGGGATAGATGGGTCCACGGTGGTCATGCTTTGGTATGACCGGGACCACAGTAATCTAATCTTAGACCCTCCATTCGTGCCGTGAGAAGATTGACGCTCGTGATGCTCAAAACCCTAATTTTGGGTTTCAAGGCCGTATGCGACCATGCTTTATACTGACGGCGTATGAATTGATATAACCAACCATGGTTGGTCCTGACCGATTGGTAAGGTATGTAGGCGGGTCCACGGTGATTGTGTTGACATGCTCGACCCTTTGAATCTACATCTACACCCTCCATTTATACCTGCGAAGATGGATGGTTGAGACTGCTTTGCGACACATGTAATATGCCGCAAACCCTAATTTAGGTTTTCCGCCCATACGCTCTTGTTTGGACGTTTTGGAAAGCTAGGCCAAAGGCGGACCATGCGAGGTCCGCGTTGGTTACAGTGGATATTCCATACTTGCTTGGGGTGATGGAATTGATCCGGGTCATCCAATCATGCTTGTGAGTTGGATGATCATGATCATATCCGGACCGACAACGATCCCGATGCTCAATCGGGCTAGTATAACACACCGAGAGTCACTGCACGGGTATTTCGTACATGGTTTCATTATAATGTTTGGAGGTTCGTGTTGCTCTGTAAGAGTAACACTCGACCGTCATGCCGCATAATGAGTACAGAAATACAAGGCCGATTGCGCATTAATTAATAATGCTAGAAATTCACAGGGTATATGGGATTGTTGCTACATGCTCCAACCTGGATGAATTTCATGTATTCACAGAATGTGATTGTTGCCACATGCTCCATTCTAGGTGAATTAAGTGAGGGAGTATCCAACACTTGTTAATGGCTTTATCTTTTACAAGATGTCAACAAGATAGTTTTCCGGCTTTTACAATTTTAACCTTAAATGAAAATCCACCATCAACATTAAGTCCCCGCGCCTAGCACACAATGGTTACACTATTGTGGGGTAGGCATAAGATGGTGACAGATTAAAGATAAAACTTATGAGACAAAGTTAGATGTTACCAAGAGAGACTTCGGTCATCCTCGTCCTGAGTATGTCACGTTCAAAAGGCATCTAGGAGAGCATTCCTCTAGTATAATGTTGGTCTTGCCTATTTCCCGATCGACCTTGCTATGTCCGCCCGGTCGAGGGCCCACTCCGTGCTTGCTCCGTTTGAATGTCGGTCTTGCGGATCGACCTTGTTATGCCCGATTAGTCGAGGGCTATCGCGCGCTTCGCTCGATCGTGGGGTTGTGCCTAATCGACGGACTGCTGCGCCTGCTTGATCGAACGTGTGCTTGAATTTCGTGAATATGATTCCCATTACATAAGAGAACCGTGTTGTGCAAATAAATATGGTCCCGCCATATATGCTTGATTGAACGTGGGTCCCATATCGTGTATGCCTGACTGAATGTCACCTTTATACCAGCCTCATGCCCTTGACCAACACCGGTCTTAAAACTTGAGCAATACCTGACTTGTGACTTGATCAATACCAGACTTGAAGCTTGACCAATACCAGACTTGAAACTTGAGAGTGATACCGACTCGTCACTTGATCAATACCGAACTTGAAGCTTGAGCAATACCGTACTGCCACTTGATCAATACCGACTTGAAACTTGAGCAATACCGGACTTGAAACTTGAGTGATACACCGTGACTTGATCAATACCGGTCTTGAGACTTGATCAACACCGGACTTGTGACTTGATCAACACCAATTATTTGGACCCAATACCACCTTGTGTACTCCAAAGTGAATGTGTGTTCTGTCGTGTGTGACTACACATCTCACGCGTTTTTATACAAGTACGACTCCTGTCTTTTATTGTAGAATGAAGAAAAAAACTCCTTTGGAGATGTCTTCTGGGGATAATGCTGGTGCCAAGTCAGGAGGTGTTGAAAGCTTCAAAGATATGCCTAACATTGATGATGAGTTTTTCATCGCGCCCTTTCAACTATATGAAAATATCCATTCCACATGATAACCCTCCTCCTATCGACTTCGGGGTTTTTCATGCTCATACTGGTCCTCATGAAGGATGGATGAGACGTATGTTGAGCAATGAGTACATCAAAGATAACTTGACCAGAGCGCAGATTATTGATGTAGCTTGAGTGTTGAAATGGCTCGAGAGGATGTTAAAGTGGTTTCTGGTGCGAACGTTGAGGTGGATCCTGGAGAGAGTGTTGAAGAAGGATTCTGAAGCGAACGTGGGTCTCGGAGAGAGCGTTGAGGCGGCTCTTGAATAGACCATTGAAGCAGCTTCTGCTGGAGGGAGCGTTGAAGTGTTTCCCTCTTCGCCCGATTTACCCTTGCGAATTCCACGCTTCTTGACTGACCATCTCTCTCATGTTGAAGAATTCCTTGACCGACGGTGAAGGAAATTCATGGCTTGAGCCTCGATCCCCAAGCGTGGTTTACATGGTTTGTTCGTAGTGGTTGTTGTCGAGCCAGATATGAAATACATTATTTCATCATTGAGGAGTCGTGCATGTGGTACTAGAGTTGGTATTGATGGACGCTGCAGATGTTGTATCTCTATGGTTTTCCTCTTTGCCGTCAGTGGAATCCCTTACGAGAAGGTGAAGGTTGTATCGCTCTGTTGGTGAGATATATGCCCCTACAAATATTATGAGGCTCTTTATTATCGGGCAGGCCTGGTTCTTTTCTATCGTGGCATATGTTATTGTAGATGAGCGTTCAAAACGCTCCGAGAGGAAGACCAAAAGCGCGGATTCTCCAACATAGCATGATATACATGTACCACTGTCCGATAAAGTGACTCCGCCTTGGATCTTGTTCGACCACCTGTCTAATAGAGCGACTCGCCCGGGTCTTGCTCGATATGACGCGTGGACATTGTTATCTTCTTGAGGCTGCTCCCTTGAGGTATCATCTCCAGTGGAAGATTGCCGTCATAGAGCATTAATACGTTGCACCGGTATTCTTTGAACCAAATGGCAGTATGGTATAATAAAAATTTCCGAGAGGAGTTCGAAAAGCTATCTTACTTGCATCATGCTCGTATATCCTTATCTCGGTTGTAGCCGCTTTACATCTATCCATGGAGGAGAACATGCCGTGTCTCTGTTGGGCATCTACTAACATGTCGATGTTAGGTAGAGGAGGATCGTTTTTTGGAGCAACACCTGTTCAAGTCTCTCAAGTCTATGCAAGACTCGATCTATCCATTTCCTGTCTCGAACTACAAATTTAACCGACTTGGATCCGGGTGTGACATGTAGATGATGGGTGACCAATTTTCATCTAAATCTGGCATTTCTTCATATCTCCAAGCGAATATGTTTTGGTACTCTTTGAGAAGTTCCACGAGCTTCGCGCGTTTATCCGTACACAAGGTTGAGCTTATGGAGATAGGCCTAGGAGATTCCTCAACGATTTCAATCTCATCAGTTGTGGAGTTGGTGCCATCTTGCAGATGTTGTGGAGCATCTAGCACTTTTTCTTGTGGTTCGTTGCTGTTGTAGCATTCCATTGGGTGGAGAGACTGCAAGTCCCCCCCCGCTAATTTATAATGGCAAAGTCTGTATACCGCTTTTCCCTTTCTCGGGACTCGACTCACACAAAAGTTCGTTTCCCTCTTCGTGTGAACGTGGGTCGTGGCTTCACAGATGGAGAAGAATGCTTCGTCGGCAAGATGCATCGTGGGTTTTAGCCTTCAATGATGCAAGCCGGTCTTCTTCCTGAATTGACGCCTACGTGGGGAGTGAGATGCAACGAACTTGTCTGATTCTTTCCGCGGAGCTTCTCCCATATGTGATGGTTTGGTTTCCCTCAAGTCCGTCATCATGGTAGGCTTCCGAGCGACCTTTCCGGGAGAACCTTGGATGTCCCGAGAGTCTTGAGAGTAATCACATTCAAGACACTCCTGTGTCGATAAGGGCCGTCTTGAACTCAATCCTTGATGCGTGTGGTGACATGTAGGGAATGGTTGTAACCTTCCTCTTTGGTTGATTGCAAGAAAATGTCTCCGTGCGCTGATTCTTCGAAAGGTGTGAAAGTTCGCATAAACTTTCCACTAGATAAAATGCTTCCTGATCCACCGGCCTCTGGTTCATATTGAAACTATTGACTTGGGGAGGATCGTTGAGGATCAGTCCCGAGTGTAGGAGTCTCCATGACATGACCGCTCATATCCGATGCCTGCTTTGATCAGAGTCCATGGAGGTCCGCCGCCAAGTACCTTCTCCGGTGCGTTGAATGCATTCCTTTTTTGCTCAGTGTCACGGCTCTTGTGGAAATCGATCGATTAATGTCTTAAGAAAAGTGAGTACCTCTTTTCCGAGTTGGCAGCCATATCCGTTTGAGTCTTAGCAAGAACTTCCCGCTTCTCCATCAAGTCTCGCAATGGTAATGGGGATGGTCCTCCTCTCGTCCCTCCCGCTCCTCATCCCGATGAAGGAGTGGAAGTTGTTGCTCCGGTGACTACCGGAGGTGTTACACTTGATGAGATGCCGTGATTTGCATCGCTCCGGCTCTCCGGTGATGGAGGTGTTGTAATATCACCGCCGAGCGATCGAACTGAACGTTCCCATCCTCTCGTACTCACGTGTTCCTTGATTGATCTCTCCTTCCTCAAGCATTTCTTCACTACTTTGTGATAGGTGTAGAATACACCTAATTTACTATCTAGTAGTTTATGCTTTCTTTGCTATTTTTCTTGTAAATTATGTATTTTACGCTTGTTTTGAGTTTTATAGCTACTTTGGAGTCGCACGGAGGAAAAGAAGAAGAAATTACTAAATTTGAGCAAAAGGGCAAAATTGTCATTTCAGGCGAGCACTATCTGGAGCCTACTCAAGGTTAAGGGCAACCTAATACTAAGTCGAGGTTAAGGGGTAGCCGATTTTGTTTTAAAAGAGGAAATGTTAAAGGCACCAATGAAAGTACTCGTGGCACCCAGATGCAGGGGGTGGATCTTATCCACCTGGGTGTACCCATCCATTAACTTAGCCCTACTAATCGAGAATGATATGTCTTCTCTCATTCTCTTCACTTGCCTCGAAATAAAAGAAACAATGGGCACAATTAAAAGCGATCGACTCATTTATTTCCCAATCATTCACTTGCCAAATAAAGAAGAAAGAGAAGTGAGCAGCTCACGCTACTAAATCAAGAGGAAATCGAAGACGAGTTTGATCGAGGCGATGGAAGAACTTGCCGCTGTGTGAGTCGAGGATCTGCAGAGATGAAGAACATAGAGAAGAGATCGAGAAGGTAGCTATAGATGGTGATGACGCTGCGGCGAGATGGTGGATGTTGAGTTCGATTAATCGAGAAGGAGGAGATCGATTGCTTGGTGGCGCCGTTGAAGAACAGGGATCGAATCGGAGAAATTAATGGTCCGAATGGGTTTCGATTGGAAGGTCTTTGGTTGTGGAGATTAGGTTTCAATCGGATCAAGGACCGAGTTTATTGTGCTACCATTAATGGTGTTCTTGAGCTCTGGCGAAAATGGGTTTGAGCTCGATGTTGAACAACAGGAGAAGAAATTGAAGAAGTTTGATTAGAGACCTCGTAAAGCAACTAGGGATTCGATCCGAAGTATGTGAATCGCTGCCGTGTTGAAACAAGAAATCGATATGGGTTTGTGTTGAATCGATAGCAAAGAAGACAATGTTTCAAAATGTTTAGCTCGGCCCTAGAGAAGCAACATGATGGGTTTTGTTGGTGCTTCCGATGGAAGAATCATCGATTGCTTGCCATAACAGATCAAGACACGAGTTGATGAATCTCTGCGAGAATTGAGCTTGAAGAAGAGATGGGTTACGAGAGACAAAGAAGGTGATTAAATGGTCAAGATGGTACCGCCGTGATGAAGATTCAGTGGTTCTCTCGTATGATTGGTATTTTGAATAAGAAAGGGGATCTGGGTTAATGGAGGATGAAAGAAATTGCAGAATGGGGTATAGATGAATGTGTAGGTTTGTCACAGGGATGGAGCTGAAGAAGAGGCCTGAATTCGGCCGGGAAAACACCCAGAAACAACCGAAACTCGGCCAATTTTCCCCTCCGGCGAGCCGACTCAGACCGATCCGGACGAGTCCGATGACCGATCCCAACCGAGCCCGATGACTGATTCCGGTGAGCCAATTAATCAAGTCACCAGTAAGCAACCGACTGGGCTTCGACTCACCGAGTAAGCCCGATTAGCCAACTCGGTTTCGACTCAGCCGACTCCGCTATCTAACTCACTCTCCCTTTGACCCTGATCGACGGTTGACTGACGGTTGACCTATTTGACCGTTAGTCCTTGACGGAGGACCTGACTTTAATATTCCGTCGAATATTCTCCCCTACGCGTGAATTTTCTTGTGGCGGCGCGACGTTTCCTACCAAATTCCGGCCATAATCCCGATTTTCCCATGAGCCAAAATTTCCGAATTTTCTATGGACTTCTCTCATGGGTATGAAGACTTGGGCTAGGATTTGGATGGAGAATTGGACTCAAATTAGGAAAGAGAAGGTGGAAGAAGAGAAAGACTTGAATTTGGAAGTTGATTTGCAAAAGAAAAAGGATTCTATTCCTTAGAAGATTTGGAGAATATTGAAGCCTATAAATAGAGAAGTTTTCTACAACTTCTACACATCTTTTTCTACATCTTTTACACACACAATTCTTTTCTTTTCTTATTCTTTGTGTGAACTCTTTTAACATGAGTAGTTAATTTTATTGATTGAGGATGAATTCCTAGTTTTTAAACATATGATTTGAGTTTTTGTTTCAATTCTATCTTGAAGTTTTTCACATGATTATCGTTTGTTTTTACTAATAGGAGTGATCTTAAAGACATTCATGATTGATTGATAGATTGTTTAGGTGACCAACTAAATTGATTTGTTAATTTGATCTAAAGCTAGTGAAAGTTAGGAGATAAGTAATCGTTTCTTGACTCTTTACATAAGTAGCAAACACGAGACCTTGCGGAGGGATTCCGTGGAGCAATTGTGTGTAGAAACAACGCTAGAAAGTGAACCAAGCGAACCGAGTTTAACTACTAGTACTAAACCTAAATTCATAAATCTTAATGCATTCTCGGGAATTACATCTTGTGTTTTAACCTCAAGGTGGTTCTTTTGAATAGAATCCGATAACTAAGCGGACTGTTATTCGGTAAATTAGGGATTTTGGGGCTAGCTAAGCGGACCGCTATCCTACTTGGTGATAATCATGACTAATAACAAGTAGAAGAGAACATAACTTGATTCATTGTTTCGCAACGAAGAAGGATTCCTTGATCTTGTCTCTCTTATTACTTTCAATTTTATCTTTTAATTGTTTTGTTTATTTTCTTTTGCTTTTTACACCCCCTTTCGTGACAATTTTTACAACTAGAATCTCGTGCTCCTCGTGGGATCGACCTTGACTACCCTATATTACTAGTTAATTAGGTAGTAAAGTATTAATTAATTTGTTGTGGTTACGACACGCATCAAATTTTGGCCATTCTGGGGAGCAATGGATGATTTTAGTTGTTTTTATTTTTCTTTTTGCTTTATTCTTGCTTTGTTGGATTCTATTCCGTATCTAACTTAAGTTTTTGAATCTTATTTCGGGTGCCATGTATGGTGGACGAGAGCAAGCATATTACAACAATCAATACGGTTTTCAACCTCAACATTATGACAACTTCCAACCATCCTTAGATACAATCAAAACCAATATTTTGGCTATGATAAATTTCCTACCCAACCTTATGGATATTCTCATACATATCAACAACCTTATGACTCGGTATGTAAGTGGACAAACACACGGATGGAAGGATAGTTATGCATCTAATAATTTGTTTTCTAGTAATGTGCGGTGCAGAGAATTTGGAATATACTCCTCTTCATCGTGTTTTTTCCTTCACTTTTTCCAAAAGAGGAGATGCCGGGTCTAGAAACTCTATCAACGGTGGTAAGCGTGTGAACGTCGGGAAACTTGCAGAAATTATACAAATTGGAAGATGATGGAGACTGGAAGAGCTTGTCGCAAAATTAGTAGGACTATTCATATGGAACTTAAACGACGCCTACGGGATAAAGGTTATGAAACCGATGAAGATTCTTATTATGGTGAGTCCGAAAATGAAGATGATTGTGTTGAAAAGGACCAACCTTTGGAGACTTTTGATGACACTAGTGTAGATTACTCGAGCCTTGATCTTAATAATGATCAATCACCTATTCAAAAGGAAGAGCTTGAGGAAGATGCATTTATTGCTTGGCAAAACTTTCTTAAGGAAAGATGGGAATCCGCGGAAGTGTATGAATGTTCCGACAATGAGGAAGTTATTCCAACTCCGGATCATAATAACGATCCTTCACCTATTCAAAAGGAGGAGATTGGGTGTGACTTACCTATTGTTGTAAACGGTGTAACACCCGCACAAGAAGATTTTACAATCTATACCGATGAGAATCATTTTAGTGAATGGCCCGATTCCGATGATGAGAATGTTGAAGAGATGATTATAGAGGATGAAACCACATTCGTTGATTTTGTGGAAGACCCAATTGAACTTGCGAATGATTTTAATGATACCGAGACTATGGTTAAGGTAGAAAACGACGAAGAATGGTTGCAAGGTTTAATAGAGGACCACGATATACAAGAAGTAAGTAATTCACTTGAATTTTTAAGGATGAAGAGGATTCTATAATACAAGAATTTTTGAAAGGTTTGTCTAACCCTTTGCCTATTGATTCTTCTCCTTTACCTCTTATTGGTTTGAATGTATGTGCTTCGAAAGTATTTTTGGATGATTTTGTTTCTAAATATCCACCATTGGAAACACTTGATGCTAACACTATGCAGGTTTGCCAAGAGGAATACATGGCAGTTCCCAACTTCTATGTTCTTTATACACTTCCGAGTGTGGACGAGAATAAGTGTGGGGGAAATTTCTATCGAGTGATAATTTCACTATTGTTTTCTTGTGCTAATATTTGTATGGAGTTATTGTTTGCAAAATGGTATTATGGGTGGATCCTCAAATTTTCAGATTGTTAGTATATGGGGAATGAATCTTACAAGAGCCAAGTCGGGCACATCGACTTTAAAACAAGCGCTTAATGGGAGGCAACCCATAGGTTTTGTATTTCTTATCTTTTTGCTTTTTGTTATTTCTTTTTCTTGTTTCTTATCATGTTAAAATTTCCCACCTTGACTTTACTAGGAGGATTCAATTACATTGAGGACAATGTAAGGTTTAAGTGTGGGGGTGGTTAAGCATGTTTTTAAAACAAAAATTACAAAAAAATGAAAAAATTAAAAAAAAAAAAAAAGTTTTACTTAAAAATTCCAACTTTTAAAGATTTTAGAGTCACTAGCATACTTCTAGGTATGTTTACATAGAGATTTTGACCGACATAATTGAACTTGAAATGTTAGAGAACTACGTTCGGATTTCTTGTTTGTTTGAGTGTTAAATAATGGATTTAATCATGCCGGTGATGCAAATTTGGTGCCGGGAGAAGTGCGTTATTAGAGTTGCTGATCAATCATTAGTGGAGACTACCCGTATTCATATCATGAGAGCACCCACCAGAATTCTTCCATTTACTAAAGAGCTTCTTTTGAGTGTGTGTCACCGTAAGTTAATTCCTAGAATGGTGAGCTACCCAACTTCCCACCACTAAAAGCACTACTCTTTGATCTCTTGAGTGCTAATTTTGTCAATCATGAGGGTGACGTCCATGGATGAAAGCTTCCTTCTTGTAGTTCGATTTGCAGTTAGCACCATTCTCTCTCTCGACAACAACGGATCCATTGAAACATTCTCATCATCAACAAGGAGCGACATCAAAATCTACAAGGAAAGTTGGAAAAGTTTAAGGTTTATAAGCAACGAAACAAGAAAAAGAGCAAATTTCAAATACAAGTAAAGCAACATACAAAGAGCGGAATTCACATATAGGTTGAGGACTTACAATACAATGAGGTAATTTTATATTTAAGTATGAAGACTTATTCATGAAAGCGAAGAAAATTAAAAGGTGAGAATTTTTGAAGTTTATGATTTCAAGACAAAACAAGTTGTGAAGAATCAAGCGGTAAAATACTTCTTCCACGGCTATGGTTTTTTTTAAATCGTATTTAATTTTTCTTGTTAAAAAAAAAAAAAAAAAAAAAAAAAAATTGAAAAAAAAAGAAAAAAAAAAAAAAAAGAAAAACAAGAGAAATATTTGTTTTGTTAATAAGCCGGGGAAGGAAAATATATAAGGTAGTTTCAAGCGACAAGGATTTTTAAGGTAAAAGAGTTAAAAATTGTCAAGGATTTATGAAATTTAAGGGTTTATCATCAATAGTTGAAACCAAAGACGAAGACCAAGACGAGGAGCGAAGACGTTTCTATTGGATGCCGTGGAGAGTGGTGTTATCATAATTGGCGATCGGATGTGAAGGTAAGTAAGTATTCTCATCCTCGATAAAATGGTTGATTTCCTTTCGTAGAGATCGCTCGGAAAAATGGTTTTTCAAAATATTAAAAGATGTGGGTTTTTAAAAATATTTCGGAAGTTATCCTTCCCACCATTCAACGTGTCGCAGAATTCTCTCTTCATTCCTACCCGCACACATGTGAGAACCATAAAAAAAAAAAAAGTCTGTCTTTTTGAGTGCAATTATCATAAAATCCTATTTAGTGAGGCGGCGAAGTCGAGGCGAAATGCTTATTGATCGTTTCTCGAACACGCGTTCTCTCATTATGGTGTGGTTATTTCTCACTCAACATTTAAGAACGAGAATATGCTCTTTAGTATTTCTAACTTCTTATTACTAGCATGCGTAAACTCTATGTCCTCATAGCTCTTTGGATGCTTAGGACGCTTGAACGCTTTGAAGTTGTGAGTTTTTAGTTTGATTTGCTCGAGGACTAGCAAAGTCTAAGTGTGGGGAATTTGATAGGTGTAGAATACACCTAATTTACTATCTAGTAGTTTATGCTTTCTTTGCTATTTTTCTTGTAAATTATGTATTTTACGCTTGTTTTGAGTTTTATAGCTACTTTGGAGTCGCACGGAGGAAAAGAAGAAGAAATTACTAAATTTGAGCAAAAAGGGCAAAATTGTCATTTCAGGGGCGAGCACTATCTGGAGCCCAGTCAAGGTTAAGGGGCAACCTAATACTAAGCTGAGGTTAAGGGGTAGCCAGTTTTGTTTTAAAAGAGGAAATGTTAAAGGCACCAATGAAAGTACTCGGGGCACCCGGTCTAGGGGTGGATCTTATCCTCAAATGTACCCATCCATTAACTTAGCCCTACTAATCGAGAATGATATGTCTTCTCTCATTCTCTTCACTTGCCTGAAATAAAAAGAAACAGCGGCTGAATTAAAAGCCGATCGACTCATTTATTTCCCAATCATTCACTTGCCTGAAATAAAGAAGAAAGAGAAGCAGCAGCCGCTGCTACTAAATCAAGAGGAAATCGAAGACGAGTTTGATCTGAGGCGATGGAAGAACTTGCCGCTGTGTGAGTCAGGGATCTGCAGAGATGAAGAACATAGAGAAGAGATCGAGAAGCTGCTATAGATGGTGATGACGCTCTGGCAGAGATGGTGGATGTTGAGTTCGATTAATCGAGAAGGAGGAGATCGATTGCTTGGTGGCGCTGTTGAAGAACAGGGATCGAATCGGAGAAATTAATGGTCTGTTATGGGTTTCGATTGGAAGGTGCTGGTTGTGGAGATTAGGGTTTCAATCGGATCAAGGACTGAGTTTATTGTGCTACCATTAATGGTGTTCTTGAGCTCGGCGAAAATGGGTTTGAGCTCGATGTTGAACAACAGGGAGAAGAAATTGAAGAAGGGGTTTGATTAGAGACCTCAGAAAGCAACTAGGGATTCGATCTGAGTATGTGAATCGCTGTCGTGTTGAAACAAGAAATCAGATATGGGTCTGTGTTGAATCGATAGCAAAGAAGACAATGCTTGCAAAATGTTTAGCTCAAATTAGAGAAGCAACATGATGGGTTTTTGTTGGTGCTTCGAGATGGAAGAATCACCGATTGCATTGTCATAACGAGATCAAGACACGAGTTGATGAATCTCGGTGCGAGGTTGAGCTTGAAGAAGAGATGGGTTACAGAGACAAAGAAGGTGATTAAATGGCTGAAGATGGTACTGCCGTGATGAAGATTCAGGGTTCTCTGTGTATGATTGGTATTTTGAATAAGAAAGGGGATCTGTGGGTTAATGGAGGATGAAAGAAATTGCAGAATGGGGTATAGATGAATGTGTAGGTTTGTCACAGGGATGGAGCCAAGAAGAGGCTGGTTCGGTAGGAAAACACCCAAAAAACCGAAACTCGATTTTCCCCTCCCGTGGCCGAGCTCGAGACCGATCCGGACGAGTCCGATGACCGATCCCAACCGAGCCCGATGACTGATTCCATTGAGTCAATTAATCAAGTCAGCCGAGTAAGCAGCTGACTCAGTTCTGACTCAGCTGAGTAAGCCCAGTTAGCCAACTCAGAAGCTGACTCATAGCTGACTCGTCTATCTAACTCACTCTCCCTTTGACTGTTGACTGACGGTTGACTGACGGTTGACCTATTTGACCGTTAGTCCTGACGGAGGACTGACGGAATATTCCGTCGAATATTCTCCCGGCGGCAGAATTTTTCAGGTGGCCGGCGGCGACGTTTACGGCCAAATTCCGGCCATAATCCCAGTTTTCCGGCGAGCCAAAATTTCCAGAATTTTCTATGGACTTCTCTCATGGGTATGAAGACTTGGGCTAGGATTTGGATGGAGAATTGGACTCAAATTAGGAAAGAGAAGGTGGAAGAAGAGAAAGACTTGAATTTGGAAGTTGATTTGCAAAAGAAAAAGGATTCTATTCCTTAGAAGATTTGGAGAATATTGAAGCCTATAAATAGAGAAGTTTTCTACAACTTCTACACATCTTTTTCTACATCTTTTACACACACAATTCTTTTCTTTTCTTATTCTTTGTGTGAACTCTTTTAACATGAGTAGTTAATTTTATTGATTGAGGATGAATTCCTAGTTTTTAAACATATGATTTGAGTTTTTGTTTCAATTCTATCTTGAAGTTTTTCACATGATTATCGTTTGTTTTTACTAATAGGAGTGATCTTAAAGACATTCATGATTGATTGATAGATTGTTTAGGTGACCAACTAAATTGATTTGTTAATTTGATCTAAAGCTAGTGAAAGTTAGGAGATAAGTAATCGTTTCTTGACTCTTTACATAAGTAGCAAACACGAGACCTTGCGGAGGGATTCCGTGGAGCAATTGTGTGTAGAAACAACGCTAGAAAGTGAACCAAGCGAACCGAGTTTAACTACTAGTACTAAACCTAAATTCATAAATCTTAATGCATTCTCGGGAATTACATCTTGTAAGCGGACCTCAAGGTGGTTCTTTTGAATAGAATCGATAACTAAAGCGGACACATGTTATTCGGTGAAATTAGGGATTTTGGGGCTAGCTAAGCGGACCTGCTATCCTACGGTTGGTGATAATCTGTGACTAATAACAAGTAGAAGAGAACATAACTTGATTCATTGTTTCGCAACGAAGAAGGATTCCTTGATCTTGTCTCTCTTATTACTTTCAATTTTATCTTTTAATTGTTTTGTTTATTTTCTTTTGCTTTTTACACCCCCCTTTCGTGACAACTTTTACAACTAGAATCTCGTGCTCCTCGTGGGATCGACCTTGACTACCCTATATTACTAGTTAATTAGGTAGTAAAGTATTAATTAATTTGTTGTGGTTACGACACGCATCACTTTGACAAGGGTCTTGAGATATAAATCTTCCAGCAGGGATCCGTAAGCTACGCTCCATTTCTTTATCCTGGTAGACTTTGTGGTACCCGGACAAGTCTTTTCCTCTATGGAGTTGCCTCGAGTCTTCGTTGTCGACTGGACCATGTTGTTCGTCTCTCCTGAGTCCCCTGTGATTACGCGCTCTTTTTGCATCTCCACTGGTAAATGTGTGACTCGACTAAGGATCCAGCGTTTCTTGCCTTTATTTGAGTAGATGCCTGCCGACCCTTCTTGTAATTCTTATTTGTTATATCATTCAAAAGGCGGAATGTCTCGCACCTGTCTTCTAGCGATCCCTTCGCTTGATTTGCCAAGACATCCTCCGGCATTCTAGCTACACTTCCCATGATATCCGAACCACCTGTGGTCTCCGAGTGAGGATACATCGCGGGATGAAAAATTTGAAGAATTGAGAATTCAATTTTTGTAACCAGAGATCAACCTCCCACCGGTCGCCAATTGTTTATGGGTGAAAACTATTCCTGCCGAATTTGGTAATTTGGGGTGTGTGGATGAGGAATGAATCTAAATCCTAAACAAATGCAACTGCGCGGTGAGTGCTTGTAGATTCACGAAATCAATGCATGCAAGTCGAGCCTAAACCAAGAAATGGCCGTTCGGACTTGTTTTGGTCACAAAGTGAGGAGATGGGGTTGATCTTAGGGAGGGAAGCGAAGAAGGTGTTGAGATTGTGAAGGTGTTGGCTTGCTTATGACTTGTAATGTAGAAAGATGAACCTAACTACGGGATGCAAGCTATCGGCCCGGTGTTTTTGTATTAACAATTGGTTTTGTTTTTATCCGGACTTGCTCTTGTTGGTGGAAATAGGGAGGAGAACCTATTTATACAAGTCATTGAGCCCTATTCACGTCTCTCGTGGGAAGTGGAGAAAGTGGAGTGATGGAGTAGTGGATTTGTGTGTCGGTGCTACACGATCAGTCTTGCCCACTTCTCTTGTCATCACTAACCGTCCATAACTTCCTAACACGTTCTTGTGATGGCGCATTGCACGCTGCACGCTTTAAACCGCCAGACCAATACCCCAGTATGTATCCCCCAGTTTGTGACATGATTGATGTCTGGAATGTGTGGATCGTGGGATCCACAAAAGGTAGCATGTAATGCTAAATTGAATAACTGCGTTATTCAGGAAGTTGATACTTGTGAAGTATCATGTGTATTTTATGCAGGTACTGCATCCTGGTATGGTAGAGTGATGGGTGGTGATTACCATGACGCCTCACCGACTAATTAACTCCTGACTAGGGTTGTATAACCAAGCCGGTGAAGTTGGACGGACAAGGTGATCTTTGAGACACTTATCTGTGACCGTTAATGAATTATGGTTTTGAAGAGGTGGCAAGCATCACTCTTCAGCTTAGCTAGAAACCAAGCATGGGATATAATTTTGACAAGGCCGAACGTGCATGTGTGTAGACATCATGACGGTGTAGGCGCCTATACCCATTACCTCACGAAAGTATGATCTGGGCCACTCAATTCGTCCGGTGAAGTTGAGTGGTCGAGATCGATTTGTGACAGAAACCCGATGCCGCAAGAGCCGCGCGTCATGCCCACTTCGGGCGCACGTTCCAAGATAACCAATCTTGGTCGGTCTTGGACGATTGTGCAGTGTGAAGGTGGTAGGTGGTGTTCACGCCTATATCCGAATATCCCATGAAAACACGATCTGAGCCATCCAAATCGTCCGTGAAGTTGAGCGGTCGAGTCGGGCCATGGTTTGGGAGGTGCGACCACGCTAGTTTGGGGCGCGCATCTTGGAGTAACCCGGGCATGATATGCCTTGGACGATCGGGTGAGGGGATAGATGGGTCCACAGTGGTCTTGCTGGTATGACCGGACCTGCGTAATCTAATCTTAGACCCTCCATTCGTGCCGGAGAAGATGGACGCTCGTGATGCTCAAAACCCTAATTTTGGGTTTCAAGGCCGTGCGACATGCTTTATACGGCGATTTAATTGATATAACCAACCATGGTTGGTCCTGGACAGATTGGTCCAGTATGTAGGCGAGTCCACGGTGATTGTGTTGACATGCTCTGGGCCCTTTGAATCTACATTTACACCCTCCATTTATACTGCGAAGATGGATGGTTGAGACTGCTTTGCGACACATGTAATATGCCGCAAACCCTAATTTAGGTTTTCCCGCCCATACGCTCTAGTTTGGACGTTTTGGCAAGCTAGGCCAAAGGCGGACCATGCGGGTCCGTGTTGGTTCGGCCGCGTGGATATTCCATACTGCTTGGGGTGATGGAATTGATCTGGGTCATCCAATCATGCTTGTGGAGTTGGATGATCAGATCATATCCGACCGATCTGATCAGTCCGTATGCTCAATCGGCTAGTATAACACACCAAGAGGGGCTCAATCGGGCTAGTATAACACACCGAGAGTCACCAGTCTACGGTATTTCGTACATGGTTTCATTATAATGTTTGGAGGTTCGTGTTGCTCTGTAAGAGTAACACTCCGATCGTCATCCGCACGATAATGAGTACGAAATACAAGGCTGATTGCGCATTAATTAATAATGCTAGAAATTCACAGGGTATATGGGATTGTTGCTACATGCTCCAACCTGGATGAATTTCATGCATTCACAGAATGGGATTGTTGCCACATGCTCCATTCTAGGTGAATTAAGTGAGGGAGTATCCAACACTTGTTAATGACTTTATCTTTTACAAGATGTCAGCGCATAGTTTTCTGGCTTTTACAATTTTAACCTTAAATGAAAATCCACCATCAACACCAGGCTCTTAAATCGAAACCTGGCCGCGAGTTGACTACTCTAAGTCAGAAACTTGGTAAGAACGAAGAAACCATCCATTTACAGGTAAGATTCCTTCGAGATATTCTACGAAACCCTAAACAAACCTTATTTATGCATATTCTATGCATACCATGCTCCGAGATCGAAACCTGGCCGCGAGTTGACTACTCTAAGTCAGAAACTTGGTAAGAACGACGAATCCATCCATTTACAGGTAAGAAATATATCAGAATTGTATAAGAAATATATCAGAATTGATTATCCCAGGTTCGAAGATTACCAGAGTTAAAATGACCATATTACCCTTACTAGAAATAAAGGTAATAAATATTACGGAGCTTGTGAAAATTACTAAACTATCATTATCTGAAATAAGTAAAGTAAGTATTACAGATAGTGAAAATGATCATATTACCCTTCATGGAGATTGTGAAAGTGACCTGACTACCCTTATCGAAAAAAAGTAAAGTAAATATTACTTGCTTTTGAAAATGACCATATTACCCTTCTTGGAAATTAATGCAATAAATATTATGAAGACTATGAAAATGACCGGACCACGCTTATCGGAAAATAAGTAAACTAAATATTATAAATTATTAAAATCACCATATTACCCTTACTAGAAATAAAGGTAATAAATATTATGGAGACTGTGAAAATTACCGACTACCCTTATCTGAAGTGAGTAAAGTAAATATTACGAGATAGTGAAAAATGTATGTAATTATTTACAGAGAAGGCGTGTATGTGATTGTTTACGAGAAGGCTTCATCTTTTTTCGGCTCGATCACCCCGAGCATTATTTTTGAGCATTACATTTTGTTTTACAACTCTTATGAAGGGTTGTCATAAAGTTAGTGTATTAAAGAACCACAAACTTGACGGGAACATGTAATAGTGTAGGTATGGTTAGTGGTGTAGACTTCCATACAGAGGTTGAGGATCAAATCCCCTCATCCTCATTTCTTCTAATGTTCTATATATTTTACTTCAACAACACTTATAAGTGTTGTTATACATTTTTATTAAAAAAAGAAAAAAAAATCCAAAACTTGTGAACGGTAAGGATGGTTGATGAGATAGACGTCCACACAGTAGATTCATGTTCGAATCTCCCCTATAACCTCATATTTTCCAACATTATATATTTTTACTTCAACAACACTTATAGGTGTTGTTGTAGGTTTCTATTTAAAAAAAAAAAAAAAAAAAACCGAAACTTGTGAACTGAAAGGTTGGTTGATAAGCTAGACTTCCATGCAGTAGGTTCATGTTCGAATCTCCCCTCTAATATTTTTTTCATTATCATATTTTTGTGTTCTTCAACAACACTTGTCAGAATTGTGATATGCTAAGTCACTACATATATGGAACAGAGTTGTTATAGTTAAATGTCGTCAAAACTGTTTTGCTTAAGGAGTTGTCGTTTGTTTTCTTAGCGCAACCCCTTGTTTCCTAAGGGTTGGCAGTGATGTTATACGACAACTCTTCCTTTGAAACCAGTTGTAAAACATAGGACTTTCTATGATGTTTAGAAAAGTGTTGTAAATCTCTAGTTGTAGATGTATATTTTTCCTGTAGTGACATCAAATTAAAGCACATACAAAACCACGATTTTCGAGAAGTATGGTAATTGCTTTGTGTCTCTAATTTGTATGTTCTTGTTGATTGTTTTGGATTTTGTTCCATCAAACCAAACAAGGCCTTATAGCTATGTTGCATTTGTTTTGGATAATAGCTTATTACCTTGGATCAGCTATGATGCATGTATGTTGCATGTTTTTTACTCCAAATTGTCCGGCAATCGGAGATCAATGATTCAGTCGGTGGTTTTAAATAGTCGATTTCTTGGTGTTTCACCAAAAGAACCGCCTACTAGCATTTCACCATGAGCTCTTTTTGGTAAGAGACCCCTTAAATTACTTAGTTGTCCCCATTGTTTACATATTTACATAAATGCCATTGTTTTAAAAATAGAACAAAAATCTTAAAAACTTAATATCTTTCAAAATATAAACCGGATTTTTAAAAATTAGTAATATATTTGAAAAGCTCTTTAAATTATCTACGTAATTTGTGTACAAATAAGAATAGTCTTGTAAAAGGAGAAGGAGACAGAAAATAGGGAGAAGAAGCATAGAGAATTCCATTAATATGTGTATAAAATACAATGTTCAAGCCTTTATTTATATAGATAGTAGACTCGGTTTCCAAGATATGTAAACCCTAAACTTAGACACGAAGGGCATCTTAGTAAATAAACAATGGTTTTATAACACTCCCCCTGATGACCACTGTGGCTAAGTCATTACAAGCATACCAGAAAAACTCAAAAGAGAAATACATAAGCATGTAAAAACTCAGACAGTGTTGGACACGCATATGTTGCCTCGTTAAAACCTTGATAAGGAAAACTCAGGTGTGACAAAACCTTGACTAAGGAAAAAGAGTACAACACGTTATGTCCAAAGTAAAATGTTCCTTGTATGATGGTGCTCCCCACGATGAGTACTTGATTAAATCTTGGCTTGAAAATCTTTGAGTCGACACTTCCCAATTTCGATAAACGAATTTCTTGAGTCTTGGAGATAACAATGCTTTCGTGAGAAAATCCGCGATTGATGAAGTCTTCTTTTGTGTTAGTCTTCGATAGTGGTGTTCTTGAGTCCTCATGTTTCTTTCAATACATTAAGTACTTGAGTCTTGGATTGCTAATTTCTTGGAGAGGATTTGCGAAATAGTTGA
Source organism: Papaver armeniacum (assembly GCA_023531295.1). Taxonomy (NCBI): domain Eukaryota; kingdom Viridiplantae; phylum Streptophyta; class Magnoliopsida; order Ranunculales; family Papaveraceae; genus Papaver; species Papaver armeniacum. The sequence continues at coordinate 235,338 of JAJJWW010019237.1, read as the reverse complement.
TGTAGTTTCTTCAACAAAGTGCCAAGATATGAATACCTTATCATACGTGAACAAAAATCGTATTTGTGAGAAGGAAATCCAAATTCTTAGGAGATGATTAAGTTGATTTGGGTTAATCAAATGTGGGCATCCACTAAACAACCAAAATTGATACAACTCCATCTTGGATGACCATCATGTTGAATTAAATTGCCTCACTAAAACCTTGCCAATAAAACCCAATGGGAAAAAATTTGGACGAAGGAAAAAGAGCACACATATCAACATTTTGAATAAAATAAAATAATTAAACGTCAACAAGATGTTGCCTCGTTAAAACCTTGTCAGGAAAACCACGTGGGACAAAAACCTGAAACGAAGGAAAAAGAGTACAACTTTTGACGATTTATGGATACTAACTCAACTATATGAGTATTACAGAAAAAAAAAGCATCAAATCATAACTCTAGTCTACCTCAAAGACGAGTTTAAGCAAGCATAATTCTAACTGCAGATTTAAGAAAGAAAAATAATAGAATTTATGTTGCCAAAGCGTGGATTTTAGTGTTTTTAAGGACTCCTCAAGAGACCTATAACGTTGAAATCATCAACTAATTAATCCGGATTTTTGGTTGTGTACCAAATTTCTAAAAACACATAAAGGATTGTTAAACCTTATGTAAGCAAATAAGGTGGCTGCCTGAATAAAATTTGAATCCTCAAAATATTACAGATTCAATATGTTCTTCGTCCACATTTCTTGTGTCAATGCAATATGAGTCCTTCAAAGACTACCACGCCAAGTGCATTGTATAAAGAGAACAAATAATGAATCAATCCTATGGTTTGAGAAAAAAAATGACACCCTTAAATCGTTTATATAACGAAAAATTTCTCGTATAACGCGTTATGACTACACTAGCCTGTAATTAATAGCCTTGGCATTTTTAAAGTGTTAAGTTTTGGATCCAAAAATTGCGTTAATTGAGAAACTAATCCAACTTAATTTGGATTGTATGCCAACCAATCACATATGTCGATATTCCTCTGCAGAGGGGTTAGCAACCACTATCTTTATTACTCCCTCCGTTCCACTTTAGGTGATGTTTTAGGGTTTTTTTGTATGTTCCAAAATAGATGAGAGTTTAGCTATTTTCTCTAAATTCTCACTGATTTACCCCTACTTTGGAATCACAACATAACATTCATTGCCCTTGTTATCAGTGAGAGATAATTAATCTAATTTAAGATTTTAAATCTATTCTCTATTAACTTACGATATTTGGTTATCCCAAGTGGAATTATACGGGGATTCATAATTTATAGTAGAATCTAGCAACAAAAAACTATGATGTTTAAATTTTTAGGAAGGTATTAATATGGGCAGATTTGGAAAAAAATTACTCTCTTTGATGTTTCTTAATCTCCGTGAAAAACTCTACAACATCATCTAAATTGGAACGGAGGGAGTATTTTAGTAGCTACTGTAATATTCGACAGCAAAATTAGCTTACCACGATCCCACACAATTCTCAAGTGTATGCATATCATGAAGAATTCACAAAATTATCGAGTACCCGGCGCCCTCGGGCATTATAATCACCCCATCTTCCAGTGAGGAGATATGAATTATGAGAATGTGGATCTTGTTTTGATAGACTCTATTGAAGTACTATCTGTAGCTTATTCTAAAATGCTACTTTTTCCTATATGTGATTGGATTTGCCTATCAAGAGGCAAAAGCTTATAAAAGCAACATGAGACATTTCACACCTATTGATAGTGACAGCCTTTTTTCGATTTGATCATGTGGGGAGAGAAATGGATATAACTTTTAAGTTAATTAACACAAGCTTCTTATAGTGTATTCCCTCCCCCTGATTATGGTGGAAACTTTATATGTATCTCATGTACGAAAACTTCAAGTTTCATAAAGTATTATCTGATTAATTCGAGACATATACTCATGATAACATATGTCTTTCGACATAAAAAAATGTAGTCTTAATAGACATACATATTTACCATCAACCATGAATTACTTTTGGAACACCAACAAAAATAAAATAAAATGATACCAAAAGCATTAAAAAAAATGCAAACAAATCTCTAGTAATTTCGTAATTTCTAGGGCCAACGAAATAATGGTTCAAATTGAAGTTACGGACACTTTCTTATATCAAAAGAAAATTAAATTAAGATCAATATAGTCACTACAAGGACTAATTACAGCCTTGAAGTTTTATCAATATATTGGCTAACAAGTCGGGTGCGCACCCATTGATCTTTTATGTCCTACCGTGTTCCAACATAAAGTTAAACGGTCTTAGTTTGGAGATTAGCACAAGGAAGAAGAAAAAAAATTGCTCAATATCCCTCAGGAATGTAGCAATTGGTGTTTGCATTGTGAATACTATAATAGCCAATCCCATCCTTTTAAGATCCATAGAGAAATTTAATTCCAATTGGTTTAAATGATTCTTTTGAGAAAAATAAAGAAATCATTATTGTATTCTTTGTAGAGAAAAATCTACTTTTTGGTTGATAAAGATTTCTTTGAATGAATATAAATCAGTAATCAAAACTGGCTAGAAATGTTTAGAATGCCAATTTTTACATCTCATTAAGGAGAATTGACGGGGAAAAACCACATCAATTGGTTTTTACAATTAACAAAATTGTATCGACAAATTAAAAAAAAAATATTGTCGTTTTGAATATCGCATAATCAGCTGATGGATGGTTTCTTACATAAAATAAAAAAAAAATAAAATAGAAACCATTAATCACATGATCTTCGTCTAATGGACGAAGATACCAATTAAATTGGACGTAGGTTTTTCAACCATGCATGTGAATGATTACCTTTAAGGCAATCAAATTGCGATAATACCAACAACAAAAAATCGGTGATTACAGTTTCATTAAGGGAATAGAAACTGTAAACCATCTTTCGGTGGATGGAAATCAAACTTTTTTACAAAGTTGATCACCCCATACATAGTGATACATGGTAATATCAATTATGTACCTTATTCTCGATATACAAACCAAATAAACTAGTATATATATATAGAGAGAGAAAAGAAAAAATAAAAATAAAAATAATCTAACCAAGTAAAGTTAAACATAAAATAGCAAGCTTCCACTTATAACCAGTTGGAGCGTCCGTTGCAAGCCGTCACCATTAATGATTCCCCTAATGATTTGGGATGCTTTGGAATATGGTATTGCTCTCCTCATCCAACTAACTACATGGAAACGAAACGGTTAGCATTGGAAAAAAATGTATTGTATATCAAAAACCGTGATTAATAAAACAAACATAAAAGAAATCAAAAGAAATCATAAGAGCAGAGCTTGTTTATATGGACGATTGTTTTATTGTTTCAAAAGCAACGACCCCAGCTTGAGATGTCGGTAGAGCGACGTGCATGATAACGTCTTGTAAAAAGAGAAGGAGACAGAAAATAGGGAGAAGAAGCATAGAGAATTCCATTAATATGTGTATAAAATACAATGTTCAAGCCTCTATTTATATAGATAGAAGACTTGGTTTCCAAAATATATAAACCCTAAACTTAGACACCAAGGGCATCTTAGTAAATAAATAATGATTTATAACAAATAGTAAATTTTTGTTTTAGGAAAAAATTTTCATGGCTTTCAAATTTCGTATTGTTGGATGAGTAAAAGTTCATGCACGTGCACATGTGTCCTTACTAGTTTACATAAATAAAACTGGATCAACTGTTAAAGACTTAAAAGCTGGGTTGCACGGACGCTCCATTTCTTGAGCCGTGTCCGCGTCCGACTCGCGGTGGACATAGGACGCGCGTGAGACGCTGACACGACGCGTGTCCGACGCACCAATTTGCGCGTCATGCGCGCTGTCTCGGTTTGGGCGCACCCAAATGACGCGTGTCCGACGCATTTTTTCATTTTGATATAAATTTTTTCCTTTATTTTTACTATTATTAACCAAATGAAGAAAGACAAACATTTAGATCGATAATTTAGGTCTTTTATTAGGATTTTGTAATTGGAAATGATATCACGTATACCCTTAGTTGGACATGTGTTGATCTAAGAATGCATTTTGATTGTGCTATGTGTTTTATAGTGACTGATTATTTGACATTCGACGTGTATAAACAAACGATATCTTCTTTTCTTTTGAATTTTATACATATGTAACATCATTTTCTAATTTTTAGGGTCGAAATACTTGATTTTGTTGTATAAATACATGATTATATATATATATATATAATATATAAATAAAATATGTATATACGTGTCCATCTAGTTTTTGAAAATTTTGTAGTGTCCGCGTCAGGCATTGTGGTCGTGGTCCGCGTCTACGTGTCGCGTCATGCAACCTGCAACCCAGCTTAAAAGCCACATGGGGACAACCCAAGGAATAGAGATAAGTTGACAACCCAAGTTTTGTTTTGAGTAAAGGGCACAAAATCCCAAGAACCGTTTATGCATTTAAGATTCTATCCTTCGGTTATAATGTTGTCATTCCAAATGAAACAAATGACTAGATGTAGCGGCTAATGTACATGACCTAGCACCTACGTACTGCATTGATGGTTTATACTACCCTGCTCTCGTAGTTACATTTAGAGAACAAAGGGTACTATTCACTCCTCGCTTCCCAATTAAGCTGCAAATGCAACAGCCCCAGTAGCAGGTCTTCTTAGCTTTGTGTTCTGTTGCCGATCAATCAATTCATTAGTTCTCAAAAAAATGGAAAAAGGTCTTGGTATTTATTTGCCTGGCACTTTTAGGGGCGACCCCGAAAGAATTAGGGGCGACTTTTTTATTCCCAACCCATATACACCGTTAAGGGATGTCCAAAAACGCGGAGAATACGTTAATGCCCTTACACAATCGGAAGCTATTTTGTTCCCGATTATAACAACGCAATCGGAAGCTTAGTAACTATGTTATACTACCGATTATATCGATTTTGTGCCAAGCGCGCATCGGCTTCTATGACAATCGGAAGGAAATAACCTCACGAGACTACCGATTATAGTAGCTCATAAATTCCCAAAATTGGTGATTTCGCCAAGAAAGAAATTTGGGGCAATCGTATAATCGGAAGCCTTATTAACTACCGATTATTCTAGTTCCCAAATTCGAAAAAAATGACATTTCGCAAAAACTAAATTTGGGGCAATCTGTATAATCGGTAGGTTATTAGCTACCGATTATACTCCAACTACACTACAAAAATTTTATGAAAATCGGAAGTTTTAATTGTTGATCTGACTAGATGATTATACTCCAACGGCTAGTTTGTTCAAAATAAACTAGCCGTGCCTCGAAAACCAAACACAATCGGTAGATAATACATATTGACAAACCTCCGATTATTTTGAAGTAACTTAGTTAAACTAGCCGTTGGGTACTTTTTTGCTATAAATAGAGACCTATCTCTACCAAACTTATTCACCCATCACATTCAATCTTCCTAAATCGAGTCACCCATCACTTTGAATCACCAAAAATGGCTACAACTCCGTTCAATAATATAGAAGATGTTGCTATTGTCGAGCACACACCACTCTCACAAAGCACTCCGTTGAGGAAGCGCAATGGGTGACTAAGAACGAAGACCCAACAAGAGGGCCTTACTTTGGGATGATCAAAACACCAATGCTTGGTGGAAACGGGTGTTTAAGGTTTTCAAAGCACTAAGCGGAAATCGTTATAGGAGGACGCTCCCGCAAATAAGGGGAAAGGTACGCATATTTATACAATGAATGCTGTCTTTGAGAAACGAATTGAAAGCTCGTAAGGACGCTATGCCAAACGAAGACCGAATGAGTAGAGTAAGTTTGTGAATCAATAGGCCTCTTATCAAAAAATTCTTTATTTGGTTATGATTATTCAACAACGCTAACTTATTTTAAAAATTGTTTTCCCAGTATACTTTGGGTCGGAGCAGTCTGATTAAGGTACGATCATGAGTTTACGCACGAGGACTGCTACACTCTCTTGGAGGAAGTTGAATGGCAATTCGCCCAATATAATTAAACTCGTAGAGAATCCCTAGGGCGATGTATTGAACAATTTTATGTGTTTTACTTCTATTTTATTTCAACTACATGTATGTTTTTTCGATTCAATAAAATGAGTGACTTCAAATACTGGTGTGGAAATAAGGATTTTAGAAAAAAACTCATTTAGGGGCAACCTATAATCGGTAGGTTTTGGAACCTATCTTCCGTACGATTATGGCTACATCCAAATCACGAACCACATGGTTAGGCCTGGCCTTGTACCCTCTTAACCTATGGATTCTGGCAAGGGTTCGATCTGGGGCTCCTTACAATCGGTAGTTTATTAAGTTGAGTAGACTACCGATTATGGTAGATTTCAAATTTCCTACAATGAATGATTTTACAAAAAACTCATTTTGGGGCAACCTATAATCGGGAGGTTGGGTAACCTATTTGGCTTCCGATTATGGCTAAATCCAAATCACGAACCACATGGTTATGGTCGGCTCTGCACCCCTCAAAACCTAGGGAATTTGGCCAATGCTCAATTTGGGGCTTCCAATAATCGGTAGGTTATAAGTAACCATTTCTACCGATTTTGGGCTACTCAACAATCGGTAGCTAATGAGGTGGTATTACCTACCGATTAATAACCGTTTTGACGAGATAAAACCAAAGTCGACCTAAATTCAAATTCATTTCATTTTCTTTTCAACTTCAACTTCAACTCCTCTTCTCCTCTTTCCTTCCGATTGCGAGAGAGGAAAACTCTCCCCTCTCCTCGCTATACATCGTTCATCGTCGAATCGAATCATCGTCGATTATTTTCTATAAAGATGAAAGAAACGGGCGTAAGAAAGCTCGAACCAAAACGTTGTGCGCGGTGAGGATCCGAATATTGGATTGCATGCCCGTAATAAAGAGGTTTTAACTCACGAACCCGAAGAACACGAAGACGATGAAGTAGGCGTCTGCGATAGCCAAACTCTCGAGCAACTTCAAATGGCGCCGATTAGGTAAGATTCTACCATTAATTTGGTTTATATTGCTTCAATTGGACGAATCCATGTTTATTTTTTAGGGTTTTCGGTTATTACCCGAATCGGTAGGTTAGGTATTGTTATAAACTTCCGATTGTGGTCGAACTCTTCATTTCAACCGATTATATAACGTTTTTCATTACTGAGGCCTAATTCAATCATAATCGGAAGCTAATTGTGATTTATCCTTCCGAATAAACTAGGGAAGAACAAGTATTAGAGACGCCTTGATAATCGGGTGAAATATTCTCAGAATATCTTTCCGATTGTTTAGGCTAACAACTTGATTTGTTTACGGATACAAAGAGACGATATTCGGTAGACATTAGTTTTGTTAGGCTTCCGATTGTGTGGAATTCGGAGGGTTATGTTGAACTTTAGGTTCCGATTATTGTGTGTAGATAAACATATTCGAACACAAAAAAGTTTATTTTGTTTCCGATTATACGTATTCGGTAGCTTTAGGTTAACTGATACTTACGATTGTGAATAATCGGAGGCAATTTGTTAAATCAACCAACCGAATATTTAGTTTCATAACTTTGTTGTACTTTTTGTTGTTGTTTAGGGATAGGCGAGGTAAAAACATCCAAGACTCAATTGTCTCGGCTAGTGCAAGGAAGGATAGGCGTCGAGAACTCCGACGGCTAGTGCAAGGAGAGCTAGAATCGCTAACGCCGCTTCAAGTGGTCAAGTTGGAACTCAACAAGCAAGCCAAGAAGCTGTTCAACCTAGTGCCCCTCAATCGAACCGGTTCAATCAGTGTTCAACCAAGTGCCTCTCAATCACAACCAATCCAAGAAGGTGTTCAACCAAGTGCCTCTCAATCACAACCAATCCAAGAAGGCACGCTCAACCAAGTGCTTCTCTATCACAACCAATCCAAGAAGGTGTTCAACCAAGTGCTCCACCATCACAACAGAAATTGAACAAGCGGAAAAAGTAGGACAAGCCGAAAAGAAAAATCCTCCTCGAAAGAAAGCGAAACACCTTGTCGAGATGAACTGAAGGTGAAGGATATTCCGAAGGTGTAATACTTGGGCTCTTAGGAAGATGGAGGACAATTGTTATTTGGATACAAAGAATCTGGGCAGAAATATATGAAACGAGGTAATGATCGTATCCATTTTATTAACTTATTATGTTTTTCTCCTTAATACTTTTAAGGGTTGTAGTTTTAGGTTATTCTAATTTTATTTTTTAACTTGTCATGTGTTTAATAGTATCATTCCGATGCGGTTCGTTTACTCAAAGCGACCGCCAGCACCAACAAAATGCTAGATTGGCCTTTGGAGGGTGAATGTGAAAGGTTCAAGACCATTATTGCGAATTCGGGGTTGGCCAATCTTTGCGAGAACTCAATGTTGGAACATGACCGGGTGGCTATATCGGCGTTTGTGGAGAGACTTTATCCCCTGAGACCGACACCTTCCATATGCCGTTTGGGGAGATGACGATAACCCCAGATGATGTTGAGCAGATTCTTAAACTCCCCGTCCATGGCAAGGGTGTTAGGGCCGAGTTCACTAAGCAGTTGGAATGGAGGAATCTTTATGATCTGACTAAGAGGTGTTTGGGTTGGGATGAAGAAACATCAACAATCGAGTTCAAAAGATGCATGAAGTATAGAACTAGACAGTTCAACATGGGTACTCGATGGATATGTTCAAGGGCACCAAGGAAAAGAAGAGAAAGGAACTTTAACGGACGAGCAAGTCAACCACGCGGCCACCGATATCTCCTATGTGTATTGGGATGTGTCATTTTCCCCAATACCGGTGGCAATCGGTCGACGCCAACCTTTTACAACTTGGATCCTCTCGATAAAGTGCATGAGTACTCTTGGGGCACGGCATGCCATGCGTGGTTGATGGAAGAGTTGAGAAAGGCGTCGAGGGTTGGAATTAGCCAAGTGGCCGGGACGTGAGTCCTCTACGGGTATTGTTTATTAACTCCACATACTTGGTTATTTTTTATTTTTTTATACTATTGAAGAATCAATTTCTAATACTTGCAAAAATGACATTATAGACTTGGATCTACGTCCACTTCCTATCTTGGAATTGGCCATTGAAAACCCCGTGGGAGAAAGGTGACCCTATAGGAAGAAAGTACGTCTTCGATGACAACCATTCTAGGACGAAGGAGCATCGGGTGATTCGTTTGAGGAGATTTTGGACTCACTTAAAGCCCAAGACGTATGCTTTGATCCATACAAGGAAGACCGAGCTCTTTGGACATATCGCCTGGGTCGGTCCGATTTGGCACTTTATTTTGGACCGTTGTGGCACCCCACGGGATATGTGATGTACAATGCCTCAAGGGTGATGCGACAACACGGCTTTGTACAAGGTATACCAAAGGAGGAAATCCATGGCAATTTCACTTTGGTTGGAGCAATGCAAGTCGATAAAGATTCTATCACGGTGGTTCACAAGGGTTCACCATCCTGTCAATTCCATTGGGATAGAAGGGCGCATTACTTGATCAACCAAGGAAGGGCAGCCAACCAAGGTTTTGAAAATGCTCCCAACTACATGGATTGGTACCATGATGTTTCTCATGTTCGTGTAATCCGTGATCTTAAAGCAAAGCCGACTTCGTACAAGAGTATCTGAAAGAAGCTGCGGGTTTTGATAGATTGGTACGTATTGTTTTGTTAATTTAGTTTAATATTATGGGTCAAAATAGAGTAATAACCGTTTGATGGTATGCTATGTTTTAAAAACGGATGAACAAGTTCAAGCGTTTGTCGAAATGGTGCACCGATTGTATAAAGGCGGAAAGCTGTTTCAATTGAGAAGATAAAAGACCACAAACAGGTTGATTGACAACGTTGACAATGAGGAGTATGCATCTCGGTTCGGGAAAAATTGCAAAAGAAACACGCAACCAAGGTGAACAAAGAACTCGGGCTTCATCAAGCACTCAAGTTGATGAAACCCATGATGATCTTTGGTCCAAGTCGTAGAGCTAATAAAAATCGCAAAGTCAAAGCAAATAGGAACAAGTGAACTCTCGGTGTTGTAAACTCTCGATGTTTTTCGTTAACTTTATGGATAACTTTGTTTATGTTGGTTATGTCGGATTATGTCGTTTTCAAAGATTGTGTCGGAATATTAGTTGTTTCGTTATGTTTATGGATTAAGAAACGTTATTTTACACATTTTATGCATTTAACGATGACTTCATAAGCGAATCACACGAAGAGACATGAAAGTGTTGAATTTTGGAACACAATCTAAGATAGGTTTATATATTAACCTACAGGTTCAGGGATGTTCAATTTTTAGTCGAAATCGGTAGGTTTATACGTTATTAACCTCCGGTTAGGGGATTGTGCAAAATATTTGGTCGAATCGGAGGATTGCTAATATACTTTTCTCTCCGATTATCATGTGTAAAGAAAACATGTCTTCTCGTATCCAAACAACACCACAATCGGAAGGTAAATGTGCACCTTCACTTACGAATAACAATAATCGGTTGGTTTATTTGTAATGTTCCCTCATTTGTTATATGTAAAAAAATTTGTTCTCTGTAACCAAACAACACCATAATCGGAAAGAAATTGAGCGCATTTACTACCAATATTCGTAATCGGATGTTTGTGGTTTCGTTAATGTCCGATTATTATACTAAAAACAACTATGGTTTACGTAACCAAACAACACCATAATCGGAGGGTCTGTTAATATATTGAACTCCCGATTATGGGCGCATCCAAATCACGAACCACATGGTTATGCATGGCTCTGTACACTCCAAACCTATGGAATTTGGCAAGGGTTCGATCTCGGGGCTCCTTATAATCGGTAGGTTATTAAGTTGTTAACTCTACCGATTATGGTAGATTTCAAAATTCATCACATGAATGATTTTAGAAAAAACTCATTTTGGGGCGACCCATAATCGGATGGTTTGGTAATATATTTAACTCACCGATTATGGGCTTTCCAAAACGCCAACCAAGTGGTTATGGTTGTTTGTGTGCACTAAATACCTATGAAATATGGCAAAGGTTGGATCCGGGCTCGTTATAATCGGCGGGTCATATAATAATATACCCTACCGATTATGGTAGATTTCAAAATTCATTACGTGAAGGATTTTAGAAAAAACTAAATTTGGGGCAACTTATAATCGGTAGTTTATGTAACCTATTTATCTTAGATTATGGTTACATCCACAGCTCAAGCCTAGTGGTTATGGTTGGCTCTGCACCCCTCAAAAACCTATGGAATTTGGCCACGGCTGAATATGGGCTCCTTATAATCGGTAGTCTTACAAGTTGGATAAGCTCACCGATTATAAAAGGGATTATTGGCCAAAGTATCTACACAACAATCGGTAGGTATATTTTAATTTAACCTACCGATTCACCCGTAACCTCTGGATTATGGTGTTGGCTACTGGATTATATAAGGGCATATTGGCCATTTCGAAAAATCGAAGATAAGGGGTAGCTTAGATTTACGTTTGGGTGACCTTTTTTGTCTTTTAGTGTCGCCCCTAATTCTTTCGGGGTCGCCCCTAAAAGTGCAAGGTTTATTTGATTATATTCCTGGGAGGTCAGTACTCAGTAGTGTTAAATAGTTGGATTCTTGGTGTCCCTGCGTTTTAGCATTTCACATTGGCACAAGTACAATAACGGGATCATTTGTTAAAAGGTATATAAATGTTAGGCTCGGTGGGACATCCCATGGAATAGACGGATAAGATGACAACACAAATTGTTGAGAAAAAAAGGCACAATATCCAAAGAACCGTTTATGCATTTAGGATTCCATCTTTGTGTTAGATATTTTTGATTTATCTTCATAGCCAAACGTTTAAGGATAAGGTCTAAGGAGAAATATAGCTGTGATATGTACTTCTTCATCAAAGTTTTGATGTGCAAATTAAAGAAAATTCATCTTATAGCTCGTCTTTATATCCCGCCGAGATTGAGGTATATCCAGATTAATTGGGATATAACCATTTTATTCTCATCCAAACTAGTGTGCTAAGAGGTGTCTAAAAGGTGTTAAAAACTTAAAAGACCAAATTTCCCATACTAAAAACCATGCCGAAACTAAAATATATTCAAAAAAATTTCAAAATCTTTCTTCAAAACTCTAACCATACATGATGAGATCAAAAAAAAAAAAAAAAAAAAAAAAAAAAAAAAAGGAAGAATCAAAACGGATCGAAAGTCGGCAAGGGTTTTTTTTTGACCTTCGGCAGGGTATAAGGTTGAATCTTTGCCGACTTTTCATCTCTCAAATCAAGAGTTACAGTGGCTCGGCACGGTATTCAACCTTATACCTGCCGACTATATTTTAGTCGGCACGATATTCATCCTTATACCTGCCATTTATAGTTTAGTAAGTCGAGGTTATGAAATTAATACCTTGACGACTAATCATGCATTTGTAACACCTCTCTTGTATGTCAAAAATCTTATAGTCGGCGGGGTATTTTTTATCGACCTTTGCCGACTATAAGGTAGCCAAAGAAGGTAAGAAATCAATAAGATGCCGACTAGTGAAGCATTTACTTGATCTCCTTGTGTCAAAAATAATAAAGTCGGCATCTTCTTCATTCACCGACCTTGCTTAGGCCATAAGTTGTCGGCATGTTCTTCATCCATGGACATTGCCGCCGTTAGCCGCGGATATAATCGGCATGTTCTTCATCAAATAAACCTGTGACTTTTCATACTCTCGGGCGAAAGTGTTGATTTACGATCTAATTTTGAGTATGATTTCATACAACTGACTTTGCAATCCCCTTTTTAAGTGTTTGGGTAGTGACAGTCAATCATCCTTGGTCCGGTCCTCCCGGTAGTACATGGCCGAACCTGGACCCGAGCATATCAAACATCGATTCAGGTCCTCACGGTTCGGGTCCTATTCCATAATGTGTTGGCCGGAACCGGACTCGTTTAAAGTCCCAAATACCGTCGGGTCCGGTTTACCGTTGGGTATTAAAAAAACTATTAAAATCTTAATTTGTTTCTCTTTTTAACTTGAATATAAATTATTTTTATAAAAATTTATTATTATTTCTTTATTAATGTACTAAATAAAGATTAAATGTAAGAAAAAAATCAAAAATCAAAGCCAAAACTAGCAAAATACCTATAATTTTGCTAAAAAAATGATCAAAAGGTTAAATAAACGAATACCCATTACCACACAATTAGCACTAATCGGGTAGGACAGGTTGGACCTTAGTTATAAACGAGTGTCTATTCGAATAATTACCAGCCGGGTCTTAAGTGGCTAATGGGTCCAACTTTAGGACCCGAACCAGGACCCAATTAGGCGGGTCCTTAGAATCTAGAATGTAGCAGTGCCCATTGACAGCTCCCAGTAGTGTACTTTCATTTAGTTTGCAAAGATTTTCTCAAAACAATTATTTTTCCTCAAAAATCTTCCCAAATAAGTTCAATCAAAAACAAAATTTCATTTCATAAGTTTTAATCTACTCAATTAATCATTCTAAACTCAATTAATTAAGCTAATCTTATTTTTTTAGTGTTAATTAAACAAGGGTATATTAGCCATTTAGAAAATATATGGTTAAGAGGTGACCTCTTTTACTTCAAAATGACCCTATTTTGTGTTATTGGGTACCCCAATTAACCTGGGTATACCCCAATCAAGCCGGGCTTTATATCTCTAGAATGTCTAATCATTTAGTAGTATTAGATTGGATAAACATGCTACACTGGTTCATAAATAATGATTCCAAAAATCGGTTGTCGTATCATTTTTCAATGTCTAGCTTTGTGCTCGTACAACTAGCCTGGAAAAGTATTCAAGTCGAATACAATTTTATAGCTAATTTGCCACATTTGATTATTTATTTACTTTTTTTGTCAGATGTTAAAAATCAGGTGCAACCATCAAACCAGAGACCAGATCTGACAAAAATAAAAAAACCAAACGTCTCTCATCTGATTCATGCCGAGTCAGAAAATCGAATTTGATCGAGACGACGAGTCCGTTAAAAACAAACATGTTCTCCTAGTTTGTTTTTTCTTGACTCATCTAAGTCTTCTGAATCTGACTCGTATGGACCTGACTCGGTATGTTTTTTTTTTAGTTAGATTTAACTCAAAAATATGTGAGTCAGTGGCTTAGTCACATAAGTCTTTTAATTCTCGGATTCCAATAAGTCCGAATCAGGAGTTAGGTCTGAATCAGATTACCAGTCAGCTCTAACTCAAAATCGAAACTAACGATCCGAATCAGATTCAGACTACGAGTCTACTCAAAACAAACATGCTCTCAGTAAACATCGGTCATCGAGGTACTTGTGCAAAAGTGAAAGATGAAAATCGAATGATTTGATGCTGCTTCACACATTCAAATGGGATTCAATTCACAGATAAGTCTAGTACACGTGTCCATCATAGATTCGTTCTAAGGAGGCACTTCTTGATTCAAAGCAAGAGAAAACACACTCCTCCTCAATTGAATTTGGTAAGAAATCAAATAGAGGAGAAGAAAAAAAGAACCCACCAAACTTCTCCGCCATCACCAACACCAAATTCTGTACAGTGAGAGAAGAAATAATGTCTGCAACAACAGCTTCGTTGTGTTCATCAGCAGCTGCTAATCTTCAATCCCAAATCAATGGATTTGGTCTTCAAAAACTATCTTTCTCTCCTCCCCCTACTTCTTTTACCCCCACAAGGTAATTAGGTGTCTTTGCTATTGATTCATTACTTGGTTCATATTGGAATTTTAGGAGGTTGCAATTAATTCAACCCCGGAGAAATTTGAGTGGGGTTCTCTAGCTGCTGACAATAATTTGTGGGTAATTGGGTTTCTGGAATCATAGGTTGTTCTGGGAAATTCATGTTTTGTGTGGTGGAATATTCATTTCTCTGGGTATTTGATGAATTGGGTTGTTCTAATTTGTAGCTCTTGTGTTTGGGTTTATCTCAAAATGAGTTTTTTTTTTCTTTTTCTGGAAGTGTATATCTGAAGCTTTACCAATCATTTCTTGGTATTCTATTCCATTGAATTTTTACTAAATTTTTTTGGGAACAAGTTCTGTGATTGTTGGATTTTGAGAATTTGATGTGCTGAGAAGTGAGAATTGGGATTTAGGAACACTTTGACCTACTTGGAAATCTGTATGTTGAGGCTATAACAGTATCTGTAGGGTTTATTTCAGGAACATTTTTTTAAGGGATAATTTAGTTGTGAAGCTGAATTCTGATATGATTTATTTGTTTTCCAAATTCTTATAGGAGGACGATGAGAACTGCTGTTAAAGCTATGTCTCGTGTTGATAAGTTCTCCAAAAGCGATATTATTGTTTCCCCATCTATTCTATCAGCTAACTTTGCCAAGTTGGGAGAGCAGGTTTGGTTTTGAAATGTGTGCCATACTAGTTCCACATTTTGAATATTGGTTTAACTAGTGATGAATTTGTTGTTTTGATTTCTCTAGGTGAAAGCAGTTGAATTGGCTGGATGTGATTGGATTCATGTTGATGTGATGGATGGCCGTTTTGTGCCAAATATTACAATCGGACCTCTTGTTGTCGATGCATTGCGCCCTGTGACAGATCTTCCGCTGGATGTACATTTGGTATATTACTTCATCTGCTACTTCTTTTGCTACATTAGCATGATCAGGATCCTTTCTTGTGTATGCTTTGCTTCTGGCTTTACTTTATAGTTTATATAGACGAGAATGTTATCTGATGCGTTACAAAATCTTGTAGATGATTGTGGAACCTGATCTACGAGTGCCTGATTTTATCAAAGCCGGAGCAGACATTATCAGTGTTCACTGCGAGCAATCTTCCACCATCCATTTGCATAGAGCTGTTAATCAAGTATGAGTCACTGGATACTTTAATTAGTATACTTCCCACTTCAAAATATCATCTGCTTGTTGTTGCTCTCCATTTCCTAGTACAGAGAGTTATTGAATGACTGACCTGTTTCTTACGTTTAGATTAAAAGTCTTGGAGCTAAAGCCGGAGTGGTTCTGAACCCAGGCACCCCACTGGCTGCCATTGAATACGTACTCGATTGTAAGGCTTATGGTTCTGTGAACTTGACATTTACAAACTTCTTGTTTAAAACTATGTTAATTTTGTGATTACGACTTAAGTTATTGAACTCAATTTCCAAATTATGGAATCTAAGTGATGTCATTTGTGTAAGTGATTCCTGTGAGTCCGGTGGCTCTTTAAATCCTACTTTTAAGAAGTTAAGGTCATGTAGTTGGAGGATCAAACTCCAGGTCCTTCACCAACAGGGACAAATCCCTTGAAGATTGTGGTCTTGCTACTTCCTGGTTATAGGTGGGCTTCATTTAACTTAAAAGAAGGAACTGATACATTATATTTGTTTGTGAACAGCGGTTGATCTGGTCTTGATTATGTCAGTGAACCCTGGATTTGGTGGACAGAGCTTTATAGAAAGCCAAGTTAAAAAGATCTCTGACTTGAGAAAAATGTGTCTTGAGAAGGTAATAAGAAATTAGAAAACTTATTCTATCGTTATATCTGTTCTTATTTTGTTTGTAATTTTATGGAAAAGTCAACTTTTGTTCTATAACATTTCGAAAATGTTATATGCAGGAGTGAACCCATGGATTGAAGTGGATGGAGGAGTAACTCCTAAAAATGCCTACAAGGTGCGTCTATGAAACTCTGCCGATTTTCTTTAGTTTTCAGATATTATTGGATCTACACCAATATATATTTGTTTGCAAACATGAAAAGCGCACAAAATGCTATAAATTTCTCAACAAAAAAGATGTATACTCAATATGACGAACATATTTATATAATCACGACTCATTTTGGAACATCAATATTTGCTGGCAGGTTATTGAAGCTGGTGCCAATGCTCTTGTTGCTGGTTCAGCAGTCTTTGGAGCTAAAGATTACGCTGAAGGTACGATCATTTCACTTTCTGGCAATTACTGAACAATGTTTGATTTTCGTTAGTAAAGGAATGGGTCCTCTTTTTAATTCTTCAATCGCTCGTAGTTTCAGTTTGTTTTACATTAAAATTTTGTATAACTAATGCGAAGAATTTATCCTGCAGCTATCAAAGGTATCAAGACTAGCAAAAGACCTGAAGCTGTTGCAGTATGAAAGATGAACCGCTTGAAGGATCAAATTCCAGCGATACCTACTGCTTTGTTCTTCACCCCCATGTATGGATTTGCTAACTTCGTAATTTTCTTTCCAGACCAGTAGTATGACTATAAAGGGCACTCAATCTTCACCCTCATGTATGGATTTGCTAACTTCGTAATTTTCTTGTCAGACCAGTAGTATGACTATAAAGGGCACTCAAAACTTGCATATGACTGGTTTTTAGTTCATAAAAACTTGTCTAGAACTTTAAGGCTTCTGGGTGTCTAGGTTACACATGTTGGCATACTTGTCGAGAAATCCAAGTCATTGTATAATCTCTTTGTTTTTGCAGATAATAACCGTCACAGTGAGATTAAGGCAGCTGCATATTCCTAGCTTCGAATCAGTTTCAGGGTTACTGTTGCTCAGTTTAGATTCTTGTTATAGAAAAAAATATAGAATTCTATGAAATTGTAAGTCACACTATGAGGCGGATTTAATGTAGCATATCCCCTGTATAGGAGTTAGTTTGTCCAAAATAAATTTGCCGAGGCTGCTTCTCTCAAACAGATTACTGTTTATTTTTGAAAATGAATGTATCACTATCAATGATTTCAAAGTTGCAAGTATCTAACAGTTTTGAATTGGAACCATAGTTAATTTCGAATTTTTAATGATACAAAATGCACAAACAGGGCTTGTATAACTTGTATGGAATGTGAATCTGTAAACTCATTCAGGTGAAGAAAGATCTTTCATCTGTGACGATACCATTTTTAAGATAATAAGTTCTGTTATAATACAGTAAATAACAGGATTTCTGTCAGCAAACACAACTGAAATGGAAATTATGTTAACTATTGCTGTAAGCTTGTAAAAGCAAAACTGGCAGAAATTCTGGGGCACTCTTCAAGTTAGTTGGTGGCCAGCGGGATAAGCCCAATAAACATCTCAATATTATGGGCCGATAAACAAATTCGTGCCGTTTTTCTGAAAACTTATAAAAATGTCCCAAGACTCCCAACATTTAACGAGTGTGCCTTTGTTAGGGCTGCACACGGTTCGGTTCGGTGCGGTTATAGGTAAAACCGTAGCCGAACTGTTTAGTATTCGGTTCGGTTTTTAACCGCACTGAAATACTGGTCGATTCTGGTTCGGTTCGGTTTTCACACTATACCCTCGCACTGTACATAAATACACTCTGAAATTAATTTACAATTTCTTAATAAACTGATACTACATTCCATACTTAAGTCTTGACAAGATAACCATAGTCTCTGATTAAAAACAAAGTTGAAGTTCACAAACAAGTTAACCAAAGTCTGATGAAACCAAAGTTAAAAAGATTAACCAAAGTCTAAAGATTAACCAAAGTCTGATGAAACCAAAATTAAAAAGCAAGTAGAATGAAGAGTGGCCAATAAAAGAAAAAGACTGCAGTCATCCATTTGATCTTCATTTCTCAAGTAGCAGACCAGTAAAGACTGCAGTCCATCCATCTCTCAAGCCAATCATCCCCTTAATCTTCATCCTTCCCCAAAATGTCTCGCAAAAAGAATGCAAAGAAGAAAAACAACAAATAAGATAAGAGAAACTAACAAATAAGAAGAAAAACAACAAGAATGCAAAGAAGAATACAAACACTTGGTGAATATGAATTACGATTGTCTTGTTGTTACGGACAGTGGGTACAATGACAAAGGTATAAAAACTAACGAGATAAAAGAAGATATCATTCATTCAAATTTCAAGTCAAACGAGAAGAGATTCCATTACCATCTTCAATGTTGGAATTGTCATCGGGTACATAGCCACATAAGAAATCAAGAGAGATGGGTTTTACGCAACCGCATACAGAAGTGCTTCAACCGTCCGGAAGATAGCGCGAGCTTCTCCATGGAGTAAGAATGCGCTTTCTGGTACTGAATGCAGATTCTGAAGCAATAGAGGACACTGGTATTGCCAAAATATCCTTTGCCATAAGTGATAGTACCTTATACTTTGTACTATTAGCCTGCCACCATGCCAGAATATCAAACTCCCTGGTAGATGCTTCACAATCATCAAGCAAATACCTTTCAAGCTCTGACTTTGGATGAGTACTGTAAACATTCATTCTTCGCCTTTTCTTCCTAGACTCAAGCATATCCTCAATGTTCTCTTCTTGCACACAAACAACCATGTCATCAACACCAACAACAGATGTAGAGCCAGGACCTAAGACATGAGAACAATCAATAGTAAGTAATGATGATAAAAAGAAGATAAGCAATATAAGTAATGAACTAATGATGATCAACGGTAAGTAATGATGTCACTTTCCTCGCATTGGAATTTGTATACATGTTGTTGTACTCATCATAAAGCTTTCCCATATCTTGTTTCACAGCTTTCAAAACAGTCGTAACCCTAAAATCATCTTGCTCATACAAACATTCAAGATCAAATTTCAAACCAGATTCTTTCTCTCGAGGATCAAGCAACTTAGCAAAATACGAGAACGAGTTCATATCTTCATAATCCCCCAATATGTGTTGTACTTTTTAAACATTATTTCTCGCCATCCTAGAAATATGAGGATCTCGGTTTCCTATAGCTCTAAGACGAACCAATCTGTTCATGTATCAATGCCAACGCCATATAAATTCATGTTTAGTAACCTCGAAATGAAGTCGAGAACTTAACGGAACATCAAAGAAGATTTTTAAACACTTAACAAGACACCTAGCATATGACCAGTCTGCAGCATATGGAGCATGATGAAGAGGTTTTTTCTTCTTCTTAGTATTCATCTTCTTAGATACATCTCATTCACATTCAGATTCACTAGATAAACTAAGATAATAATCTGCATTATCAATTACAAAAGTATCATCATCAGTATTAGGCAAAGATTCAAATTCAGATTATTTGAAAATATACTTATCTCGAAAGCTCCTATCTTCTCTTTCTAACCTCTTAAAGACCTTTTCATAAGGAATGGCAGCTTCAAGCATCAGATACGTAGCATTCCATCTGGTCTTCACATCAAGGAAAACCATCTTATTACAATCAATCTTCTCGAGAGCAGCACATTCTTTGAATTTGGACAACCTAGAGGGAGAACCGGTAACAAAATTGATAACTGATATGATTCCTATCGACTTGTGATACAACAACATAGCATCTTTGACAACAAGTGCAAGAAGATGCGCGACACACCTGACCTGGTAAGAATGAAACAAGGAAATATCATCAAAAATCGAGTGCAAGCACAAAGAATAAAAGCATGAAAGAATCGATTACAAATATAAAGAGTGGACTAGAATCAATATTTTTTACCTAGTGCTACAAATTTCATGGTCAGGCAAAAAACATAGAATATGTCCTGACTCACTCCCATCAACAATTACCACTACATAGTCCAATTAACCAAAACTTAAATTGAAAGAAAATCACAAATTTGAAAACCTAAATATCTTGTTAAACTAATCTACATGACTGATGAAACTTAAGAACATATCACCTTAAACAATGAGACCCTACAAGAGGCAGCTAACATATATCTATTCAGACACTGAAATATCTTGTTAAAATATAGTAACAAGCACAAAGTATAAAGAACTCATGGCTATGCAATATTATATGCTATCAACCTAAAGAATTGTTTTCATATTGAATCAGTTTCAAGTGTCAAAATGAATCGAGCTAAGAAAAGTAATTATACATGCATGTATTGAGATCTCACTGTTGCTTATGTCCAATTGATGACACTTGTTTGAAGATACTCGATCGCCACAGTATTTGCACTGACATTGTCCAAATTCACACCAAAAAGATCTTCTAGCCCCCAATCTAGCAAACATTTCTCAAACATTTTCCCAATCTCCACTCCAGTATCACCCTTGATCAAGCAAAACAGAATGATCCTCTTTTGAAGCTTCCAATGGATATCAATGAAGTGCAATCATCACACACATATAATTTAAGTTGTTTGGAGAAGTCCATGTATCGGTTGTGAGAGAGACTCTTTGTTTACTTTCCTTGAAGTATTTCTTCAACTTCTCTTTCTCATCTTTGTAGATGATTAAAAGATCTTCTCAAATTGTCATCTGCTTGGCACCTTGAATCTAGGTTCCAGCTGTTCACTATATCTTCTAAACCCTTCTTCTTCTACAATTCTAAATGGAAGTTCATCTATGATGACAGATGACAAACTCAGTCAATCTTCTTCTTACACATATCCTTGTCATAACTTACAACAACCAGTTGTGATGACTGTCCAGGTTTTGGTGGTGGAAACATCAAAGTCTTTTGACCCTTCAGCTTCTTGTTGGGATTCTCTGGACATGTGCCTAAATGTGTCTTCATGATGGAAGTGCCATTTACTCTACTATGTGCTTGCAATTTGTTCTTCCAATGCTTACACTGTGCTTGTTCTTCACTGAGCCTTACAAAGTCATTCCAAACTTTTGATCTTGTTTTCCCCTTCTTCTTTGGTTCAACTTCAGGTGAAGGGTCCTGTGTAGGCTGCTTTGTAGCTTGTGTTTCTTGTTGTGTAGCATCAAATTGAGGTGTTATAGATAGTGTCACACCAGTAGACCCAGCTGCAGGGGATGGAGAGGGAGATGCACTTGCCATCTTGCCATCTTGCAGCTTGATAATGAAACTGAACTTGATCCAAATATTACCCTGCCAAATGCCAAAGGTAAACAAGTTAGTTCTTACACATATTTATTAAAACAAGCACACATATTTCTTAAAACAAGCACACATATTTCTTAAAACAATCAAGTTAGTTCTGAACTTGATAATGAAACTGAACTTCATGTGACAACAAAAGTTGATAACCAAGTTAGTTTTGAACTTGATAACTCAATTTAATTTAAAAGCAAACAACAAAAGTTGGAAATGGCTAGCACCTACCAAGTTCTTAATACAACAAAAGTTAAAAAAATAATTTGGATATGATTTTAATCACATCAAACACGATAAATCTCCACCAAAATCAAAACTAGTCATTCAATTTCAGGCACATACACAAACAAAATCCAAACTACTCTTTCAATTTCAGAGTAAACATGACTAATTCAAGTGCCTAACATTCACGTGCTCAACCATATCAACATTCAACACTCATTAAAAATTAAATAACCCATTTTCAAAACATTTTACATCATTCAACATTCAACCATATCTGTACTCAACCATATCAAGTCACAGATCATAAATCACTTCATTTTACATCAACAAACCGTTTTCAAAACATTTTACATCAACAAACCCTAAGTTCAAAACCTCAATCAAACAGAACAAGTCAAAATGAAGATTGAAGTAGTTAGTAGTTACCTGTAATCAGACTCCTTCCTTCCCTTAACTTAAACTGAATGATAATAGCTTTCAGACTCCTTCCTTGAGTTCCTCCCCTTAACTCAACCAAAACCTAAAATAAAAAACCCATGACTGTAATCAGAAAAATAAGATTTGACAAAAGAAATTGATGATAAACACAAAACAACAAGAAAACCATTTCGACAAAAGAAACCCTAAGTCCTAACAGAAGAATAATTTAAAACAAAAACCTAGAAATTGAAAAACAAACAAATCAATCGAAACGACCATGAGAAATAGAACATGAGATCTATTTACTTACTAGATACATCCATAGAGGTGGTGGTGCTCTTGATGGAGGTGGTTTAAAAGATCAGGGTGGTGGTTCTACTGTCTACTGGTGGTGGAGGCGACTGAGGTGAAGAGTGAGAGGAAGAGACACGAAGAAGAGAATAGGCTGAAGAGATTAGGGTTTTGAAATATATATGGTGTAGGCTTTAATCTAGACGGCTAGGATTAATCAGGATAAAAACTAATCGACGGTCCCTATTAATCGGTTGTTCGGTGCGGTTAGTGTGCGGTTATGGGTAGAACCGTTCACCGAATCGTAGATCTAACGGTTATTAAAATGAAAACCGTGATCGACCGTTGGATCATCGGTTCGGTGCGGTTTCAGTGCGGTTAGTGCGGTTTCGGTGCGGTTAGTGTGCAGCCCTAGCCTTTGTACACCACCGTTGCACATTCCTCCTTCTAAGTCCAACTCTTATTTTATTTTTCATAACTTTAAATGTTGAAATTAAAAACTAACCTCGAAAATCAGAGAAATAAGAAATTAGGCACAAAATTAAGTTCTTTCTTACGTCTTAACGCACATTATATTTGATTCTCTGCTTAAAAATAAATAATCATATTTGCTTCTCCTTGCTAGCTTGAAATCTCCAAAGAAACAAACAAGGAATACCTATGGCAGCTATTTCTAAAGTTGGAAGATTCTTTGGACAATGCTATCCTGACTTATCTTGATTCTGTAGTAGCGGAAAATCCCATTACTACACCCCTATGATAATATATCTAACAAACTATGAAATCATTCTCAAGAACACTAAAAGAATTTTATTAATTTTTAGAAATCAATACAAAGGAGCAAAGTAAAACCTTTACTTGGGGACCAAATAATTTTCTCTCTCTTAAAACTCTATCTCTACTCTCAAAAGATCTCTTTCCAAAGACAAGGGTGCCTGGTCATATATATAGGGAGTTTATATAGTGGAGGACGGCTAATTAAGCCCCTATTTTCGGATCTAACGTGCGATGTCCTCGCACCCGTATATTGAGCCTTCTCGCACGTATTCCTTAATTTTGCACAAATCTCACACTTTACCGATGACTTTGTGACATCACTCGATTCCGTCATCCGGGATATGCTACGTGCGACCGCCATTCGCTCCTTTGTAGTACGATTGCTTCGCATGATAATCACGTGTGCGATATTTAACCCCTACAGATTCGGTTTCCATGGACACCGATTGAGGTGTATTAAATATCCTGACTCATCTTGATTCGGTTTCCATGGACACCGATTGAGGTGTATTAAAAACTAATAAAACTACTATTCTTGTTTTTTGTTATAAAATCATCACATTATGCAATCTTGTGGGAGTTGAATAAATCCTCATAGTTTTCTTGGGCCTTCCAATATAATTGGCTTTTGTTATTTTGTGCCCCTATAAATTCTACAACTATAATTATATCCCTATCTTCCGGAAAGTTGAATCTCGAAATTTTAAATTATGTAAACACCTATCCTTAGATAACATACTATAACATTTACATTCAGGACCAACTAATTCGGCCATTTTTTCATTTCGTGTTTTTTGTTTCTCTTTATTTCTTTCTGTAACGGTTCCACAGAAAAACAAATCAGATCCAGGAAAATTAAATGACAATCGTGCAAATTAAACCTAATATTGAGTTTTTTATTTTGTAAGAACATCAACCAGATCAATTTAACAGAGAAAATCAAGAAAAAATAATATGAAAAACCTAAAAAATTAGGGTTTACAACATTTGTAAAAACGATTTACGGTCATCTTCAAAGAAAAAAATTGAAAATTGAAAATCAAAGGTCAATATCAATATATATATATATATATATATATATATATAAATTTAGTGCATATTTGATTGATTTTGATTTTGTAGAATATGGTAATGATTTCACAGTTTGATCCAGTAAATAAGAAACTTTGACGGTAGGAAGTGGATATAGTGGTTGGAGAGAAGGAAATTGTGGTGGTAGAGGAGAAGGTGGTGGATATGGTGGAAATCACAAATTCAATTGAGGTTATTGTTATTCATTAGGGTATTGATTTATGTTAAACTCCTTTGATGTAAATTGTTACGAATTTTAGGTTTCTTATAGTTGTTGAATTTTTCTAGCAGGAGGTTATGTTGAATACCAAAATATAGGAGATCAAGGAGGTGGTAGAGGAATATGTGGCGGTGGACGTAGGTGGTGGTAGCGGCAGGGATGGTGATTGGATGTGCCATAATTCAAGTTGTTGATTTTTTCTGGTACTCCTTTTTAAAGTTTTTAGTCGTCATGATGCTTCTGTATAATTTCAAACTTTCGCTCTCATTTCACCGCTTTTATTATTTACGATGAAATTTAATAGTTGATTTATCTTTTTGATATAATGTTCATTTTTGTTCATATTTAGGACTAATACTGGAACTGATGTGGTTCTCCGTGTAGTTGAAAGCTATTTAGCACGAAAATGCCTAAGTTGGTCACATTTAATTGCAGAATTTTTAGTCTACAATTTATCAACAAGAAGCAAGGTCGACCCCACTATTCATCAATGACACGTGTATGCATCCAGAAAAGTAAAAGTAAAAAAGATAAATATTATCCAAAAGGGAAAAAGTAAATGTTAGAGCATTGCTCGGTCAAACTCGCATGTGTTGCTATCTTAAACATGTTTGTCAATGTTAGTGATCAAAACTATAAGTCTTGATTTCTAGCTTATTTATAGATGTCTCGCACTAGGACATATACAGTGTAGTTGAGCTTAAATCTCTCGACGTTCATCTCTTGAAGACGCAGAACTACTAAGGGGTGCTTGTGGAAATTCTTCGACAAAAGGTATGTGGAGACTTGAACTTATCTATCACTTGGAAAGTCTATTTATATTATCTCCTATATTGAGACATAAGTCGTGTTACGATATAGTTTTTTCTATGCACATTTGAGATTTCGAGCTGAGTATACCTCGCTTACATATTTCTCGAAATATATGTTGGTAAGCTTTCGCTTCGACCAAGTTCATCTTATATCATGAGAAAATTGTCGAGTAACATCTTACATGGTTTGTGTGATACAATCATTTGGTGTAAGACTTGGAAGGTTTCAATAATTATTCTTTTAATATCTTGAAAATTGCTTTGATGCTAATGGTGTGTGAAAACGGCTATTGACATTATAGAAGAATTTTTTCAATGATTGAAATAGAGAGTTAATGATGTAACCATCTTTGGATATAAGCATATATAGTGTGTTCGCACATTAGTGTATAAGTCCATAAACTGGGAGCCAAGAGTATGCATATGTGTGTATATAGAATTGGTGAAGGAGACAGGTTAAGTATGCGTACACGTACGCATACAGGCGGAAGTTCTCGAACCTAAAATTTCTGCTGAGTTTGGTTTTGGCAAAACTCTTAACTAGTCACCTTAAGTATGCGTACATGTACGCATACTGGCGGAAGTTTTTGAACCGGAAATTTCTCACGAGTTTGGAAACTTTACAAACTCAAAACCGGTTGCTTAAGTACGCATACTTAAGCTGGTTACTTTGTCAAATCGGTCAAGTCCATAAACTTAAACATTGAAATCATAAGGAATGCAATATTTGCAAACCATGGCTATAATGTTCATGATTGATTCAAGTGAATCGAACCGATTTGATTTCAATTAAGTTTTCTAAACAATTGAACAACTCTTAACTAGTTTCATTTGAGTCATTTGAACTAGTAATGGTTAAGATGAATAAGGTTGATATGAGAGTAATCATATGGATAACCTCGGTTACCTATTTGTGAACCAATCTGGTGTACACGTTTAGGTACGTCTACATAAACCTAAATGAGGTACATTTCATAAACAAGATAAGTTCGATCTAATGGTTGAAAGATATTAGCTTGGTTGAATCGGGTTTTTCATCTAACGGTGATTATTGAATGCTTTGTTACCAAGGTAACTTGGATTGCAAACCATGATTTGTAAACTATATAAAGGAGAACTCTAGCAATTGGGAAACCTAATCCCCACACCTCCTGTGTGTTACTAGTTTCATAACTAGAGCCGATTCTCCTTTAAACTTAGGTTTCTCTCGAGACCCTGTAGGTTAACGACTTGAAGACTTCACTGGGATTGTGAAGCCAGACCCAACTATTATCTTTGTAGTTGCGTGATCTAATCTTGTTGTTTCTATCTTGTTGAGTGCAATTGAAATAATTGCCTCGAGATTTTATATCTCTGATAGGCAAGATAGAAAAGTAATCACAAACAAACTTCATCTCATCGTTTGTGATTCCACAATAACTTGTTTCGCTAGTCGATTAAGTTTATTGTGACATGATTGATAATACTAGGATGTTCTTCGGGAATATAAGTTTGGTTTATCAATTGGTTCCTATTCACCTTGATTTATCAAAAGACTCGAACAAAAACTCTTGGGTATTTCTGTGGGGAGACAGATTTATTCAATCCTATAGACTTTTCCGTGTGAGATGATTTTTCTATCAAGTCTTCAACTTTGGGTCCTAGAAACTCTTAGTTTTGGGTGAATCGGCTAAGGTAATCAAGTGCGTAGTATCCTGGCCGGGATCGGAGACGTAAGGAGCGCAACTGTACCTTGAATCGGTGTGAGATTTATTAGGGTTCACCTACGGTCAAGTCCGAAGTTAATTGGTAGTAGGATAGTGTCTGTGAGCAGCTTAATACAAAGTGGTGTTCAATCTGGACTAGTTCCCGTGGTTTTTCTACATTTGCGGTTTCCTCGTTAAAAAATTAAGTGTATACGTGTTATTTCTTTTCCGCATTACATTTTATTATATAATTGAAATACCACAGGTTGCGCGTTAAGATCACTCAATTAGAATATCGAACCTTTGGTTATTGATTTACATTGATTGACACTTGAACATTGTCTTTGGTACCGTTTAAGTAATTCCTCTTATATTTAATCAGGCTCGCAGATTTCTATTCGCTGATTGCGGATTGAATTAAGAGTTAGAGATATTAAACTCTTTGATATACTTTAATCTAGATTGAGTCTTAATGTCTAGTAGATTCTCTAGAAAGTGTATTGGAGTAAGTACTCTCGGATTGCCAAACGAATTGTTTGGTGTGGTTGTTAGACCCCCGCATTTTCAATTAGTATCAGAGCAGGCAAACACATTTAAGACCTCATAAGTCTGTGTTTGTAGCAATTTGTTCTATGAGGACCTAAGAAGTATCTCTTTAGTTAACGCATATTATATGTCTTCCAAAGGTTAAGATTACACCAAAAATCTTGGATATGCCTCAAAGGGTAACTCCTTAGTAGATTCTTCCGAATCCCTAGGGAAAAACAAGATCTGCGGAATTGTGTCAGTATCCGAAATGGAACTCACCAGATCGTTAAAAAATCAGTGATATCATTGATGTTCAAGTTTAAAAATTATGACTATTGAAGAACAAAAATGATCTGCTTATTGATGAACTTGAGAAATCCCTTGAAAGAGAACGTGAACTATATTGCTATATTGAATCTCTCTCTGACAATGTCGAAAAACTGGTTCAAGAAATTACTCTACAGCGTGAAAAAATTAGTTCTCTTGAAAATACTGTTAGAGAAGACTACCAACTTGTGACGCTCCAACCTAATCACCTGCTTAGCTAATGGGATTATATCTTAAATGAAGCATCGAACCTAGATTACCGATCCTAAGAATCATAATTACATAAAGAGCTAATAACAAAATCCAACCTCTCAGATATAATAGAAATGAAAGTCTTTCGAGTGATACAATTATGTTAATGTGTTGTTTTACAGATTAACACAAATATACATTTATAGATATATATATATAAAATATTCAAAACATCTCTAACATCGATAAAAGCTTTAAGCTACGAAAACGGTTATCTTCAAGCGCCTCATATCTTCCGATCTCCAAATGAAGTGGGAACGAGTGAGCACATCATCCCAAAGGGGTGCTCAATGGAAACATTTAACTCTAATGTAATCACCAACATGCTTCTTCAAATTCTACTAAAGAAAACGATAATCATCTTTTACACACAACATAGAGCAGAAGATTGCTTCAACTCGCATCCCCAGATATTGCGTCCATAGTGGCAATATCCGTGAAAGATCCACCACCGGATGGATCTACCAGAAACGAATCAAACAACCTAAACATATGTTATCCCAACCTCATCTCACTCAATGGAGAAGATGCTAGGAATAACTCCAGTCTCAAATGATATCATAAATCCAGGTACCGTAAGATATTATCGTGGAATGAGTACGCCTCATAAACCCAATGCCACCATATAAGTCTATAATATAATAAGGTTTTGATTACTATAATCGACCCCTTTGACGAGTTCAAAAAGGCCCAATCATTATTCGTAAGCCGAAGTCTCCAAATAATGACCATATCCAGTCATGAACCTAGAATTTCTTCCTAAGTCAAGGTCATAGTAACCCAGTCAAACTACTAAGACTGGACAATCAAGTATGATATGCACCGAGTGACTTCCCCAAATAAAATGTAGTATATATAATAATCAACCGGGGTAAAGACGGACTACTTGGTAATAATCAACCGGGGTAAAGCCGGACTACTATCTTAAGACAATAAAATGTAATACTATTTATCCGGGGTAAAGCCGGGCTACTAAGTAATATTCAAACAACGTAGCATTTCCCTACTAAACTTAGCAAAGAGCTATGGGGAATCACAGACAATCTTCGGAACCACCCAACGCATATCACACAACATACCCATTCAAGCACACACGACATGATAACAGAAAGTAAGGACTTATCATGCTCGCATATAAAGTAACTTAATGATTACAAAAAGGTTACAAAGTTCCCACCTGTTTTGATGACAAGCCACGTTTACCATGAAACCCCTATCCACTGGTCCATCCTTTGAATCGATCGTTGTTAAATAAAGAGTAATTGTTAATCACACAAGTACTCTAAGAATTTAGCCAAAAGGCTCATACAAGGCTCATAACATAATATCATACAAGTCTCTAGTTATAGGCTAATTCAAATGACTAACATTCTAATATTAATAATGGTTCTATAACCTGGTATCAAGTAATTTTGGGATAACACAATATCTACTTATCCAAAAAGGGTCAAATTGGGTATCATCGGAAAGCCTTCGAAAAACTCAAAAACTTTGTAGTAGGAATCGGAAGCTAATTCAGACCAGAAGTGGTCCAAAACTGCATGATAAGTTTTCTGACTCTAAGCCCAAGCCCACTCGTCTAACCCATTGGGTTAACCCACATCTCGATCCATGAACCGAACAGGTCTGACTCGCTATCTCGGTCCAACTCGTATTGACTCGGTCATTTCCACAAACACATGACAGATAACTATAACTTGTACACATCACAAATGATCAAGTTTCGGGGTGTCTATATTTCTCATTTTTGATCCAAATCTAACAAAATGATATCTCTTTATAAAGGTGGCAGTCTCCTCTACATATTTCTAATTTTGACCGGAAACTAATTCCGATTCTAACATACCTAGAAAGGCTCCTACTTATGGTCACTCGTGACTCGAAAGCACAGAATACAAACTGCGACGACTAGTTTTCTATCAATGATAACTCACTCAATACTAATCGGATTGGGACAAACATTATATGTACACAATCACCGGCGGAAGTACTATATTTCACGTTTATAGAGCTAAGTCCAATTAAGTCGTTAGTGACTCGATTAGTTAATTGACCATACCTTTCCATCGATTGGACCTCTCTTTAGTAAGAGCTTATCCCTTAATAAATTATCTAAAGTGATGATAGTAGTATTTAAATTAGTAGAGAGTGTAAAAAGAGTGTAGGTCACCTTAATTAGTTAATTTAATTATTATAACCATCCATATATATCCTTTGCATGGTGTAAGGTGGTGGTGTGGCTTTGAAATGAAAACATAGAGGTGATGAAGGGGAGTGTGACAGCGTAGTAGGAGGGGTTGAATTAAAAGAGGAGAATAGTTAAAAGATTAGAATTTTCTTGGTTACGGAGAGTGAGATAAAAGAGTTAGCAAGAGATATGTTTGAGCTTGAAAATAGAGAATAATGATTGTTTGATTGTGTGTTTATATTTACTAAGTAGAGGTAAAATCAGTGAGGTAGATAGCTTAATGTCTAGGGGGGAGATAAGAAAGAGAGCATTTGAATTAAGTGAAATAAAGGATGATTATGGTGATTATAGTACAAGTGATGGTACTCTTGATGATAATGTTTGATGATGGAAAACTTACGGAACATATTATGGAAAACCTACTCCAAAGGCTAAGGTAACCTCTTCTATTGATCATAGTATGTTTCTATTAATTTGGGTAGTGCTTTGTTATGACCAATAGTAACAATTAGAGAAAAGCATTTATTCAGGGCTCATTCTTTAGAAATAAACAACTTTCGTGTTGAAAAATAGAAACTTGTTGCATCTCCCCAACTTTCCCAAGAACAGTGTAACTTCCTGAAAAAGGAAAACTCTGTTTTGATGATTAAGTCATCCTCTACACCTTCTCCTGATTCTCACAAGGTTTTTCCTAGTGCAAATAAAAATTCCTACAGGGAAGTACCTACTTAGCGTCATTCGCAAAATTTGCACGCGAAGGATGAAGGTGTGGGTCAAGGAAATCACGTCTCTAAACCACGATGTTATTCCTTATATGGAAAAAGAAATCACTATGCTCTTCATTGTTTTATCAGAAGGAAACAGATCTCTAATCTTCATAATTTGCTTCTTTCTACTGTCATTGGAGTAAATCGTCTAACGACATCTACAGTGAGTTCCCTACCTACAGAAAACCAGAAATCTTATAAATCATCACAGGTTACATGTTCCTCATTATGGTGTAAATCCATTTGCCACCAATGAACACCTAACCTGTGTTTATAAGAACAAGTCTGGTAAGTCTAGATCAAGAAAATGGAAATCCTCCAAATTCCCTATTCTGGAACCGATTTCTAGAGGTCCTAGACTTGGTCCACAGAAAAATCCTTCAGATGGACTTTTGAAAAGGTTTATGACAAATTCCTCTGGAATACGTTATAATCGATGGAAAGAAGGAAATATACAAGTAAAACAGTCAAAAAACTTGTACAAACCTTCTCCCATGTTTAGTGGTGAGATTACTTCTCACTTTGTTACCTAACTCTAGGTAATCCCATCCTTGAATCTATCTTGAGAGATACAAGGATGATGACTATGAGAGTCTCAAGATTTGTTGTATATCTGCTATAAGTTGTTGTCAATCAATCTGAGTCATGCTAGCCTACTTCATGATTCATGCTCTAATTTTTAAGAATTATTGAGCAATATTGGAAAATACTTTTTCCTTCTTAATAGCTTTTACTAAAATCCATACCTCTCTTGTGAACGGTCCATGAACGTCCGTGTCCTACTCCTAAGAATTCTTAGGGTTTTCTTTCTTAGAAGTGTCTTCTCTTGATACATATATACCTTATGCTGTATTAATCCATCCCTATAAAAATATTCATGGAGAACCTTGCAAAATCTCAAGAGATTGTGCAACTTGATATGGAAGAAGACACTCAAGGACGTGATTCGATTCAAAAAGCGGTTCTAAATAAGATGCTTGCAAGGAATTCCATAACTCCTTTATTGATGATTCCGTTAAGGATTTAACTCGTTTTCAAAACGATTCAAGGGTCGAGTTTGCAAATATCCAACTGCAAATAAACCATCTTTTAGATGGTCAGACCAAAATCCTTGCAAATCAAAATATTCTGATACGGAACCAGAAGAAACTTATCATGGATTGTGTCAAGGGTAGACAACTTGATCGGGTTTTTGATCGTAAAGTTAGTGTTCTTGTAGGATAAGAATATTGCAACATCAATACCTTTGCGAAAATCATTGTACAACACATTGCGAAGACGTCGCAGATTGGTTACATAAATGACGCAATGAGATGACGACAACCTAAACACGAGAAGGTGAAAATCCAAATGAGATTTAGGAGTGTTGCGAAATTTAACATTTATATACTCGCGATAATATCGCAAGCGATCCGAAAATAAAGGATAGTTTAGTTGTCACCCGCTATGTAAAATCCTATATAAAAAGCCGAACAGGCCAAATGAGGGAGAGAGATCTTTTGAGGTTGGAGAGAAAGTTTTGAGGAGAGAAAGTCTAGAACATTAGTTGTATTCTTGATTTCATTTCCTTCTTGTAAAATTCCCTAACTCAATTAATAAAAAGTGTGATTGTTAATCTTAAAAATGTGTTGATTATTATGAATTCTTGTGAGGGATGTATTGTAGGATTTCACTGCAACTACAGTTCTAACTCACGAACATGGTGTGTCTACGGTCAAGAGAATAAAGGAAATCAGTGACACCTTCTATGATGGATTCATTGAAAGGTATGAGGTTCTCAATGAACTTTGATTTTTTTTTTTATGTCTAGTAAATCTTCTCTTTGTATTTTTGGAAGAATAACTAGGGTTTGGAATAGCCATTATTGTGAGTACACATAGCTATGCCCAAAGTTTTTCATCTTCATTGTTTTTAAATTTATTTATTTAAATTCTAAAGTTTTTTTGGAAGATGATTTTTGCATTTTTAATCTTTATGATTTTATATATTGCAAATTGTTATGGGATACGTTGTTTACGTCCGTGAACCTCTGACTGTCCCATACTTGTTCAAAAGTTATCTCTATTATGTCGATATGAAAGTATTGATGGAAGATAGAATGAACTTTTGACATTACAAAAGTTAAAGCCTTTTATGTCATGTTTTTGATAAAAATAAAGGATAAAACTTTTGTTTACAAGGATTAAGCCTATTGTATGTCATTATGCAAATAGTGATGGAAAATAG
This sequence comes from Papaver armeniacum, assembly GCA_023531295.1. Taxonomy (NCBI): domain Eukaryota; kingdom Viridiplantae; phylum Streptophyta; class Magnoliopsida; order Ranunculales; family Papaveraceae; genus Papaver; species Papaver armeniacum. The sequence goes on along the minus strand of JAJJWW010019237.1, from coordinate 201,735 downwards.
GATGAATCCTTGTTTATTCCGCAATATTTGGTCGACCTCCGATCCACTTTTTGTGTATATATTGTGTTGTTCCTTAAGGTTTCTTATGTTGAGAAAAATCGACTGAGTGGTTCATTCTCTTATGATTAACTTAGTTGTTGCTCCGTAAGGTTCCCTATGTCGAACATGATCAACTAAATTAATCATTCTCTTTTGGTTATTTTAGTTGCTGCTCCGTAAGTTCGCTTATGTTGAGCATGACCAATTAAATTGATCGCTTTTTGCGTTTAATTTGGTTGTGTATTCCAATTGAATTAATCATGGGTTTTCTTGTGATTAATTTGGTTTTATTTTTCGATTGAACTAACTATGGGTTCTCTTGTGGTTATTTAAATTGAATTTTTCGGATACAAATTCATGTTTTCATGTGATTTGGTTGTCCAAAGAAATCCTTATTTTCTTGTAAAAGTAAGGTCCCCTTTGTTGTTCCTTCGGGGATGACATTTTATGGGGGAGAGTTCATTTTGAACTTGTGTTTAATTGTCAAATCTTTGTAGGGAGTGCGGCTGTGGAATTTTTTAGGGGTTATCTTGTATCTTCATTAACTCCTTGATGAATACATTTAGCTTCGTCTTTATGATTGCATCCAAATTTGTTGGTATGTTAATACACCTTTTGGTCATGATGTATATCCGTGCAAATTTCATTAGGATCCCACTAATTTTCGTACCTTTGTCAATTTTTTTGACAAAAAGGGGGAGAATTAATGTGTAGTTCACACTAAAAATACATATGGTTTACGGATCATTATGTAGGGGAGGAGGGGGAGGGTGTGGTTTTCATGTTGAGATATGTATTGACTAAGGGGGAGTGATGCATATCACCATAGTGTAATTGTCAAAGTTGTGATACAATTGAACTTTGATGTTGTATAATAATACTATGACACTGTATGACAATGATTGAGAGCATCTTGTTTTCTCATTGTTATAGCTACGGATCTTCAACAACTATGATGCTGAACTTACAACCTTTAGGATCATGGAGTACTTGGAAGTTACGAAGATTTCGAGTTGCGTTGAAGAGCCAATGAGATTAAGCATGTGGATAAGAAGCTTATTTTTTTTTATCTTTTTTGTAATCCATATGTATTAATAGTTTTTTCACTAAAATTGACAAAGAGGGAGATTGTTAGAGAATTTCTCGGTCAAACTCACATGCGTTGCTATCTCAAGCATGTTTTTCAATGTTAGTGATCAAAACTATAAGTCTTGATTTCCAGCCTATTTGTAGATGTCTCAGACTAGGACATAGATAGTGTAGTTGAGCTTAAATATCTCGACGTTCATCTCTTGAAGACGAAGAACTACTAAGGGGAGCTTGTCGAACTTCTTTGACAAAAGGTATGTGGAGACTTGAACTTATCTATCACTTGGAAATTATATTTCTATTATCTCCTATATTGAGACATAAGTCGTGTTACGATATAGTTTTCTCTATGCATATTTGAGATTTCAACCTGAGTATACCTCGCTTACATATTTCTCGAAATATGTGTTGGTAAGCTTTTAAAGCTTCGACCAAGTTCATCTTATAACATGAAAAAATTGCCGAGTAACATCTTACATGGTTTGTGTGATACAATCATTTGGTGTAAGACTTAGAAGGTTTCAATAATGATTATTTCAATATCTTGAAAATTTCTTTGATGTTAATAGTGTGTGAAAACGACTATTGACATTATAGAAGAATCTTTCAATGATTGAAATAAAGAGTTGATGATGTAACCATCTTTGGATATAAGCATATATAGTGTGTTCGCACATTAGTGTATAAGTCAATAAACCAGGAGCCAGGAGTATGCATATGTGTGTAAGCGAAATTGGTGAAGGAGACAAGTTAAGTATGCGTACAAGTACGCATACTAGCAGAAGTTTTCGAACCGAGAATTTCTGCTGAGTTTGGTTTTGGCAAAACTCTTAACTAGTCACCTTAAGTATGCGTACCTGGTGGAATTTCTTGAACCGAAAATTTCTGCAGAGTTTGGAAACTTTACAAACTCAAAACCGGTTGCTTAAGTACGCATACCCATACGCACACTTAAGCTGGTTAATTTGTCAAATCGGTCAAGTCCATGAATTTAAATATTTAAATCATAAGGAATGCAATCTTTTGCAAACCGTAGTGACTATAATGTTCATGACTGATTCAAGTGAATCAAACCAATTTAATTTCAATTGTGTTTTTTAAACAATTGAACAACTCTTAACTAGTTTCATTTGAGTCATTTGAACTAGTAATGGTTAAGATGAATAAGGTTGATATGAGAGTAATCATATGGCTAACCTCGGTTACCTATTTGTGAACCAATCTGGTGTACACGTTTAGGTACGGCTACATAAACCTAAATTAGGGTACATTTCATTTGTGTGTAACAAGCTAAGTTCGATCTAACGGTTGAAAGATATTAGCTTGGTTGAATCGGGTTTTCATCTAACGGTGATTATTGAATGCTTTGTTACCAAGGTAACTTGGATTGCAAACCACGATTTGAAAACTATATAAAGGAGAACTCTAGCAACTGGGAAACCTAATCCCCACACCTCCTGTGTGTTACTAGTTGCATAACTTGAGTCGATTTTCCTTTAACCTTAGGTTTCTCTCGAGACCCTTTAGGTTAACGACTTGAAGACTTCTTTGGGATTGTGAAGCCAGATCCAACTATTATAGTTGCATGATCTGATCTTGTTGTTTCTATCGTGTTGAGTGCAATTGAAATAATTGGCTCGAGATTTTATATCTCTGATAGGCAAGATAGAAAACTAATCACAAACAAACTTTGTCTCATCGTATGTGATTCCAAAATAACTTGTTTCGCTAGTTGATTAAGTTTACTGTGAGGTGATTGATAATACTAGGCTATTCTTCGGGAATATAAGTCCGGATTATCAATTGGTTCATGTTCACCTTTATTTATCGAAATACGGAACAAAAACTCCTGGGTATTTCAGGGATTCATATTTATTCAATCCTATAGACTTTTACGTGTGAGACAGATTTGTCTATCAAGTCTTCGACTTTGGGTCGTAGCAACTCTTAGTTGTGGGTGAGATCGACTAATGGAATCAAGTGCATAGTATCCTGTTTGGGATCGAGAGACGTAAGAGTGCAACCTGTACCTTGAATTAGTGTGATATTGATTAGGGTTCAACTACGGTCAATCCGAAGTTAATTGGTAGTTTTCTAGTGTACGTAGCGGTTTAATACGAAGTGTGGTGTTCAATCTGGACTAGGTCCCGGGGTTTTTCTCGCATTTGCGGTTTCCTCTTTAACAAAATTCCTATTATCTGTGTTTATTTCTTTTCCGCATCATATTTTGTTATAATTGAAATATCACAGGGTTGTGCATTAAGATTAATCAATTAGAATATCCAACCTTTGGTACTTTGATTTACATTGATTGACACTTGAACATTGGTCTTTGGTACCGTTCAAGTAATTCCTCTTATATTCAATAAGGATCGTGATTTCTATTCCACGATTGCGATTGAATTAAGAGTTAGAGATATAAACTCTTTGATATACTTTAATCTAGATTGAGTCTGACTGTCTAGTTGATTCTCTAGAAAGTGTATTGGAGTAACTCCTCTCAGATAGCCAAACGAATTGTTGGGTGTGGTTGTTAGACCCCCGCATTTTCAGTAAACCTTATCCAGATTTTCCACTTTGGACTATGTCTGTCACTTGTCTTCCATTTATAGGTTGTCTTAGATATAGATAGGTTCTCAAAATCTTAGTATCTCTTTTATTTTTTGTAAACTTTCCCCCTATAAATATCCTCAAATGAATAAGGAAAGGACAAGTTTTAGTATTCAAGAGTCATTGCCTAAGAGTTTGAGAGTGATAGTTTGTGAGTGTTTTTTCCTTGTTCTAAGTGTAAGTTTGAAGTTGTTCGGTGTGCTATCTTTTAAGGAATAAAGACTACTTTGTAAGTATCTTTACTTGTGGTTTATGTTTTAAATTTCTTTTAATTATGAAGTTTTCTTTTAAGTTTATATTTATCATTTTATAAGTACTCTTCGTTTTTCTTTTCATCATATTAGTTATAGATAATTTACATAAATCTTGGAACGTGTTGGTATCAGAGCTATTTAAAGTGGGAGATAGAGTGTTAAATATTAGTCGCAGTGAGCTTCATAATCTTATTAAGTCATAAGAACTAGTTAAATAGGGAGAGTATTAATTCCTGTTGATCATTTAAACCTTCATAACCCTGATTATGGCTAGTTTTGTCAGATCGTTTTAAAAAAAAAAAATAGTATGAGAAATAGAATCACTCTGAATTCAAAAGAAGTTATCATGCATGACATTGAAAACAATTATAAAATTGTAATATTCCTAAAGTTCCAATTAATGAAGTATATAAGAAAGGATCTTTCCAATTTAGGAGCGACTACGCCGGAGACCGGTAGACCTAGGTTTCTTACTTTAATTTCCCTAATTATTTGAATGGCTCTCTTCTTGCTCTTTAACTTCTCTTTGGTTCACGAATATAAAGTGGAGTTGTTCGTACAGGGTCTTCTTCTTGCTTTCTCAGTCCTTTGCTCTTTCCACCTAACCTCTTCAAAGAGAATAGACATCTGGGTAATCAGGAATACTACGCAATTAAAATCGTGGAAAAAACCATATCTATAATTGATTCAAATGATAATTTTGAACTTTTTTCACCTAAGATGATAGAAGATCATAAACAAAAAATATTTAATTATCTTCATATAGGCTTAATCCAAATAGCCGTCAAACCGTTGACAACGACAGGATTAAATAATTCGGTGCTCTTATGTGTCAGAGATTACAGACACAATAAATTTACGGATTTGTTAATAGGAATTAATGAATCATACTTATGTGAAGGTTCGGTTTATTTTAATTGTTTCCCGAACTTTTCGCTATCTCTGTCTGATCCATGACTCCTTAAGACTCTAACTTTAAATATTACAACTCAGGGGTTTGATATGGTCGCAGGATTACAGAACTTAGCAGTTGTGTATAGAATATATTATAAGGTTATGACCTTAAGTCCCAATACTCAAGTTTATGATACAAAAGGTCAGACTACTCTTTTTCATACCAATATTGGTAAATCCCATACAATTATTCCCAGAAAATTAAGTGGGATCAGGTTACCCTCTCTGAAAAGTGGACTTTATAGGTAGAAGTTCCAGCAAAACCTTTCCAAAACCAAAATCTTCAACAAATAATTGAACATGAAGATGGAGATGTGGAATTTAATACAGTTTACATCTTTCAGGAAAACTAGGCTTAAGATATCAGAAGGTGAGGGAAGTGCACCAAGGCTATCTGTAGCATCTTCTTCTTATACAAATCCTATCCATAATTTTATAAATGACCCAAATTATATATGACTATAGAAGGGGTCAAACAAACTTCGCATTAGGTTAATAAACCTTATTATAGAGTAGAAACACCAAAATCTACCGTTAGAAATATTCTTGAACAAGTAGAGCCGACATTCGTCGATTTAGAATTTGAGATAAATGTAATCCAAAAACCACTATTGGGTTTTACGGAACTTCGAAAATACTTTCATAGTTTAGAAAATACACCTAAAAGGGCTTGGTTTGAATCCAACTTTAGTTCTAACCGAAGAACCAAAATATATAAAACTTATGGTCTATACTTAGCTCATAGTAAGGATCCAAACCCATTCTTTACTTGGTTTGAAGATTTTAACAAAACTTACAATTTAGACAAAAGATGGAAATGTTATTCAGTCAATCCATCCACCGGAAGTAGTCCTTGATATTAAAGGTGTTATAACAGCCCCATACAAATTAGAATATAAGGAAACTGATTCAATAACAAACCAGAAAGATATTGGTCAGTTCATACAACAAAATAACTACACCAATTTATATCTACAATCAATAGGAAAACAAACAACCAGAATTGAAGGTTTGTTAAATAGAGATAAAATCAAAGGTATATAACCTGGCGAGCTTAAACCTAATCCAACAACGTCTAGTGGGTTTTTATTTAAACCAACCCCATCAATAGATCCAAATGTCTTCAGGTTGTCCAACCCGGATCATAGTTTTGTAGATGCACTAGTTGAAAAACTAGAAAAGTTAAGCTTATCTACTCCAAGCCCATCTAGAACATCCTGATAAATGTTTTGTCTAAACAAGAACAATACAGTGATATACATATAGAACAACTGGAAGAAATTTTCCATGCATCAAATTACGGTGACATTAATAAAATATCTTTTGGTAAAAATAAATATACACCAACAGATCCTACCAGATATTATTATCCTAGACCAAAACCAAAAGAGACTTACAACTGGAAGAGGATTATAAGCTGGAATCGAGACTTCATTTGATGGAAGATCCATAGTTGAGTGGAACCTAGATGGTATGATGGAATACCAAATATAGTAAATATCACAAGACAAATGGCGATATATGCTTCTCGCTTCTAAACTTGCTAAAAACAAAGAAAAGAAAATTGTTGAACTTTTGGTTCCTAATCGGGTATATATCCATGGAGTACACTCCGAGTAAAGGTACACCCAATATATGTGTAATTTGTTTTACAGAAAATTTAAGTACCATTGTTTACTAGTAGGAATTTATTTCGAAAAATAACATATAAAAAAATATCGTGATAAAAAAAGAAAGAAAGAAACACACTTTTTGTGAGTCGGAAGGAATTTAATTTTTGATAATCTAACTTTGACAATTAATACAATTTTTCAGGTGGATTGCATTCTAAGGAGTGTAAATTTGTACACCCCTCTAAAACCGGGATGCACATTCCGGCCCTTACCATTGGGTGAAATTGGCAGAAAACCGCTTTGACTATTCTCTTAACAAACTTTCCATTAAAAACATAAATCAAAATTTGTTTTCTCTCTTCCTTTATTATCTATCTTGTTGTTGATAGAATATTTTCTTCATTGTTCTTCAAAAATAAATCCCCGTATTTGATTGATTTCATCTTGGTTTTCTTCTTTAAATCAGCGATATTGAATATTAAAAGACAATATATGTATATGTATGTATATAGAAGAAATTTCCTTGTCATCTTTGTATTATGTTGGAAAATTTCACTCTTGAAGTAGATAGCTTTTATTGATTTTCCTAACTCCTGGACGTGGAATTATAGATTCATAAGACCTGAGTTGTTTTGGGTTGTTATTTTTCCTCAAGTTGTTTTGGATTAATTGTCAGGATCGGAATATGCACCCCGGTTTTAGAGGGGTGCACAAATTTGCACTCCATAAGGTTTGGGAATTTTTATTCCATGCTTCCCTAGTATAAGTTTAATCTATTTTATTTCTTATAATAATAAGAATTATCTTTTATTAGCGGCTTTTTTTTTTATTAATTAATTATAGTTTGTTCCTTAATTAAGAATTGGTCTTTCTTAACTTTGGTAAATTTCCTAGGTAAGGTGATTTCCTTTTTACCAGTCCTGATGCGATTAGGAATTCTCGAAACCTATATAAGAAAGCCTAGTATATTATAAATAAAATAAAGACAAAAACCCTACAAATTCGATCAATTAAACCTCGTATCAGACAGATAATAGTATTCTATTTAGTTTCGGATGTGTTTCAGAAGCAGGAAAAATGAGATTGCCGATGGTGGTGTGGTGCAGCCAAAAGTTATCAACAGAAAACGGAAAGAAAAGGTTGAAAACGGAGGAGAACCCGAGAATAAAAGAAGAAGAAGAGTTTTAGTAAGTGAAAATGAAAGTGATAAAGATTATCCTCTTCAACATCTTCCCGAGGAATTCGTATTCGAAAATATACTGACGAGGTCATCAGGTGTGGCTCTAGCCAAATGCAGTTTGATGAGTAAGTTATGGTACGACACAATTTTTTAACGATAAACGATTTGCTGCCATTCATTTATCTCAAAATCAAAATAAATTAAGTCTCTTTTTCAGTCTCCTTAATGTCAACTCGAAGGCGAAACCCAATGCCCAGACCGCTTATTTTTTAGGTTTGGAGAGAAGAAAAGATCATGTCTTTGATTTTAATCGGCGCAATATTGTACATTTTGAGGTCAAGAATGAACCAGTAGGTAATTGTAATGGTTTAGCATGTGTTAAAGTAGCGAGTCAACATGTTGGTACTAATGGTGCAATAAGTATCATCAACCGGACCAGGGGACAGACACTTGTAATCAACTATTTGAATCCTACTGACGAGGGATCTGGGTACAACCCATTGTGTCATGGTTTCGGTTTTGATTCATCGTCACAGCAGTATAAGGTGGTGCTCATTTTTACTTCAAGAACCAATGATGGGTTTCTTTGCATGGTCTTTACATTGGGTACTAATTCGTGGAGAAAGATAACTACTAGTATTTCTGTATTGTCGCCACCACCAGGTTCTTCTCCTTTTCCTAGTCGAATGGTAACAAGAGTTTCCAGAAATTTTTGTCCATCAGCTTCAGCCACCCTCTGCGGTGGTGATCTTTTTTGGAGGGTCACTAATCAAGTATTAGAAGGAGATGATAATAACAATAAGACTGAAATGTTGCTCTCATTTGACCTTCACCAGGAGAAGATTCAGCTCATTCGACTCCCAACTGAATCTACTCTGACCCGGTCGATGAATGAGCATCAATATTTAGTAGCTCATCACCATCAACTTCTGGAGTTTCATGGGAATCCTTGTATTGCACGCTTTGAGAAGATAATAATGAATAGCAAAAGTGATCGGAGTAGTTGTTGTAAGATGCATCTGTATATATTGAAGGACAAGGTCAAGCAAGAATGGATCAAGGGGAGACTTTTGATGTTCAAATTAACGGTCGGGAAGGCTTACTACCAGGCTTCTGTTGTTACTTCGACCCTACTACTACTACACCTCCTGTGCGTGTGTTGGCTTTCTATGATCATCTATTATTGTATTGGTTTGACGGGAATGTCTTACAATCTACAATTTGCAAACAAAACATCTCGAGGTGGTAAGAGGCTCCGGCTCCTATCCCAGCCTTTTTTCGAACTAGTAAGATAAAGGAGTCCCAACCAGCCAATGTTGTTGGTTGTGGAGATGATTTATTTTGCCCCTACATGGATTATCAGCTGGACGCTCAAGTGGAGAACTTCCATTCACTGAAAACGTTCATTCCAGAAGGAGAAGTGACTGTACGAAATTGTGTGGATGATTTAAGAGAACTTGTGTTAGATAAGTCACCTGTTGGATGGGTGCTTACTGGAAAAGAGTGAGTAATCGAAGGTATTATGCTTTCTATTAGAGCAGATAGCAGCAACAGCTATTTTGTGGGCACGAGCCCTAAGTTATGATATATGAGAATTTTGCTTCTACATATTCTTAACTACTCAAAAGCTATTATAATATCTGGTTAAGATGTATTACTGTCTGTTCAATAATATATACCTGTTTTTCATTTCTTCAGATATTAACTGCTGCTTTTTGTAGTGTTCGGGCTTTGATGACTAATGGGTTCTTCTGGTTTGTTATCCTGCCTAGCCTTACTTTAAAGTAAAGCACGGGCAGTAAGATGTAGGTCTTAATAGGAGTTACCTCCATAATTCTGATCAGGAGTGTTCTGCTTTCTCAGGAAAGTCTATTTTTCTTGTGAACCAAAAAATTGTTTTCCTTTTCTTTCTCTAATTTGATCTAATAATTAGGTTGATTGTTGCTGGAAGAGAATAATTGTCTGGCAAGTCTGCAACTGATGCTGCAAAGGCTGAGAGGGTTAGAGTTCTTTTTTCTCAAAGTTTTGTTGTAATAGTCTAATAACCGAAGTTTCCATACATGTTCAAAATGTACTATCAGTGGGCTTACTAATTTTGGGACAGGAAATTTGGAGGTGGATACGGTGTAGAGAAGCCATGTGATATAAAAGATCAGGACATTGTTCGTGGTGTAGATATCTTAAGCTCAGAGAAGGCATTTATTTGATCTTACCAGGTATCAATATAATTTTATTTGTTGCACTTTCCTTTTCAGTTTTCACGCATCCGTTGAGCATTTAGGAAATGTCGTGTTCTGTCGTTGTATGGCAATGGCAGGATACAAGGGCCACCTAGCAGTCATGAACACGCAACCTTCGTCATAGTGGAATACTGGGAATGGTCGTTTTATATCATATATGTATGTATCAAGATTTCAATCGCCCCATATCATAAGTTCAATCTTAGGAAATATGAACCAGCTCCCCGCCGTTGCTAGTTCTGCTGGATTGCCTTAACTCCCAGTGTAACTATTACCCTTCAGTTATTTCACAGCCGTTTTATTTCACCAATATTTATTTGATAACATTAAAGTTGTTGAAGGAAGCTATCCACTCTGTTATTCACTAGCTAGAAGCTGCAACCAGACCAGAGTGACGACCTGAGTTGGAGAAGCCTGAATCATCAGCAGAAGAGAGAACTGCAGACATTTAACCCAGTTTAGATTCCATGCTCCCTAGCCTAGTTGAACTAATGCTATGGCCAAATGTTTCCTGGGGTTTTGGCTGGTCACTAACTCTATGTTTGGGCATCACAAAGCTTAGGCGTTCCAGACATTTTTGACGTTGTCATCAAACTGCTTTTTACTGTCAAGGATTTCGCTCGCAATTTTCATCGAATCTATCCGCAAAGGACACTAAAGTTACCTTGGGGGATGCGGACGCGCAAGAATGGATCACAACCCAATGGAAAACATTCACGAGCTAATTGAAGGAGATGGGTGCTACTTCAATTAGCGACATGATGCCGAATTTTTATGCACTTCTCTGATAGTTATTTTCGCTGACAAACGTAATTATGTTTTTTGTACATTATGGTGGACCTTTCTCCCTTCAATGTATAGGTTTATATGGTACAGGCAGACGCTTTGGCTGAAGATGATGCTGCTTTTGACCTTCCTAACGTGGTATGCAACACAGAAGAAGGAAGTGACACAGGTATTTTCTTAGGGCACCCTTTTTTATATCAGCCCTTTGTTTCACAATGGGTTTTCAAATTGATACTATTCCAAGCGTCTTTGTCGTTGTTTAAATTAAAAAAGTTTAGTTATGCAGAACATGAAGAAAATTAAAAGACTTGTACAAAATTGCGGGAAGCATACGACAAGGACCTTATAATATATCTACCAGCAGGTTCAAATTAGCCTGAAGATTGTGGAAGTGAAGATTTTATTGGTTCAAATATTGTTGTCCATCACTGCAGCCATGGAGATCTTCTCTTGGGGTTGAGCTCTACTGTTGTTGGATTATTGATTTGTGGAAGAGTAAGTTTAACCGGTGCCATAGGAGCCTGCAAGCTTAGTACTCCCATGGAAGAAGTGTAAGCAATGGAGAACAGCTTGCGAACATTTTTAAACAACATGGCATGACTTGCTTTCTTGATTTGATGAACAAGCTTCCTGTTGGTGAAATTTTCAAGCAGTGCGAGAAACCATGGGTCTGACTCACCTATGGAACCCATACAATACGAGACCATTCTCAACAGGCAGTCATGATCTAGAAGAATAATCTCGAAGGGAAGGAATTAGAACTTGAAAAACGACTTCTTTAACTAAAGAAGTCATTGAGATTTGAAAAGTGGCAGCCAGAAACTATGAAGCGGACATTCAAAGAGAGCTTGATGCTTGTTGGTGACTTCATTTAACTGCTGGCAATGTTCTGGTCTCTAGTTTTCGACTTTTCCTTGCTGCAAGGAAGTAAGAGCGTAATCTAAGTAGAATTTTTATAGGGTTTTTACATTTTTTTTTTTTTTTTGAAGCATATTTACTTGATAATTTATGAATGATCTGGGTTTTGTATTGGAAGAAATTTTTCCACTCCAAACTAAAGGTGGCGGCAGATTCACCCATCACCTTGAAAGCGATAGGAAGTTCCCTGAACATGAGCAAGAATATTTTTTTGGTTTTAAGATGGTTTTGGTTCTGAGAGCCCAAAGGTGGAAAAAACATTCGGTGTGAAGTAATAATTGGTTTGAGAATGCAATTGCATAAGCTCAGCCTTTACCCTGGAATCACCTGGAAATAAGTTTTCAAAAAAAGACTTTATCAATCGTGTCCTTTCCAACCCAATCCGATCCTACTCGGACTTTCCACCGGACCGGAAAAAAGTTCCGGTGAATCAGAAACAACTGTCTCGAAAAACATCCGACAAGGTTAAAGTTCACAACCGACCGCCTAACGAAAAACAACAGACGCCGACAAGTGCTTCAACCTAATAGCTTGCCGAACAACCTTAAATATGAAATGTCGGCAGGATCGATAGCATTATACCATGCCGGCCAAATAACTGCAAATTCAAATATTCGATTTTTCTAACCTAATTTGACATGCAAACATGAAATTGAAGTCTTCGGGAGTGAGTTTAAGTAGGCCCTTACTTTCTTAGTCGCACAATTTCTGGAAGTGTTTCAATGATCGCAAATTCTCCTTCTTGAACCGTTTTTATCTTCACTTTCTTTTGAGCCAAACTTGCAATTTTAGGGTTATACTCATTGGGTTTTCGATTAGCGTCTTTCATACGACTTGCTCTAGGTCGTGGCGGATCCATTTTTGAAGATTAATCGGAACTTTGGAATCGACGATTACGACGAATTAATCGATGATTTTCGGTGGTGGGGATGGAGGAGCCGGTAATGTGTTTGAGGAGGAGAAGAAGATTAAATGAAGAGAATGAAAACTGATTTAGGGTAGTAATTAGAGTTATAGTGGAAAAGGGTAGTTTTGTAACTTTACCTATATGCCTCCTCCTTTGCCCGTCCACTTAAAATTGGGTATACCCCAATTAATCTGGGTATACCCCAATCTCGCCGGGTTGTGAAAAGGGGTAGGTATTGATGTTTAGTTTTGGTTCTGAGAGCCCAAAGGTGAAAAAATGCAATGACATCTTTAAAGTCTTTAATAAAAAATGCTTAACATGCTTGGAGTTGGAAATGCCTGAGTGGAGAAATAGGACTACATTGTTTCTTATCGGTTCTCATCATCTGCTTTAAAGATGCCATTGCATTTTTTATCACCACTCCAAAAGTTATTAATTTCTCTGAGCCAATACGGCAATGTCATTGATAAATGGATCCCTACTAGGGATCAACCTCTGGCTAACACAATAACCAGATTTTCAAATATAACACTTGTGTCTGATCTAATTGATCAGGACACGAAAAAGTGGAATGAAACTTTACTAAACTCTTTTTTGACAGTTCTTTAGTAGAAAAAAATTCTAAGCATTAGACTTTCTACTTCAGCCGAAGGTAAGTTGAGAAGTGATAAATTAAGATGGATGCTCACCCGAGAAATGGGGAGTTTTCTCACAAATCTCTGTATGCTAAACTTCTTAACCCCTTGGGATCAGTCTCAATTGAAACCAAGAAATTCTGGCGAGAACTATGGAGGATGGATACATCTCAAAGAATTAAGCTTTTTACTTGGAAATGTCTGCAAAACATACTACCAACTAGAGAGAAATTAGGATCCTTTCTTGATGTAGAAACTCAATGTATTTTTCGCAAACAGGCAATTGAATCCACTTACCATTTATTCTTTGATTGTTCCTATGCTAAAGCTGTCTGGGAAACTGCACCAAAGGCAAATCAGGGAGTATCTTCTATCTCTAATACCAATTCCTTCTTAGATAAGTATAATGAATGGCGGTCGGGAGACACCAATTCTATCTCAATGGCCTTAAACAAGAACAAAGTCTTTGGTTCATATGGAAAGAAAGGTGTCTGAGAATCTTTGAAAAACAAGAGAGAACTCCTGCTAAATTAGCTATAGATATTGCAAGACATTTTTCTTATTGGCATCCTCAGAGTACAAAGAATATTAACATGCATCAGCCTAAGAACACTGTCTTACAACATACTTGGACATTCCCAGAAACTGATACCAATAAATTGAATTGCGACGCTTCTTGGGTTTCTAAAAATGCTAACTGGTTTTGGGTGTGTTCTTCTAATTAACAGTAACGTACGGGAGCGGAATGGGATTCTTCGAGCTTCAATAAATGAAGAAGCGAAGCGATAGCTCTCCGCATACTACTAAATGGGACATACAAAACAATTTGCAAAACCTGGTCATGGAGGGAGACAATCGGGCTACTATCAACTATCTCCAAGGAAGATCGGCTTGATTCAATGGCAAAGCATGGCTATCTTAGAGGAAGTGCTTTTACAAGCAAAAAATCTTATCTCTTTTTTGGGTTTTAAGTATGTAAACAGCAGGCAAATAACGTAGTGATGTTTAGCTAAGAAAGGAAGAAAAGAAAACACTGCCGCCTGTTGGTTAAATTCTGTACCTTTATTTTTAGCCCCTTCAATTTCCTATGACTCTGTCAAAGCACAGATCAGTTGTAATCTGCAAAACATTGTTGTATCTTCTACAGATGCTGTTAATTCGGCTGATTCACTCACCATTTCAAATGGGACTGAATCGGAGGATTAACACTCTTTTGGTATTCAATCTTACTTTCAAAAAAAAAAAATACGTCAATGTCTGTTTGCCCTTGAAACTTTTTTTTTTTTTTTTAAGCATGAAATTTATTAAATTATTAAGAAACTGTTACACGAGGGTAATAAATACCCCAAGATTCATCAATTACAATTAGATAGGTAAGCCTTAAGAATTTTAGAGACTTGAATATAGCAGATTTGGTGCCGTGTATAAGCAATACACAGATATGAGTAGCGTTTAGGCTGCAACAGCCTATTGTTCAGTCTTGATGGGACTAAACAACAGCACAGTGTAATATTAGAATACCACTCCTTTATGGTGTAGTTGTGTACTCTTGCATTTCAACCACCAAACAAAAACAAATGTTGAGATGACCGGCCCGTTGTAATGTACCAGGGAAGTTGTACTTCATTGGATGTGTCCTTTCCAACCCAATCCGATCCTACTCGGATTTTCCAAAAGAACAACTGTCTCGAAAAACACTTCATCAGGAAACCAAATCATTTCTTGCGTGAGATTAAGGATATTGCAATTAATCCTTTTGCCATTAAGAGGAAATTGCATTTAAGCAATTGAACCGGCGCACCTTCTTGTAGTCAATGCTAATGCTAAATTCAATGTTAATAAAGAGTATCAATTTCCCCTTTAATTAGTGATTATGATCCTCTGTTGCTTCATAACCCATAGAGTGATAGTAATCACATAGAAGATATAGTCAAGTCTGAGAACAGAAGAAGCAGTGACCAAGATGGAGGAGAACATATTAGTGTACACATAATCCCTCCACCACCACCAGAGTCCCCTATTGTGATGGAGAGATGAGTAGTGAGACAGACGAAAGTTCTGAATCTCAATCTGATGATTCTGTCAACACATGTAAATGGGTTGAGATGCAGGGAACCTTCAGGTTACTGCTTTTGGATGGTCTGTGCAAATTCATCATGATTTTTGGCGGCAACTGACGGAGCCAAACTCTTTGCTCGAGTTCAAATAAAAAAAAATCCTTAAATTGAATTTTTTTATACCAATTTTGCCCCCACAAAACACAAAATTTACACTAAAAAATGGGAAAACAACCACTAGTCCCAATGTGGCTACGGCAGCAGTTAAATGAAATGAAATCACCAAAGAGCATCAAACTCTCTTTGAAACTCCCCTTCATAGTTTCTGGCCGCCATTTTCAGAGTCTCTTTGCCTAGGTCAAAAATAGTCACCTTCATATTCGTTGTCTTCGCTAACTGAAATAGCACGGCATCTCCTTGCACTAGGTCGTGATCAACAGCGAACGCATTCCATCTGCCACTTGGTCCAATCTATAAGTTAGGTATTTTATGATCCACTCCTCATCTGGATCCACCAAGGTTTCTTTGGTGTCCTTTGCAGATAGATTTGAACAAAATTTCGAGGGAAGTCCCTGACAGTAAAAACCAAATTGATGACAACGTCAAAAATGTCTCAAAAACCTAAGCTTTGTGATGCCCAAAAATGGAGTTAGTGACAGACAAAACCCCAGAAACATTTGGCCATAGCATTAGTTTAACTAGGCTTGAAAGCATGGAATCTAAACTGGATTGAATCTTTGTAGCTATCTCTTCTGCTAATGATTTAGGCTTCTCCAATTCAGTCGTCACTCTGGTTTGGCTGCAGCTTCTAATGAATAACAAAGAGGACAATTTCCGATCGAAACCTTGATGCATATATGTATATATATGTGCATGATATAAAACGACCATCCACAGTATTCCACTATGACAAAGGTTCGCGTGTTCATGATTCCTAGGTGGCCCTTATGTCCTGCGTGGCCCTTATGTCCTGCCATTGTCATACAACGACCATTCGCAAAACACAGCATATCCTAAATGCCAACTGATGCGTGAAAACTGAAAAGGAAAATGCAACAGATAAAACTATATTGATACCTGGTAAGATCAAATAAATTGCCTTCTTTGAGCTTTAAGATATCTACACCCCGAACGATGTCCTGATCTTTTACAATACATGACTTCTCTACACCTTCCACATATCCTATCTCGACATTAATAAGCCCGCGCTGATAGTACATTTTGAAAAGTCAGCCCAAGAAAATAATCAAATAGATGGCAGCTTATGTTATTAACTAATTACAACATAACTTTGAGAAAAAAGAATTCTAACCTTCTCAGTCTTTGCAGCAACAGTTGCAGACTTACCAGGCAATTCTTCTCGTGCAGCAAAAATGAAAAACTAGCTGTTAGCTCAAAATAGAGAAAGAAAAGGAAATCAAACATCAAGATTTTTGCAAGAGAAGTAGACTTTCCTGAGAAAGTAGAACACGCCTGATCAGAATTGTGGAGGCAACTCCTATTAAGACCTACATCTTACTGACCCTGGTTTATGTAAACCCAGGCAGGAAAACAAACCAGAAGAACCCAATTGTCATCGAGCATTGCAAAAAGCAACAGTATATATCTGAAGAAACGGAAAACAGGTATATCTTATTGAACAGAAACGGTAATACACCTTAACCAGATATCTTAAATAGCTTTTGAGTTGTTAAGAATATGTAGAAGCAAAATTCTCATATATCATGACTTATGACTCGTGCCAACGAAATAGCTGCTGCAACCTGCTCCAATTACAAACCGTTTGTGTTTCTTAATTGCAAAATCTAAGAAGCACTTCACCAAGCATCTCAACCATGATAACACCAACTTGCACAGTTTTAAATATAATCAGTTACATCCAAATAAGTATCCATAAAAATCAAGTCCAATTACGAACATAGGAATAGTCCATACATTGAAAGCAAGAAACATCAAGACAGAAATAAATAAATAACAATAGTTTGACTATTGTGCTGACTGAAGCCAAACAACAGGACATAAGTGACTAATAGAAAGCATAATACCTGCGTGTACTCATGCTTTTTCCAGTAAGCACCCATCCCAAAGGTAACTTATCTAATACAAGTTCTCTTAAATCATCCACACAATTTCGTACAGTCACTTCTCCTTCTGGAATGAACGTTTTCAGTGAATGGAAGTTCTCCACTTGAGCGTCCAGCTGATAATCCATGTACTGGCAAAAAATATCATCTCCACAACCAACAACATTGGCTGGTTGTTGGGACGCTTGCTTCATCTTACAAGCTTGAAAAATATAGGGATAGGAGCGGAAGCCTCTTACCACCTCGAGATGTTTTGTTTGCAAATTGTAGAATGTAAGACATTCCCCATCAAACCAATACAATAATAGATGATCGGGAAAGCCAGCACACGCATAGGAGGTGTAGTAGTTGTAGGCTCGAAGTAACAACAGAAGCCTGGTAGTAAGCCTTCAATCTGAACATCAAAAGTCTCCCCCTTGGTCCATTCTTGCTTGACCTTGTCCTTCAATATATACAGATGCATCTTACAACAACTACTCCAATCACTGTTGCTATTCATTATTATCTTCTCAAAACGTGCAATGCAAGGATATCCCTGAAACTCCAGAAGTTGATGGTGATCAGCTACTAAATATTGATGCTCACTCGTCGTCCGAGATGCCAGAGTAGATTCAGCTGGGAGTCGAATGAGCTGAATCTTCTCCTTGTGAAGGTCAAATGAGAGCAACATTTCAGTCTTATTACTATTATCATCTTCTTCTAATACTTGATTAGTGACCCTCCAGAAAAGATCACCACCACAGAGGGTGGCCGAAGCTGATGGACAAAAATTTCTGGAAACTCTTGTTACCATTCGACTAGGAAAAGGAGAAGAACCTGGTGGTGGTGACAATTCAGAAATACTAGTAACACTTTTTCTCCACGAATTATTTCCCAGTGTAAAGACCATGCAAAGAAACCCATCATTGGTTCTTGAAGTAAAAATAAGTACAAGCTTATATTCTTGTGACAATGAATCAAAACCAAAACCATGACACAATGGGTTGTACCCAGATCCCTCACCACTAGGATTCAAATAGTTAATTACAAGTGTCTCGCCCCTGGTCGGGTTGATGACACTTATTGCACCATTAGTACCAACATGTTGACTCGCTACTTTAACACATGCTAAACCATTACAATAACCTACTGGTTCATTCTCGTGTTGGAAATGTAGAATATTGCGGCGATTAAAATCCAAGACATGATCTTTTTTAGTCTCCAAACTAAAAAAGTAAGCCGCCTGGGCATTGGGTGCTATTTTCGGAGAACAATTAAGGAGATAGAAAAAGAGAGTTAATTTGTTTTGATTTTGAGATAAATGAATGGTAGCAAATCGTTTATCGTTAAAAATTGTGTTGTACCATAACTTACTCATCAAACTGCATTTGGCTAGAGCCACACCTGATGACCTCGTCAGTATATTTTCGATTACGAATTCCTCGGGAAGATGTTGAAGAGGATAATCATTATCACTTTCATTTTTCCTGCTTCTGAAACACATCCTCACTTCTGAAACTAAATAGAATAATGTTATCTGTCTGATACGAGGTTTAATTGATCGAATCTGTAGGGTTTTTGTCTGTCTGATAAATTGGATTGATCTGTTAATTTAAAAGGGAGGCGCAAGAAAGAAGAAGAAGCTCCGGAATAGAAATGAAATTGGATTACAAAAATGAATTTAGGGCTATCTGTAAATAGTGGGTCTTTGAGGTATTATTTTTCCGCCCTTGGGCGCTCCCAACCTTCTTCCTCCGTTAGGACCGTTACGGTATCAGACCAGAAAGCGTACGGATGATATTAGAATCGACCAGCGTCGTCTATTTTCTTTTGAATATTAGAGTCGCAACTTGTGTGTAAAATCAATTGAGAGTTTTTTTTTTTTTTTCGGAAAAGAGGCGAACCTCAGAAAATATATTGATAAAATCGATTCTGGAAATCGGAAACCTTACATAAATTTTTCAAGATTACACCAAAATCATTCAGGTTGTAGTATCTCCACCAATTCTTGCCTATCAAATCAATTCCTTCAGACCTAAAAACAGTTTCAGAGGACCTTCTTCTCTCTCGCAAAGGAGAGGAACAAACAACTAGGGCCAAACTGGTTTTGAGAACAACACCAATATGTGTCAAAGCACAAGGCAATGACTGGATCAAATCCAACCCAATGTTCATCAGAACATGTGAATAACATGAACTGGAGTTTTTTAAATTTAGATTGCCTAATGCAATCAGGGTAGCTGTGACCCAACTATCAGTAACAGTAACGGTAACCAAACAATATCCAAAGTGTCTTGAGTAGCAGTGGTAATCTAAATCAATTGAGAGTTACACTTGAGAAAAACTGCTTTGATTGATTGATGGATCAAGTAACAATGTTTAGTTCTACAAGCCCCCCTCTGTTGTATTTTTTATTTTTATTTTTTTAATAATACTGGGCTTTCTTATATAGGTTTCAAGAATTCCTAATCGCATCAGGATCGGTAAAAGGAAATCACCTTACCTAGGAAATTTACCAAAACTAAGAAAGAGTAATTCTTAATTAACGAACAAACTACAACTAATAAAAAAAAATCCGTTAATAAAAGAAAATCCTTATTATAAGAAATTGTTGGAAACAAAGCACAAAGACAGACTACAGAATAATGAATCTCAAACAGCTGAGTCGCGGACTAGGTCACTATCTTTAAGGTGTTTCGCGACTCTGCCTCTTGATTGTGCTAGCAGATCAATTCTTTTGTCGAAACCCTATGGGATAAAGCAAACATACTCTCTTGTTCGATTTCTCTCATGAGAAATCGAACCAACAACTACTCTTTTTTCACTTGCTAACTCAAAAATAGATAAAAATAATTGTTTTTCATCTTCTCCGTAAACCGTTCTTTTATAACTCAAAAGAAATCAATACGGTTTTTAATGAAAATAAATTTCGTAATTAGTGCTCACTGAAACTCCTCCATAACAGTCATAAAACGGTAACAATATAATTACCAAAAATTAATAGAGTTAATTAGAGAATATTAAGTAGAAAAAACGTTTTGGAAATCAAGAGTTAAAACCTGCAAAAAATCAGTTTCTGAATCACCAGACCCCCAAGGCCCCAAGGCCCCGCTCACCCCGGATTTTGATAAATAATATAGATATATATATATATATATAATATACCTACACAAATATATGGGGTGAGACTTGAACCCAAGTCTATAGTGTGGGAGCCCAAAATAATACCACCACACTATTTCTCTAAGTTTGATATAATATTACAAAACTATGTTTTTAAATATATATATCTCCCAACAATCCCCACTTATATTTTAAAAACATTGAGCAAGTGTTGTATAGTTGTGCATCTCGCAAAGGTGCCTTCGACTTGAACCTCCGCATAGTGTTAAATTTTCTAAGTACCCGGGTGACTAGAGTGACTTGCGTCTTGAACTCTAACTAATATTAGATTATTTAACACACACAACTATATCTA
This sequence comes from Papaver armeniacum, assembly GCA_023531295.1. NCBI lineage: Eukaryota > Viridiplantae > Streptophyta > Magnoliopsida > Ranunculales > Papaveraceae > Papaver > Papaver armeniacum. Next base: position 180,912 of record JAJJWW010019237.1, on the reverse strand, counting down.
GAGTAAAGTCCTTAAGTTCGCACATTAAGGCCATGTGCTTATCCCTTTAAACGAATCGGTCTAGAGAAGTGCCCAAGTTCTCATAGAAGGCGGCCACACCTTCACATCCGTATAGGTGAGTCTATCAAGAATACTCTGTGTATCCCACTCTAACTTAAGAGCTATAGACATCATCAAGAGTTTAAACACTCAACCTGTTTCCCACTTCGGATATCATGCTATGGGAATGCATGACTCTATCATATCATTTGTAACTTCGTCTAGTCCCTTTGAACCTATTTCTAGGTTGGGTATCCATTACAAATGACTCAACTTCTCACGGCAAAAGTCCAATACTTTTAGAGATATTCCATACCTTTTCTCTTGCTAGTCCTTTCACAAAGTATCAGTTATATTTCCTTCAGACCTTACATGATCTACTCTGACAACACCAGTTGTGAGAAATTCTCTAACTGTGTTGTGCTTTCGACGTATCTGTCGATTCTTATTGTTATTATAACAATTCTCTACTACTCCGATAGCCGCGTACTATCGCAAGTGGATCAAAGTGGCTGGTATCGGTTTTTCCCATACTGGAATGTCGACAAATGTACTCTTGACCATCTCGCCTCTTCACTAGTCAGCCGCTAGTGCCATCAATTCGGCCTCCATCGTAGATTGGGCTATAATTGTCTGTTTCTTTGATCTCCAAGATACAGCACCCCCAGCAATAGTAAAAACATATCCACTGGTGGCCTTGGAATCATCTGAAAGAGTGTTCCAATTAGCATCGCTAAATCCTTCAAGGACTGCGGGATACCTCTCGATAGTGTAATCCTAGGTTTGTGGTTCTTTTCGCATACCGTGTAACCCTCTCAATCGCATCCCTGTTCCAAACTAGGATTACCGGTAAACTCCGCACGAACTCCCACCGCATATGCAATGTCCGGGTCTAGTACAATCAGTTGCATAACGCAGCCGCCTATTATACTAGCATATTTCAATTGTCTAACACTTTCTCCAAAGTGTTCTTAAACAATTTCACACTAGGATCAAAAGGAGTACAAACAGTGTATAATCAAAATATTCATACTTCTTCAGAATTTTTTCAATGTAGTGAGATTGATCCAAACAAATACCACTATTAGTTATAGTTATTTTGATTCCCAAGATTACACTAGCTTCACCCAAATCTTTCATGTCAAAATTCGCACTAAGCATGCTTTTAGTTTCATTGACAACAGATAAATTGGAACCAAATATCAAAGAAATCATCTACATACAAGCAAACAATCACACACACATCATTCTCAGATTTATAGTAGATGCATTTGTCACCCTCATTTATTCTGAAGTTATTTGAAGTCATTAAATTATCAAATTTCCCATGCCATTGTTTAGGAGCTTGTTGATGAGTGCCAAATATAATATTGCATATTTATACATCTATTTATTGGCATTTAACTCATCTTTGTGTTCGAAAATCGAGATATTATCCTGTATTAAGAGTTTTCTTTGTTTTCAAGAATAAATATTTGTACTAATTAATTTTGTGTTTTTAGGTAATAAATAAAGCTCTAGAAATTGAGGAGCCAAAAGAGCAAAGAATTGGAGTCGAGCGTCTATGGAGCAAAGCCAAAGCCCGCACGCGCATCGGTCGCAACCCGGCCTTACAAGACATGGGCTTGAGCTAGCCATGACCCGGATCCGAGCCCATCCACCCCGAGCCGTTGAGATCTCACCTAGCTACATCCTACGGTCGCTCCTTCGCTCACATCAGTTCTCGCTGCCTTTTTTCAACACCAAATCACCCCAATCATCCCTCGCCGATCAGATTTCACCCGCCACATCCAACGCTCGCTGTATCCTTCCCATCGTCCGTCGCTGCACCCGCTTCACAACAAAATCCCCTATACCTATACCCATTCGAGCCATACCCATTTTCTCTTCTCTTTCTCTTTCTTCTCTGCAGAGAAGAACCATCTTCTCCCCCTCTCCCCGACCATACATGTTGCGGCCGCTACCTTCATCACCTTCCTCCATCACCAACAACTCCATCGAGCACCTACTCCGCCACACCTAAGTCGTGGTTATCTCGTGATAGCTTCTCACAACCCTAGAAGCTAAGTTGAGATAAACAAGACTAGGTTTTCTCCAACACCACAAGCAAGCTACCGAGCCGAATCGATGTAAGAGAGAAGCGATTCGAGAGGATATGGGCGGTATGGGTTTGCATTTATTTCTGTTTTGAAGTCAAATTTAGGGTTTGTCAGTGTTGCGTGTATAAATAGAAGTGAGTAGAAGATGTTTGAGGCATGCCTGGGCTAGCCAGAGCACCAATTAGGATTACTTGTGTTTAATTGTTCTTAATTATGTTTTAAATTAACTTGCTAGGGTTTCAATGAAACCCTAATCCCCTGTTTTGATTTCAACCTTGTTGAGATGTTCTTGAGTGCTTAAATTATCAGACACCTTCAATTATAAGTACCCAATACTTTTCTCTCACAATGGATGCCTTGTATCCATTGTAGTTAGGTCACAACCGTGTTGAGTGTAATGCAGACTCAAACCTTTAGACTTAATTGCTAATTCCCTTGACTAGTTGTGCTTAATTAGACAACTAGTGCTCGGGTTAGTACCTTATCCGATTATCGAAGTGTCACTAGGAGAAACTCCTTAGATAAGTGGTAAAATTGACACTTTATACTTATCTCATCACGGGAACAAGAGAGCTCAACATTAGTTGAACACATGATAGGATTTAGAGGTGGATTTGATAATCCTAGCAACCATTCCTTCTCACTGTTAGTATTTCAATTTATTTCACTGTCACAACAATTTCACCTCTTCGACAACAAATCATAATTGTGTTACACTTGCTAGAAATTCAGTTTAGGAAACCTTGATCAACTCCACAGCACCACAAGTCTCTGTGGATCGACCCGTATTTGCCATTGTCTACATTGTAAACGCCTGCACTTTGCGGTTATCATAAGTAGGCTAAAAAAATGACCATCTTCTCAAACCCTACCAAGTTTTGCGCCGCTGCGGGGGACTTGGCGTGTGCCCCGTTGATCCATTTCTTGTCTTCACCGATTTCCATTTCACCTCTCTGTGTATATATTTGCTTTGTAGTATTACTTGTAGCCCTGTATTAGCATAACTTAGTTAAAGTTTTCTATTTTTGCAACTTTACATTCTTGTATCTTGTCTTGCATTGTTAGTATCACTTAGTATAACTCAAATACATTTTCTTACTATTTCGCATCTTCATCACTTGGGAGTTTGAATTTAGTCAGAACCCTTTATCATTCTTTTTACACTCGCATTTTTACTTTGAACTGCATCTCTAATCTGTAGTTTCTAACTTTGCTGTGCTCTGAAGCTTGTTTAGTCCATTGGTCCTTACAACATGTAGCTTAGTTAATCCATCTTTCTCTTTTTGCATTTTATAGCTTTCACAATTTATAGTATCATTAACCTGCATCTTAGTGTTAGTGTAACTCTTCAAGCCCCCGTGTCAGTCCAAATTACTTTCCCCCGTGTCAGTGTTGATATTCGTCTCTTTGCTTTAACTCCGTGAAGTTTTGGGAACCGAGAATATTTTGCTTGAGATAGGTGTGTCTCCACAGCTTCTTTGCAAGCCCAAGGGAGGGAAGACAAGGAGCAGATTCACATAGCTAAGCAACAGAATAACTGCCTGTCACAATTGCGCCTGAGCTGCGAATTGGAGGTTAGCCAAACTTGTTACCAAACTATGCACCAATGAAATCTGCCTGAACATCACAATATAACCACCTAGTCAAGATTTTGTGAGTTTGTGTGCATAATAATGAACAACTATCTTTGGATTCTCATAAACTTGATGCTTTGTGATGATTGAGATGCCATGTATGCTCACCAAAAACAAATAACAATTAGATAGATGCCTATTTGAGTTAGTCCTATGTCTTTGATCCGAGTTATTTCATGATGAGCATATGTATAATTTATCACCAATTCTTTGAGCATTGCTTTCATGACATTGGGTTGTTAAGTGCATTTCTAAAATCTTCTTGAGCATCTTCGTATATGCACTCAGAAGTCATTATTCCCGACAAACTAGTTACACTGTTGAGTTGCATGAGGTTTGTAAACTAGCCGTCATGTCACCTTTTTGCATATCTCAAATGGCACTTGAAAAATCTATGATAGTTGAAAACCGGTGTTTGTGTGTATTCAGGCATTGAAAATTGGTCGAACTAGCCATCTCTTCACTGTGAAGTCTGGCTTTTAACAAAGACTTGAGTTTAACTCCAGCCCGTAAATATGTGAGCTTAAGCCGCAACTTAGTTAGCTAAGTTTGCCATTAACCCTAGCCGATATCAACTTAGGTCATTAACATCAACCAAACCCGCTTGACTTCATTCGCCTTGACTCCACTGTAGCCGTTGAGCTTGAGTAGCAATCTTGTGACCTTGTCGAGTTGTGAGTCACAACATGTAAAGTTTGAGATTTGAACTATCTTCTCGCTTGAAATTTTAGTGCATAACTCGTGAAAATTGAGGTCACCACCTAGTTGATACCAACTCGTGCATCTCGTGAAAACAAAGACTTGTGAACTCGGAGCATCATTGAAAGCCTCGCAAATCTGTGAAACCTGACTGACTCTGTCACCCATTTTCTTATTCTCGTACCTACTGTGCTTTTAAGCTGCAAATTTGTGTGATCACGAGCCAAACTTGAGCATGCTCGTGAAAATTGGTTAACCAATCGGGCCAAATTCCCATGCTCTATACAATTGATGTTCTCGCATAAGCTGCAATGTGTGATCTTGTGTTATTTTTTGTGAGTTGTGCTATTCCTCATGGCGGTGCATAAGCTTGTGCTATTCTGCACATTTGTGCATTTTACTTCTTTAACGATAGCAAAGCAAAAAGCACACCTTTGTGCTAAGCTCGAGAAATGGTGTGACAATTTACGAGTTTGTGTTCTCTCAGGCCTTTATTGCTCTGTGCACATAGCCGTGCTAAAGCATAAACCAACCCTTGCTTGAGCTGTGCCATAGCCGTTTTTACACAAATCAAATCCAATGCACCGGGCTGCAAACAAACTAATCCCACATAAGCTTGTTCTCACCGGGCTCTCAAACAGCTAAGCCCACATCACCGACCTCTTGGGATGCATACCCACACCTGACCCACTTAAACCAAACCAGCCCAACAAACCAAACCCAATAAACCAAAACTGAGGCCTCCTATGCAACAACTGGGCTCAACCTAGGCTTTGCACAATCACTGGGCTGTGCAGTTACATAACCTGGGCCTTACAAAAACTAAACTGAACCCTACAAAACCAAACCAGCCCAACAAACCAAACCCAATAAACCAAACTGAGCCCACTACAACTGGGCTTTGCATAACCTTTGGGCCAGTGCCTTTGCGTCACTTGGCTTAGCGTCCTGTTTTGGAGACTTCATTGGTCATTCATGCTTTATGTGTGCTAGGCTATTTGAGTTGCTAGACCATGTCAGATTTTGGTCTCGCATCCGGGGATGGAAACAAATCCATTAGAGAGCTTGCTTACGGGCATGCTTCACAATATGAACTCCCCACATACCATAATGATTTTTAGGAATATTATGAGCCTTCTTAGGCCCCCGACTCCACATACCCTAATCATTATGAGCACATGTATCATCCACCACAAAGTTGAAAATGAACAATTTTCTCATACCCATCATCACTTCTCGATCAATTAGAAGCTCAAGTATCTGCTTTAAAGGCAATTACATGAGAAATCATCGAATCTAATCCCCCTAGGCAATCGAAATGTATGTTTGTACCTTATGTGGTAGCTTAGACCACCTGTGAGAATCGCTACATCTTACATGAGTTTAGGCAATCTAGGGAAAACCAAGATAACCATGCACACATGCATCATCCATCACATGGGAAGTTGAACAATGTTATACTCCCAACTCCTTGTATGCAATCACTAATGGAAGAGCTCATAGAGCAAAACAATGATATACTTGGATGGAAAACATTGCACGAGCATCCCTTCTCTAGTAAACCCTGTGCACAACCATGCAATGATCATTCATATGAGGCATGCATACCACTAGTGAAGACTCTCCTTCCATTGAACAGTGTTACATGTTCTTAAAGATGAACCTGATTCATTTAGAAAATGAAGAATGGAAGGAATCTCATGATAAGATGTTTGTTGTCCCTAATAAAGAAAATTTTGAAAATAGTGTTTCTCTTCCTACTCATGCAACTGACACCGAATATGAACCTAATCTAAAGGAAAATGAGTACACTAGGAATACTACAAATTTGAATAGGGAAATGCATTTTTGCTATGATGATGATGATGATGAATATGATATGTTATAAGAGCATGTGTATACTGAAATGTAGTAGAATCTTTGGGTTGGAGACGTTAACCGTCTCTTCGCGAACCCTATGAATGATGCTTCTTCTAATATTCACACATGTGATGCTTTGATTTGGGGTATGAAAATGAGCATGCTACACAACCTGTTTATGACCTAGGAATAGCTGAATTGTCTGTTGACACAGATGATTCAATGCATGTGCCTAATTCCATGCCTAGGTTACATCATGACATTTCTCCCGGTTATTTTGTGCATGAGAGTGATGACGATTATGACATGGAGATTGATGAATTGTTCTATGCAGGTGAACATGATTTACCATCTTCTGACTTTAGGAAAGTATGTGATGGTGCAAATGATTTTATACATAAAAACAACTTAGATGTACCTAGCCTCTCTCCTAAGTCACAAATTGAAACTCCTCCACCAAACCTAGGTGTAGTTTGTAACAAAATTGCAAAACCAACTTTTCTAAGAATGCCTAATCTAGGCCTAGAACTTTGTGCCTCCCAAGTCCTCTTGGACTATTTTGCATCAAAGTATAACACTTTTAAAGAGCCACAGTTGGAATATGTATGTCTGCCTGTTCTTAGCAAAACTCATTTTGAGTTAGACCTTTTGCATGATGTACCTTTAAAATTGCAAGATATTGTGCTTTCAAACACACCTATTCACAAGTTTAGGTTTGGGGAAACTCATTCTCATATGCGGTCTTACTTGCACTCTCATTTTATATTTGTAAAGATCGTTGATGTTTGTACATATTTTCTATTGGGTTGACCCTCAACTCTTTAGACTATTGGTATATGGTGAATTTTTGTATATAATCCAAAAGAGGACTTGTTAAAATTTTCTTTTCTTGAATCGGTTGAGTTTTCTTGTACATATATTGTGCTAATCCGATATGATTTCCCCGAGAATGTTGGATTCTAGCTTTGACTAATGAAGCTCTAACCTTGCTCCCGCCGACACACCGTAATCTCTTCCCTTTTCTCTATTCAAAGATAGTTCTCTTGGTATGTGACTGTTTAAAATTTTATCATCTCATTGACACATTGAGGACAATGTTTGATTAGGTTTGGGGTGCATTTGCATTTAGAGTTTTTAGTCTTTCTTTTATTAAAAAAAAAAAAAAAAAAACTCTTTTCGTAAATAAAAACCTCCAACTTTAGAGATTTTAGAGTCACTAGCATGCTTCTAGCTATGTTTACATAGAGAATCGACCGAAATAACATGTAACTTGGAAGTCTGGAGAACACAATCGGGTTCCTTAGTTGATTAGAGCGTTAAAGTTGGATTTAACCACACTGCAGGGCTAATTAGGTCTTGTTTAGATATTCTGGAGTAGAATTGTGATCACCCATAGTGGAGACTACCCATTTTACATCAAGTGAGGCACCAACCTTCGTTTTTTGCAACTTTCTAGAAAAGTCATAGAGTGTGTCACCGTACGTCAATTCGGGTAGAATTGTGAGCTACCCAACTTCGCACCAATTTCAAAGACTACTTTTGATCTCTTGAGTGCTATTTTTGTCAATCATGAGGGTGACGTCTAAAGATGAAAACTCCTTCTAAATACCGATTTGTAGTTAGCATCACTCTCTCCCTCTCAATCATCACATTCATAGAAACACATCATCGCGTCGACAAGCGACATCACTCGAATATTCGAAGAAAAGTTGATATAGTCCAAGGTTTACGTGCAACAAAGGAAAGAAAAGATAAGAAGATGAGAAATGAAGTTTGTGAAAAATTGAGTTTTATTGTTATTTCCATTTCATGTACTATGTTAAAAAAAAAATGTCAAGTTTTGTAAAGTTCGAAGTTCGTCATCAACAGCTGAAACCGAAGATTGAAGACGTTTCTATGGTTTCTTATGAGAGAGTGATATTAATTGCCGATCGGGTGTGAAGGTAAGTGAGTACTCCCACCCTTGCTAATGGTTGATTTCCTTTCTTAGAGATCATCGTAAAAGATTCTTTTTGTCCACACCTTGTGGAGTCTCCGAAATTATTTCGGAAGGTTATCCTTCTTACCTACAACATGTGCGGATTTCTCTTATTCCCCGCCCGCACACATGAGAGACTAAAAAGCGATCTTTTGAGTGCAATTATCATAAACCCTAATGGTGAGAAAGAAGTCGAGGCTTATGATCACAATCGAATCCGAATTCTTTCATATGGTATGGTTACTTCTCGCTCAGCACTTAAGGATGAGAATGCGTTCTTTGATAGTTCTAACTTCGTGTTACTAGCATGCAGAAACTCTAAGTCCTCATAGCTCCTTGGATGCTTGAGACTCTTTACACTCCCGTTGGAGAAGGTTTTGTGGGTACACCTCCGGTAAACCCTCACGAGACTACAACTCATTCACTCAGGGACACCTAGGGGTTTAAAGGCTTAGTGCATACGCTAAATGCATTCGAGAGACTCCGCGACAGGTATAGTTAGGATTTCTTCATTTCTCGTTTCACTTGAGGACAAGTAAAATTCAGGTTTGGGGGTATTTGATGAGTGCCAAATATTGCATATTTATACATCTATTTATTGGCATTTAACTCATCTTTTGTGTTCGAAATCGATATTATCCCGTTTCCGAGTTTTCTTTGTTTTCAAGAATAAATATTTGTACTAATTAATTTTGTGTTTTTAGGTAATAAATAAAGCTCGGAGAAATTGAGGAGCCAAAGAGCAAAGAATTGGAGTCGAGCGTCTATGGAGCAGAAAGCCAAAGCCCGCACGCGCATCGATCCGCAACCCAACTTACAAGACATGGGCTTGAGCTAGCCATGACCCGATCCGAGCCCATCCACCCTGAGCCGTTGAGATCTCACCTAGCTACATCCTACGGTTCGCTCCTTCGCTCACATCAGTTCTCGCTGCTCCCGTTCAACACCAAATCACCCCAATCATCCCTCGCCTCGTTCGCATCTCACCCGCCGCATCCAACGCCTCGCGCACATCCTTCCCATCGTCCGTCGCTGCACCCGCTTCACAAAAAATCTCCTATACCTATACCCATTCGAGCCATACCCATTTTCTCTTCTCTTTCTTTTCTTCTCGCGAGAGAAGAACCATCTTCTCCCCCTCTCCCCGACCATACCCGTTGCGCCGCCACCTCCATCACCTTCCTCCATCACCAACAACCCACAAAGAAGACCTACTCCGCCACACCTAAGTCGTGGTTATATCTCACATATCTTCTCATAACCCTAGAAGCTAAGTTAGAGATAAATCAAGACTAGGGTTTTCTCCAACACCACAAGCAAGCTACCGAGCCGAATCGACGTGGAAGAGAAGCGTTAAAGCAGGATATGGGCGGTATGGGTTTGCATTTATTTCGTTTTGAAGTCAAATTTAGGGTTTGTTGTGTTGCGTGTATAAATAGAAGTGAGTAGAAGATGTTTGAGGCATGCCCAGGCTAGCGAGCACCAATTAGGATTACTTGTGTTTAATTGTTTCTTAATTATGTTTTAAATTAACTTGCTAGGGTTTCAATGAAACCCTAATCCCCGTTTTGATTTCAACCTTGTTGAGATGTTCTCGAAAAGCTTAAATTATCGATACCTTCAATTATAAGTACCCAAATACTTTTCTCTCACAATGGATGCCTTGTATCCATTGAAGTTAGGTCACAACCGTGTTGAGTGTACTTTGCAGCTCAAACCTTAGACTTAATTGCTAATTCCCTTGACTAGTTGTGCTTAATTAGACAACTAGTGCTCCGGGTTGTACCTTACCGATTATCGAAGTGTCACTAGGAGAAACTCCTTAGATAAGTGGTAAAATTGACACTTTATACTTATCTCACACAGAACAAGAGAGCTCAACATTAGTTGAACACATGATAGGATTTAGAGGTGGATTTGATAATCCTAGCAACCATTCCTTCTCATCAAGTAGTATTTCAATTTATTTCATCACACAACAATTTCACCTCTACCGCTTCCGACAACAAATCATAATTGTGTTACACTTGCTAGAAATTCAGTTTAGGAAACCTTGATCAACTCCACAGCACCACAAGTCTCTGTGGATCGACCCGTATTTGCCATTGTCTACATTGTAGACGCCGTGCACTTGCGGTTATCATAAGTAGGCTAAAAAATAGACCATCTTCTCAGCCTACCACTTGTTTCAAACCATAAAGAGATTTTTCTAGCTTACATACTTTCTTTTCTTGTCCAGGAATTACAAAACCTTCAGGTTGTTCCATGTAAATTTCCTCTTCTAGTTCACCATTCAAAAAGCAGGTTTTAACATCCATTTGGTGAATAACAAGATTATGAGCAACAGCAACAGGAATCAAAACACGTATAGAAGTTAATCTAGTAATGTGGAGAATAAGTATCAAAAAGTCTACGTTCTCTCGTTGCCTAAATCCTTTAACAACCAGTCTAGCCTTGTACTTATCTATTGTTCCATCAGTTTTGAGTTTCCTTTTCAAAATCCATTTACAACCTATAGGCTTACTACCAGTGGTAAATCTACCATTCTCCAAGTTCCATTAGACATATGAGAATCCCATTCATTATCTACAAATTTTCTTGCCGTAAACTAGACTCTAAACTAAACGCCTCTTGTAAATTAGAAGGTTCTTCCTCTATAGCATAAAATTCAAAATCGGGATTTTTATCTTTTGTCTCGATCCTAGCTCTTTTCTCGCATCTAGGTTCAAAATCAGTGATCCTAGTTTCTTCACTTCTAGGTTCTTCTAATCTAGGTTCGTAATCAAAGACTAGGTAAAGTACTAGGTATTGAACCCCACTATTACCCCCACTATTTCTAGATTTAAAAGGAAATCTCTCTTCAAAGAAATCAACATCAATAGATTCAATAATAACCTCATTATTAATATCAAAGAACCTATAAGCTTTACTTGTTTTGAGCATAACCAATAAAAACACATTCATAAGCTCTACTTTCTAACTTATGTCTTTTAGGATTAGGTTTCCTAACAAAAGCTAAACAACCCCAAACTCTAAAATAAGAGACATTAGGTTTTCTATTTCTCCAAAGTTCATAAGGAGATATCATGGTTTTATTATTGGGAATGCGGTTCAAAACATGGCAAACAGTCAACAAACATTCACCCCACCAATGAGAAGCAAAGACTTAACTAAGCAAACAAGCAATGGGCAATTCAAAGAAGAGTACGGTTCTTTCTTTCACTTTTTACCGTTCATTTGAGGATTATATGGAGCAGTTTCTTTCATGTATAATGCCATTAGTTTGGTAAATTTAAGAAAGGAGCAGAATCATATTCAAGTGCCTCTATCACTACGAAACCTCTTAATTTTTCTACAAATTGATTTTCAATTTCAAGAATAAAGATTTTAAACTTTTCAATAGCTTCATTCTTATGGCTCAACAAATAAACATACCGCGATAATTAGAATAATCATCAATGAATGTCATAATATATCTCTTGCCATTTCTAGTTAGGATACCTTCATATTCACACAAATCGAATGTATTAAATCTAGAGGTTTGGATTCTCTTCACAATGTATTTATGTGAGGTCTTGGTTATTTTTGCTTGACTACAATATTCACATTTTTCAAATTCATTTTCTTAAAATTCGGGAGACACCTAACTTGCTCATGTTATTTACTAACTTTTTACCCACATGACAAAGCCTACCATGCCAAACATTAAAATTGCAAACCATATAAGCGGAAGAATCAATTTTATTCATAGCATCAACATTAAGCTTAAACATTCCATCAAGTAGTATAACCCTTTCCTACAAAATTCTTATTCTTAGTTATGGTGTAAATATCGACCCAATAGTTTGATACAACCCAGCCTTGTTGAGAAGATAGCTTGAAACAAGATTCTTTCTCATTTCTGGAGTGTGAAGGACATCTTTCAGGATGAGTGTCTTCCCAGAAGTAAACTTCAACTCTACCGTACTTTAACCTTTCACCATAGTGCCGTGAGAGTCTCCAAGAACACTTTCTTATCCTTGGTTTCAAAGCATAAGTCTTAAACATGGACCTATCAAAACAATAATGATGCGAAGCACCACCGTTATCCACCACCCATCGGATCCACCAACCATGTAGAACTCGGATCGAGACCATGGCAATTATAACGTCACCCACAAGATTAGCTTCAGTGTTATTCTTTTCCTGTTAAACCCGCAATTCCTAGCCATGTGGTTTGGTTTACCACAGGTATAACAAAGAAACTTCAGTGGAATTCTATCCATTTTTCGATGGGTGTTGGTTCTTATTTTGATTAGGCCTTCTCCTTTATTTTGGTTCGGGTTAGGTTTCATATCCCTTTTCTTAGGTTTCAAACTTGGGATGAGTCTTATTGTTAGAAACAATGAGAATCTCTTCCTTCTTGTCTTGTTTCCGAGATTCTTCCTCAACCCCGAGCTTAACAATCAAACTTTCAAGAGAAAATTCTTTAGTCTTGTGACACAAGGAATTACGAAAATCTTTCCAAATAGGTGGTAACTTGTCAATCATTACGAAACTTGAAATTGTTCATCGGTTTTCATACCTTCTGGGTTAGAATTTCATGGGCAATTTTTTGAAGTTCATGAGCCCGTGCAACAACCGATCTATCATCCACCATTTGGTATCTCAAATACCTACTCACAAAGATACTTCTTTGAACCAGATTCCCTGTCATATTTTTTTGTAATGCATCCCATACATCTTTAGCAGCTTCAAAAGTTGAATAATACTCATATAAATCATCGATAATGCATTAAGAATGTAGTTTTTGCAATCAAAGTCATCATCGACCCATTTTTCAATGGCCTTCTGTTTCTCCTCAGGAGTTTGAGAAACAACTTCTTTGGCACCACCGGTAGGAGGTGGATCACTAGCACCAGCAGCAGCAGCAGCAACATCAGCCTTATCAGCAGCAGCAGTCTTATCGCCAGCAGTTCCGGTGGTTCCGGATGAACACTCGACACAATCATATGCAAACTTCATGAGTTTGAGATAAAAGAACATCTTCGCCCATCTTTCAAATGCAGCCCTTCAAATTTGAAAGGCTTGTTGGTATCATCAACGCGCTTCTTTCAACCTCCATAGCAAAATCAACCACCTTAAAATTGTCAGAAACAAAGCACAAAGACAGACTACAAATAATGAATCTCAAATAAACTGAGTCGCGACTAGGTCGCTATCTTTAAGGTGTTTCGCGACTCGCCTCTTGATTGTGCTAGCAAAATAATTCTTAAATCGAAACCCTATGGGATAAAACAGCTGATACTCTCTTGTTCGATTTCTCTGCACTATGAGAAATCGAACCAACAACTACTCTTTTTTCACTTGCTCAGAACTCAAAAATAGATAAAAACAATTGTTTTTCATCTTCTCCAGAAACTGTTCTTTTATAACTCAAAAGAAATCAATATGGTTTTTAATGAAAATAAATTTCGTAATTAGTGCTCACTAAAACTCCTCCATAACAGTCATAAAACGGTAACAATATAATTACCAAAAATTAATAGAGTTAATTAGAGAATATTAAGTAGAAAAAACGTTTTGGAAATCAAGAGTTAAAACCTGCAAAAAATCAGTTCAATCACCAGACCCCCAAGACCCCAAGGCCCCGCTCTCCCGGATTTTGATAAATAATATATATATATATATATATATATATATATAATATACCTACACAAATATATGGGGTGAGACTTGAACCCAAGTATATAGTGTGGGAGCCCAAAATAATACCACCACACTATTTCTCTAAGTTTGATATAATATTGCAAAACTATGTTTTTAAATATATATATCTCCCAACAGAAATAAAATAGATTAAACTTATACTAGGGCTAATAACAAGAATCGAAGCATGGAACAAAAATTCCCAAAAAGACGAGCCTTGTTACTTAAAGAAATCAACTTGAGAACAACTAACATATCATTGGAATGGAGTGCAAATTTGTATACCCCTCTAAAACCGGGATGCACATTCCGATCCTGAAAATTGGAGGAATTAATCGGTTAGAAAACCGTTGTTTTATATCTTGATCTTTATTCTATCTTCACTCCAAAAAAAAAAGGAAATTCTCTTTCCACTTCTCTCTTCACCCTCCCCCTCCCGTAATGTCTATGACATTTCAGTTAACTATTCGTTCCAAGATATATAATGAATAAGTTGTGAACATTGGATTAAACCCTGGAGTTTACCCTCATAGATACAAAAGAAAAAATAACAACCCAAAACAATTCTGGTCTTATGAATCTACAATTCCACGTCCAGGAGTTAGGAAAATCAATAAAAGCTAGCTATCTACTTCAAGTGTGAAATCCATAATACAAAACAGGATGGGTTTTTGAGCCTTGGACGGTCGATAACATTTTCAGAGACAAACAGGTGATCCAACCATCCCAGTCTCATCCTAGCTAAAGACATATAGTGGATGTGGTGTTTGTAACCTCCTTCCATTATGGAGAAATTGATAACCCTCTTAATTAGTTCCTCATCAATTAAAGAAATAAATGCACACAAAAAAAAAAAAAAAAAAAAACTGAAAAAAAAAATGTCACAACCATGTTTCAACCATAGAAAAGCAAAAAAAAGAAAAATTTAACAAAAAAAAAAGAAAAAAAAAACTCACACACAATTATTCTTTTTAAAAATACTAACAATAATTTTCATTGTACTCATCGAATAATTTTAATAATTCAAAAAAAAAAAAAAAAAACAATAGAGTTATAATGTGTAGAACAATCATTTTCTAGCATCCATAAAAAATGACTCACCGATATTTTATACATGTCACTAATTACAATTAATAAGCAATGAACATGTATAAATAGAGGACCGCATTTTTATTAACCACGTTAATCACTGTTTCCAACTCATTCACTCATTCCCAACGTATTTTCTCTGGTGATTTTTTTTTTTTTTTTTGCTTTTTTAAGAGTATCAACACGTCAAACATGATTAGCCGCAGCCCCACAAAAACCGTTGCCTAGAACGTGGTTGCTTCATTTTCGAGAATGCATGATTACGATGAAAATAAACTCGAAGTACTCATGTTTCGTATTGATAGTGTGTGGTAATTATTAAAATTATTATGATACGAAATTATACCTCATCATGCTGTGCTGTTAAGGCACGGGTTATTTCTAGTTTTCCAACATAATACAAAGATGACAAGAAAACTTCTTATATACAATATATTGCCTTTTAATATTCAACATCGTTGATTTAAAGAAGAAAACCAAGATGAAATCAATCAAATATGGGGATTTATTTTTGAAAAACGATTAAGAAAACATTATATGAACAACGAGACAGATAATAAAAAAAGAAAGAGAACAAATTTTGTTTTATGTTTTTAAAGGAAAGTTTGTTAAGAGAATAATCAAACGGTTTTTTGCCCAATAATTTCATCCAATGGTAAGGGACGGAATTAATGTGCATCCCGGTTTTAGAGGTGCACAAATTCACACTCCTTGGAATGCAATGAGGGGCACCTAATATTGCATACATTCTTATCGTGTTGTAGGTGTTTATGCCATTTTGTTGCACTAATTGGTTATAATTATGCCAAATTATGTATTTTGTAGTTCTTGGTTGTTGCAAGTAAAATGTGTAGCAATTGTTCTGACTTTGGTTTTGTAATTTAGGGAATGGAAAGAATGGTCTGAACATGTGCTTTGAAGGAAGTGGAGCTACAATGCCCGTCAAGCTAGTTACCAAGTCGATATTATGCGTGACGCTTGTAGTGGAGAACGCAAACATGGGCGCCAAAGAAAGTTGAGAAGCTAATGGATCTACTAATGGACAAGAAATGCAAGAAGAATAAATCAATGGGCCGAAGTTCAAACCTCGGATTGTATAGAGAACAAACTCAATCCCAAGGCCCATTCTTGTTACCAAAATGAGGTATTCATGCTTCACACCGTAGTCATCACCACTTCTCTCAACCCGATATCACACATGAGAAAAGAAAACTTCTCTGTCCCCAATTTAGTTGACCTTATCTTCTTTGTCCCCCATATTTTTATCAAAAGATATCAAATCAATCTGGCCGCCTCATCCTCTCGCATCATCATCAACTCATCACCCATGCCTCTATTACCAAATTTTTCCTTTCTCGTACTAGTTGCCCCGCCTCTCTATCCTCATCCATTTCAAATAAAAACCCTAGGCTATGAAATACAAGAGTAAGTCACCTATTTGGTTCTCAAAAGTGATAGATTAGAAAGCTAGAGGTCCGAATTTGTTTCCCTTTCAAACATCAAAGAAATAACAACAAATCGTCGACAAATAGGGTGGTTGTGATGATTAAGCAAGTGGAAATTAGGTCTGAATTCAAACATCAAAAACATTAGTCAAATGGACGAGGAGTGCAGTGATGGTGCATGAATGAAGAGTCTTACATAGTGGTGATTTTCGAGAACAAAACCCCCAAATATTATAATGTTTCTGTTGAGAATAGGGATTGAAAATTGGGGGAGAAATCTGTCTATAAAAAGGGGGGTTTGTTGTGTAAGAGGGTATGCAGGGAGTGAGGAGTAGGAGTAGAAATCAGTTCTCAGTCCTCGTTCCATCTCTGGTTTGTGTTTGTGACTTAGTAGAAATCAGTTGAATAAAGAAGTGATTGGGTTTATGAGTTTATCAATTTCATAACTTCATATGCTTTCTGTTTTCACAATATTTATGTTCTAACTTTCTCTTAACTAGGGCATAGATGAAGCCCTTGATTTATCGCCAAAGTTATTCATGTTTTCGACATTGTTCCCGCCGTGTTTCATTGAGTAAGAATGGTTTCAACCTAGAGCTGCCATTTATAACTTTCACTTAGTATGTCAGGTATCCTAAGTTGTTAGAGTAATTATATTTTGTAGCTTCAACCTGTGCTTACATGATCTATTCTAATCTATGATTAGTTGTGATGTCAAAATACAACTAATGCTAGATATTGATACTTCTAGTTGATGTTGAACCATATATATTGTGAACTGATTTCTTATTGAATAAGCGAGAGACTCGTATCTTTATCGCTTTGTTCTCCATAAGGGAAAATGAACCTTGTCGACAACTCGGATTTTCTAGTAGAGGGGTTAAGTGGTGACTCAATTGTCCTAGTGCACTTTACTTGTGTGTTTAAATCCTTTCTTTCGTATTCCCGTTTGTATTTCCGCATCCATATTTCTATTTCAATTTCCTAGTTTGATCTTTGCCAGCACCTTGTCGTTTCAACACACAAACTCCCTGTTGTTATTTCTTGTTCAAATCAGTATCGAAAGACCTTAAATCAACTCTACATCGCCCTTGTCCCTGTGGATCGACCTGTATTTGTACTATACACAATAAGGCACTGTGCACTTGCAGTATAATTGTAGGTATCTCTTCTTAGGCTACCATGCAACCCACCTGAAAAATTATATTAATTGTCAGAGTTAGATTATCAAAAATTAAATTCCTTCCGACTCACAAAAAGTGTGTTTCTTTCTTTTTTTATCATTATACTCTTCTTATATGTTATTTTTCCAAATAGATTCCTACTAGTAAACAGTGGTACTTAAATTTTCTGTAAAACAAATTACACATATATTAGGGTGTACCCATTACCCGGAGTGTACCCCCTAGATATATACCTGATTAGGAACCAAAAGCTAACGATTATACGCATCGGGTATTAAAACTGCTAATGGATATGATATTAAGAACCGGAACCGATAGGTTCGGTTCAATTCAGTTTCGGGTAATCATGTACCTATTGACACCCCGGCCCTAGCCTTTTCTCCCCATGCGCATAGTCTTTGTCTAGAATAGAGCTTCGTAAAACACATAATTGTGCGTCGGACTATGCTTCAAATGTTGTTTTTGGCCGCCTAAAATTTATTGGTAAAGTGGCACATAGATGGATATTCTAAAACTTTATTGAAATTCACGCGGGAATGAGAGGGATGTTCTTCCCGGGATGAACGGGTCAAGATAGATACCAACCACTATATGAATCAAATGGTCTTTAGATTGGATATCATTTTTATCGAAGGATAATGTCTATCTGGAAATGTGGAGCAACATGATAAATGATGTACATGGATATTAAGTGACATTTGGTCTGCCTCACACGTCGTGAGATTTTATGATTTTTTTTTCCTTCGAAAAAGAGGCAAGCCTCAAAGATATTCATTGTCGTTCTCCGATTCATGATCGGGATCGTTTACAAGACTGACTCGGAAGTTTCCAGCAGATATGAAGAACTTAAACAGGTAACAGGGATATTCAAACAAACAACAGGGATAATGAAGAAACTTAACAACATAGTTACTAGACCAATCCTGAAAAAGGCTTCCTACTATTCCTACCCAATTCCAAAGTAACAGAACTAGTTTAAATGGTCTTGGATGGATCAAAAGTAACATATCCATCTCAAATAACAATTTTATAATTAATAAAAATGTCAGGATTCGTGAATCCAACCATTTATCAAGGGTTTTATCAAAATCATAGTACTGACATAGGTAAACCAGGATCCATAAATCCAACCCATTATCGATGATTTTATAGTAACAAAGAATAAAGGTAACCTGTATAACTTAACTCGGTTTTCATGTGACGGAATCGGTATGGATCGGTTTGAGTCTTCTTCTGACTCGGTCTTGTAACATTTTCTGTTGCTGGTATCTTCTGTGAATGTCTTGTTGTTGGTATCTTTGAATATATTGTTGCTTGTGTCTTTGCTACATGTGTCTTAGTTGCTGCTGGAGAGTAGACCGTAATCGGAGTCATGAAGCTTGGAGATGCTTTTTTGGGAAACCTTGGTGTTGTTTTTTGGATGTGTGTTTACTGGGTATTCCTTTGATTTAAAAGCTTGTACCTCCACATTGAAAAAATCAGCAATAACTTGAGAATAAGTTGATGAAACTTCCAAATCCCAGAAAGGAGATACCAATTTGAACAATAAACACTTTAATAATTAAAACCCAAAAGATTAATCAAGTTCCCAAAAACAGAACCCTAGAGTAAAATAAGAACGAAATTTTAGATTAAACCTCGAACAATTAAGACTAGGAGAAACATATGATGATCAAGAACCCAATTAATAATACTAATAGCAAATCTAAAGACTAACAATAGAGATTGAAAAATCGGGCGTACAACAACCACACCCAATATTTCGATTAGCAATTTGTATGGACTAACTCCAATATACTTTTAAGAGAATCAACTAGACAAATGACTCAATCTTAATAAAAGTATATTAAAGAGTTATATCTCTCTTCTCGATTCAATACTTACTCAAGCAAATAGAAATCAAGAGTCTAATTGAATACAAGAGAAAAACTTGAACGGGTACCAAAGACCAATGTTCAAGGATCAATCAATTTCAATCAACAACCAAAGGTTGGATTTCCCAATTGATCGATTCAACGCACAACTGTGGATATTTCAATTATATAACAACATGTAATACTTTAAAAGAAATAAATACGTACACCCAAGTTTTGCTAATGAGGAAACCGCAAATGCAGAAAAAACCCCTGACCTAGTCCAGAGATTGAACACACACTGTATTAAGCCGCCACAGACACTCAGCGCCTACAAACTAACTTCTGGTCTGGATCGTAGTTGAACCCCAATCAATCTCACACTGATCCAAGGTACACTGCGCTCCTTACGCCTATGATCCCAAAAGGATACTACGCACTTGGTTCCCATAGTTGATCTCACCCCTCAACTAAGAGTTGTTACACCCAAAGTCGAAGACTTTAATAAACAAATCTTTATCACACGTAAAAGTCTACGATAATAGATAAATCTACTCCCACGTAAATACCTACGAGTTTTGTTCCGTCTTTTGATACATCAAGGTAAAATAAGAACTAATTGATAACCCTAACTTATATTCCCAAAGAACATCCTAGTATTATCAATCAACTCACAATAATCTTAATCGAATAGCTTAAAGAAGATATTGCGAATCACAAACGATGAGACGAAGGTGTTTGTGACTTCTTTTATATATTGCCTATCGGAGAAATCAATTTCAATCCAATCTTTATGATTGTACTTAGTACGATAGAAACAAAGCAAGATCGTGATCACACAACTACGAGAAAGTAGTACTCACCTCGCCACAATCCCAATGAAGTCTTCAAGTCGTTAACCTGCACAGGTCTAGATAGAAACTTAAGGTTAAAGGAGAATCGACTCTAGCTTATACAACTTGTAGGATCAGAATATGGCGGCAACAATACCTCACGAGATCAATAAACGACAGCATTGCGAAGGTGTCGCATATGAGTAATATAAATGACGCAATGAATGACGACATACCAAAAACACGAGAAAGATGTGAAGACCCAAATGAGATCTAGGAGAGTTGCGAGATTATATATTTGTACACTTGCGATATTTCGCAAGTTATTCCCAAAATAAAGGACAACTTAGCTGTCATCCATTATGTAATACCCTATATAAGGAGCCGAAAGGTGCCTATTGTAAGGGATCTTTTTCAAGTGTTGGGCAAGTCATTAAGAGAGAGAAAGTTTAGAGTGATTGTAATTCTTTAACTGATTTCCATTTCATCTTGTAAACATTTTAAGAGTTTAATCAATAAAAATTACAATTGCTCATCTTAAAAATGATTTGATTGTATAGATTCTTGTGAGGGGTGTAGTGTAGGATTTCCCGCAACTACATATTGGCGCTAGAAACAGGAGAGAGAGTGAAGATTGACACCGTGATTTGAAAAAAATTGAGTAATAGGAAGGAATTTCATATAATTTTCAACAACTTACCGAAATTGAGAAATGGCTAGAAGAAGATATGCATCAAACAACCAACAACCATTAGAAGGAGTAGGAGACTTGGTTTTAGAAAGGAGAAATGAAATGGGGGAATCCTCAAGAATGAACACAAGAAATAATGAAGAAAATCAAATTCAATCACCAATTCAACCAGTACCGAATAGAACTATGGATTATGATAGAGTAAGCGTGCATACTTGGAGATCAAACTCTGTGGATGAAAGGGGAGAAGAACAACAATTGGTAAACAATAGAAAAGAGGAGAGAGACCGAGAAAGGATTGGAGAAATAATTCATGGAAATGAAGAGATCGCGACATTAGAGGTATTGAGACAAACAATACATGAAGAAAGGCGATTAGAGGCAGAGGAACGTGCAAATTTGACAAGACAAAATCATGAGTTGAGGATGGAAAACATGAGATTACAAAACAGAAGATCGAGAAGCACTACAAGGTCAAGCTCAAGATCAGTTAGAGAGGAAATAAGGAGAAGTTTACCTATGGAAAATGCTGATGAATAAAATCGAGAGGAAGCGCAAAATCCAAGCGTAGAACATTGCGAGAGAAGAGAAATGATGGAAGATCGTTATATCCCACATCCTGAGACTCTTCAAAATGGGCGAAATAATCCAAATGAAGAAAAAAATCGTGAAGAAGGAAGAAGAATATTGCATGGGAGAGAAGCACTGAGGAAGCAAAAAGAGATTGAAGATGAAATTGAAAGACACTATGCTCAACAAGCATGTCTAGCCTGCATGAGAGGGAAAGATTAAGAACAAAATGGAAGAACAGAATTGGAAGAAGCAATTCGCTTAATAATCATGATAATCGAGAAAGAAGGCGAGAAAAAAATCGCAACAATGGTAATATCAATGAAGAATATGAAAGATTACAAAGGAGAATCGATAGGCAGCAAAGAAGAGAAAATGATAGATATAACGGTGTGCGAATTCGTGAAAGAGATGAAGGAGAAGATTGCAGAGAAAGACGAGAAGAGAATAATGAACAAGAAAGTCAAAGCATATGAACGCAGGAGAAGAGAGGCGGAACTAAAAATACCAAAGAGATTCAAATTCTCATGTAAATGAACAAGTCCCGAGAGAATTAACAGAAATGAGAGGAATGTTGAACAAGAAAAGGGAGGAGGAAAGAGACAATTGGATGAGGCCATCGAGGAAGCCGCAAAACTCCATTTACACAAGAAGTACAACTAGGAGGAATACCCCCTAGTGTAATTTACATAATCTTAACCAGAATTTTGATGGAACAACTTGTGCAATACAACACATCAAAGCTTAGGTGAGGTGTATGTTACAATGGGAAAATCATGATGCTATATTGTGCAAGTATTTTGCATCAAGTTTGACAGAGAAGCATTGAAATGGTTTGAAGGTTTACCAAGAAACATAATCACATCAATCAACCATTTACAAGCTATATTTTTAGGGGCGTACATAAGTAATAATTCCTCATGACCGGGTATTGAAGATGTATTTGGGTTAAAACAAAGGGTTGGCGAAAGTTTGAAACATCTGACCGTGAGGTGGAAGAAAATATGTAGCGATATGGCTGGTCGTGTGGATGAGAGATATCTAATTTTATTTTTTATTAATGCTATGTTCGCAACCAATCTGTTATATATTCAGATTTTTAGAATCAAGAATACAATCACAATGAATCGAGTTACAGAACTTCAGGAGGAATACATTGCTCTAGAGGAAAAGCAAAATGAGATGGAATCATACCCCGTCACGAATGCAAGTTCAAGAGTCTGCGAATGCAAGTTTGTTACCTAAATTGATAAACACAGAAGGCGAGCACCTCGCAAGGTCAACAAGAAATGATAACGGATGATGATCAAAGAAAGTTAGTAGCCATGGGAAGTCGCGATCAGGAAGAATTTGAAAGAGAAAGAAACTTCTATAACCGTGGCGGAAATAATAAAATTCAAAGACTTGATCACCCGCAAGAAACTTATGGAGGTCGAGGCATAATTATCATAGAGGGCGAGGTCATAGGGTAGTATGGGAGTCAAGATGCCCCCACTGAACGCTAGTGTGGAGAAAATATGGGAAGCTATAATCCTGAACGGAGACTGTTCACAATGGATTATCACAAGACGTATTTAGATCTACTAACAGTCTAAAAATACTTGTCGAAACTTCGATCTAGTTTGAGTGAATCTTATATCAGAAGAGAAGATTCTCAAGCATAAACAAACTAGGTACAATCAAAGTTTAACAACCGTTAGTCAATCAAATCAATCGAAAACTATTAATAAACCGCAATTATTTAGTTTCCCACCAACGGTACTAATAGATCTTCTCAATCCCAAAGAAGTCTTTAAAACGAGCGGCCGTAAGAGGTTTCGCCTAATTAGGTTACTTTCCTCTCCAAATAGGCGACTCCACCAGCAAAAACACAATTAGGTAGTTTTGATGGCTCTGAGGATTAGTTTGCTCGAAATGCAAACTTTGATATTTATAGACCAAGGAAGTTTGGACACCAAGGAATTTCAAAACCGAATATATTCTCAAGATATGCAATATATTCCAAATTCGGTTTCCATAATTCCTGGAAATGCTTTGTCCAAATAATGACCTAAAATCTCTTAGAAAATATCCAACTAGTAAATGCACATTACTAATTTTTATGTTCTAAATATAAAATTAAAAACCTTAATTAAAAGATTCTCAATTTATTTTTTCGATCTGGGATTCTCCTTTAGATATTAAGGAATATCTTTGAAAAATAAAAGGTAAGCGTTACTACACATGTTCAAAGTATGTCGACATCTTTACTTTGTAAGTCCTCTTTCATACTTGCAATCTTGTAATCGATTTGCCACACTTCCAAACAAGTTTAGAATTGGTTCATCTGACTTCCAAGAACTATGCGATTGATTATCCTATCAAATCACCAAACATGGGTTTCACGGTTCTACCAAAACAAGTTTCGGTTCTACCTCCATGTGGGTACTGGAACTAGTCACATTAGCTTTTCGAAATTCGGTTGACTAGGAACTAGGATCGGTTCCCACATATATATGGTATCTAATTTGTATTTTTTGAACATGTCCATAGGATCGGTTCCCAATGTCTAAAAACGTGTTGTACATGTTCATAGGATCGGTTCCTAATATCTAGAAACTTGTTGCACCTCATACAAGAATCGATTCCCCTCCTGTGATCGGTTGCACCTCTAACTAGGATCGGTTCCCCTTTGCCTAGAGTTGGTAATACCAAGAACACTAAATCGATCATACCATCTCAGGTGATTACTTAAGATCGGTTTCACTAAAAAAAGTCATACCAGTACAAAAGTCAGGCCTTGTTAATAGTTTTACCAAGAACATAAGCAAGTCATAAGCGGTTATACTAATCACACATATTGGTAGTTCAAAAGATATGCAATGAATAACAATACCAATAAGCCTAGCGATTTACCTTTCAATTCACAAAACAAGTTCATGAATTTACTTCCTTTAAACAAATTGTTGATGGTGGATTTTCATTTAAGGCTAAAATTATAAAAGCCAAAATTATGCACTAACATCTTGCAAAAGATAAAGCCATTAATGAGTGATGAATACTTCTTCACTTTACTAATTCACCTAGAATGGAGCATGTGGCAACAATCCAAGTATTCTGTGAATTAAATACACGAAATTCATCCAGGTTGGAGCATGTGGCAACAATCCCATATACCCTGTGAATTTACAACATTTTTAATTAATGCATGACCAACCTTGTATTTCTTGTACTCATTACCGGTGCGGCATGACGACTGAGTGTTGTTCTCAGCAGAGAAGCACGAATCTCCAAGCATTAATCAAGAAGCATGTACGAAATACCCATACATGCTACAACTCTCGGTGTGTTATACTAGCACGATTGAGCATATTTGAACCTGAAATGACCATATCAGTCTCAGAAACGATCACAACCATCCAACTTCACCAGCATGATTGAATGGCTTACATTGAATCCATGACCCCAAGAAGGTATTGGAATATTCACTACCGACCCAACGCGGGCCCCGCATGGTCGGCCTCCCCAAAAGGGTGGCATAGCTTGCCAAACCGTCCAAACCAGGAGCAAGATGGACGAATAACCCTAAATTAGGGTTTGCGGCACATTACATGTATCGCAAAAACAGTCTCAACCGTCCATCTTCGCAGTATAGATGGAGGGTGTAGATGTAGATTCAAAGGGCCCGAGCATGTCAACAAAAACACCATGGGCCCGCCTACATACTCGATCGATCGGTCGGGACCAACTATGGTTGGTCGTCTTGATTCGAGCGCCCCAAATCGGGTATGACGCACGGCCAAAAAACCTAAGTAGGGTTTGTGTCGCGATCACGAGCGTCCCTTTTCTCCCCGCTCGGATGAAGGGTACAGGAATAGACTAAGCGTGTGCAGTGTAAGTATCAACACGATCACTCTGCGGGCCCACCTATCTCCACACCAGATCGGCCAAGACCAAACTTGGTTGTACACCTCGATTCGCACGCCAAAGCTAGGCGTGGTCACACTTCCCAACCACAAACTGATCTCGACCGCTCAAATTTGCCGGATAAATTGAGTGGCTCAGATCACGTTTTTATGGGACAATGGAGTACAGTGTGTACATCATCCCACCGTATGCACGCCTTGGTGATTGGCTAAGACCGACCCGAGGCTTGGTCGTCTTGAAATGCGTGCCCAAGTGGGCATGATGCGCGGCTTTTGCGGCACCAGATTTCTGTTGCAAATTGATCTCGACCACTCAACTTCGCGGACAAATTGAGTGTCCCGGATCACACTTTCACGAGACAATGAGGTATGGGCGCCTACACCGTCATGTCGTCTACACATGCACGATCGACCCTACCAAAATTGTATCCCAAACTTGATTCGACCAAGTCGAAGAGCGATGCTTGCGCACTCTTCAAAAACCCTAATTCCACCAACGGTCGCAGATGAGTGTCTCAAAGATCTTCTCGTCCGTCTAACTTCACCGGCTTGGTTATACAACCTGGTCAGGAGTTAATTGGTCAGTGAGGCGTCATGGTGATCACCACCCGTCACTCTACCACACCATGATGCCGTACACATAGAATACACACGATACTTCACAAGTATCGACTTCCTAAATAACTTAGTTATTTAATCTGGCATTACATGCTACTTTCTCGTGGATCCCACGATCCAAACACTCGAGACATCAATCATGTCACAAACTGGGGGATACATATCTTGGGGTATTGGTATGGCGGTTTACGGCGTGCGGCCAACGCGCCCACAAGAACGTGTCAAGAAGTCATGGACGGTTAGTGATGATGGGAGAAGTGGGCAAGACCGGTCGTGTGACACCAACACACAAATCCACTACTCCATCACTCCACTTTCTCCACTTCCCAGAGATACGAGGGTTAGGCTTAAAGACTTGTATAAAATAGGTTCTCCTCCCTATTTTCCATACGGAGAAACGGAACAAAGGCAAGTCCAGGACAATTCAAACACGGGGCAAGTGTTGATACCACCGTATTCAAACACCATACATAGTCGATAGCTTACATCCCTTCTTCGCCTCCCTAAGATCATCCCCATCTTCTTCACATAGCCAAGTCAAGGAACGGCCATTTCTTGGTTTAGGCCGGATTTGCACAAATTGATTTCTCGAATCTACAAGCACTCCCATGCAGTGCATTTGTTTAGGGTTTAGATTCATTTCTCATCCACACACCCCAAATTACCAAAACCGGCAGAAATAGTTTTCACCCATAAACAATTGGCGACCACAATGGAGGTTAATCTCTCGGTTGTAAAGTCAATTTATTCACAATCCAATTCAATTTTATCAATTTCAAAAAGGGTAGATCTTAGGACCAATTCAATCATCAATCCATTTCAAGATGGCTAGTGTGGATAACACTCCCAGTGTCGATGTACATGTCAGTGAAGCTACGGTGGTAAATACATCTTATGGAGCCGTCACTTCTACCACCAGTGCCAGCGTAGCAGAGATGTTCCAGTAGTGTAACACCTCCCATCACCAGAGCGGAGCACCAGTAAATACCGGTATCTCATCAAGTGTAACACCTCTGGTAGTCACTAGAGCAACAACTTTCACTCCTTCATCAGGACGAGGAGCCGGAGGGACGAGAGGAGGACCATCCCCCATTATCATTGCAGACTTGATGGAGAAGCAGGAAGTTCTTGCTAAGACTCAAACGGATATGGCCGCAACTCAGAAAGAGGTACTCACTTTTCTTAAGACATTAGCCGATTGATTGCCACAAGAGCCGCGACATCCCTTGGAGCAAAAAAAGAAACGCATTCAATACACCGAGAACGTACTTCAGCGGCGCGGACCTCCATGGACCTGATCAAAGAAGCGACATCAGATATGAGCGGTCCTGTCATGGAGACTCCTACACTGGGGACTGATCCTTACAACGATCTCCTCAAGTCAATAGTTTCACTTTGAACCAGAGGCTGATGGATCGGGAAGCGGTTTCTCTAGTGGAAAGTTTATGCGAACTTTCACACCTCTCGAAGAATCAGCGCACGTGAGACGTTTTGGTGCAATCAACCGAGATGAGGGTCACGACCGTTTCCATACATGTCACCGCACGCATCAAGGAATCGAGTTCAAGACGGCCCTTACCTACACAAGAGCGTCTTTGAATGTGATTACTCTCAAGACTCTCAGGACATCCAAGGTTCTCCCAGGCAAGGTCATACGGAATCCTAACACAATGATGGACTTCGAGGGAAACCAAACCATCACATACGGGAGAAGCTCCGCGGAAAGAATCAGACAAGTTCATAGCGTCCCATTCCCCACGTGAGCGTCAATTCAGGATGAAGACCGGCTTGCATCATTGGGGCTAAAACCCATGATGCATCTTTGCCGATTTGGAGCATTCTTCTCCATCCCGTGAAGCCACGACCCACGTTCACACGAAGAGGGAATGAACTTTTGTGGCTAGTCGTGACCCGAAAGGAAAACGGTATACCGACACTGCCATTATCAATTAGAAGGAGGCTCACAGCCCCGATCCCACCCAATGGAATGCTACAACAAGAACGAACCACAAGAACAAGTGTTAGATGCTCCACAACAGTATGCAAGATGGCACCAACTCCACAAATGATGAGATTAAAATCGTTGAGGAATCTCCTAGGCCTATCTCCATCAGCTTAACCTTGTGTACGGATAAACGCACGAAGCTCGTGGAACTTCTCAAAGAGTACCAAGACATATTCGCTTGGAGATATGAAGAAATGCCGATTTAGATGAAAATTGGTGACCCATCATCTACATGTCATACCCGGATCCAAGTCGGTTAAACGGTTGTAGTTCGAGACACGAGGAAAATGGATATATCGGGTCCGCATAGACTTGAGAGAGACTTGAACAGTCTTTGCTCCAAAAACGATCCTCCTCTACCTAACATCGACATGTTAGTAGATGCAACCAGCGGACATGGCATGTTATCCTCCATGGATGGATGTAGCGGCTACAACCAGATAAGGATGTACGAGCATTATGCAAAGCCGATACCTCAAAGGAGCATCCTCAAGAAGATAACGATATCCACGCGTCATATCGAGCAACATCCGGGCGAGTCACTCTATCATACAGTGGATGAACAAAATCCGGGCGAGTCACTTTATCAGACAGTGGTATATGTCTATCATGCTATGTTGGAGAATCCGCGCTTTTGGTCATCCTCTAGAGCTATTGAACGTTCATCTACAACAACATATGCCCTGATAGAAAGAACCAGGCCTGCTGGTAATGAAGAGCCTCATAATGTTTGTATGGGCATATATCTCACCAACATGCGATACAACCTTCAGCCTTCATGTTAGTTCCACGAAGCGAAAGAGGAAAACCACTGAGATACAACATCCTTCTCATCCGTCAACTCCAACTCCAGTACCACATGCACGACTCCCACAATGATGAAACAATGTCTAAGATATTCCATATCTGGCTCGACAACAACCACTACGAACAAACCATGTAAACCACGCTTGGGGACTGAGGCTCAGCATGAAGTTCCTTCACCGTCAGTCAAGGAATTCTTCAACATGATAGAGATGGTCAGTCAAGAAGCATGGAATTCGCAAGGGTAAATCGAACTGAAGAGGGAAACACTTCAACGCTCCCTCTAGCAGAAGCTGCTTCAATGGTCTATTCAAGAGTTGCCTCAACGCTCTCTCCGGGACCCACGTTCGCTTCAGAATCCTTCTTCAACACTCTCTCAAGGATCCACCTCAACGTTCGCACCAGAAACCACTTTAACATCCTCTCGAGCCGTTTCAACACTCAAGCGCATCAATAATCTGCTCTCTCGGTCAAGTTATCTTTGATGTACTCATTGCTCAACATACGTCTCATCCATCCTTCATGAGGGCCCAGTGGAGCATGAAAAACCTTGACGTTGATAGGAGAAGGTTTATCTTGTGGAACGGATATTTTCATATAGTTGAAAGGGCGCGGTGAACAACTCATCATCATGTTCGGCATATCTTTGAAGCTGTCAACACCTCCTGAATTGGCACCATCATTATCCCCAGAAGACATCTCAACAGGAGTTCTTTTCTTCATTCTACAATAAAAGACATGAGTCAGTACTTGTATAAAAACGCTGAGATGTGTAGTCACACACGACGAACACACATTCACGTTGGAGTACACAAGGCTGGTATTGGGTCCAAACACCCCGATTGATCCAGTTTCAAGTACGGTGTTGATCAAGTCACAAGTCCCAGTATTAATCAAGTCAAAAGTCCAAATTGTTGCTCAAGTTTCAAGTCCTAAGTTGATCAAGTCACAAGTCCTGTATTGATCAAGTCACAAGTCCTATTGCTCAAGTTTCAAGTCCTGGTATTGATCAAAGTCACAAGGCTTGGTATTCGAATAAAACATGCGCACGCAGCAGGACGGCTACCGAAACACGGGTTGACGTTCGATCAGTCGCACGCGGTGGGTGCCACTTGATCCCAACCCCAGATTGGTCGAAGAAGACACAGCCGTCCCCAATCAAAGCTCTTTCTCCAAGAAGAAGGCGTTTCAGCTCCAACACTTCAACGCTCTCTCGGGCCTGCTCTAGAAGCTGCTTCAACGCTTTCTACAGGACCCACATTTACATTTGAGCACACAAGGTTCGTTTTTTTAAAAACAAGCTTGCTCACATCGGGTCCCACGTTCGAGCAAAGCAAACAAAGAAGGGCCTGTTTGGTCAAAGCATCAAGTCCGGTGTTTAGTCAAGCTAGCTAGGTTGGTGTTTGGTCGAAGTAGCAAGATGACACTCGAGCAAGTACATCAATCGTACGGTCAAAGTAGGCACAGGACATGGCCGACGTTTGAAACATGTACATGGTGGTCCCGCGTTTGATCGAAGCATGCACATCAGCCCATGTTCGAATCAAGCATGCTTACATCGGGTCCCACGTTCGATCAAGCAGACGCAGCGGAACCACGATTAACCAAAAAAGGCACATCAAGCCCACGTTCGATCAAGCAGATGTAGTAGCCGCACGAACGAAACAGGCATAAAAGTCCATCGAAGCAGGCAAGACCGACATCATGCTAGGGGAACACTCGCCTGGACGCCTCTTGAACGTGACATGCTCCAAGGATAGGATGACCCGTCTCTCCTGGTAACATCTAACTTTGTCTCATAAGCTTTGTCTTTAACTGTCACCATCTCATGCCTACCCCATAATGGTGTAACCATTACATGCTAGGCATGGGACTTAATGTTGATGGTGGATTTTCATTTAAGGTTAAAATTATAAAAGCCAAAATTATGCGCTAACATCTTGCAAAAGATAAAGCCATTAATGAGTGATGATACTTCTTCACTTTACTAATTCAGCTAGAATGGAGCATGTGGCAACAATCACAGTATTCTGTGAATTAAATACACGAAATTCATCCAGGTTGGAGCATGTGGCAACAATCCCATATACCCTGTGAATTTACAACATTATTAATTAATGCATGACCATCCTTGTATTTCCTGTACTCATTATCAGTGCGGCATGACGACTGAGTGTTGTTCTCAGCAGAGCAACACGAATCTCCAAGCATTAATAACGAAGCATGTACGAAATACCTATACATGCTACAACTCTCGGTGTGTTATACTAGACCGATTGAGCATATTTGAACCTGAACTGACCATATCGGGTCTCGAAACGATCACAACCGTCCAACTTCACCAAAGAGATGATTGGATGGCTTAGATTGAATCCATGACCCCAGCGGTATTGGAATATTCACTACCGACCCAACGCGCCCCTCATGGTCGGCCTCCCCAAAAGGGTGGCATAGCTTGCCAAACCGTCCAAACCAGAGCAGTATGGACGAATAACCCTAAATAAGGGTTTGCGGCACATTACATGTATTGCAAAACAGTATCAACCGTCCATCTTCGCAGGCATAGATGGAGGGTGTAGATGTAGATTCAAAGTGCCCAGAGCATATCAACACAAATACCGTGGGCCCACCTACATACCGATCGATCGGTCAGGACCAACTATGGTTGGTCATATTGATTCGAGCACCCCAAACTGGGTATGACGCACGGCCGGCAAAACCTAAGTAGGGTTTGTGTCGCGATCACGAGCGTTCCTTTTCTCCTGCTCGGATGAAGGGTCCAGGAATAGACTAAGCGAGTACAGTAAGTATCAACACGATCACTACGGGCCCACCTATCTCCACACCCGATCGGCCAAGACCAAACTTGGCTATACACCTCGATTCGCACGCCCAAGCTAGGCGTGGACACACTTCCCAACCACAAACTGATCTCGACCGCTCAAATTTGCCGGATAAATTGAGTGGCTTAGATCACGTTTCTATGGGACAATGAAGTACAGGTGTGTACACCATCCCACCGTATGCATGCCGGACTGATCGGCTAAGACCGACCAGGCTTGGTCGTCTTGAAACGCGCCCCCGAAGTGGGCATGATGCGTGGCTTTTGCGGCACCAGACTTCTGTTGCAAATTGATCTGGACCACTCAACTTCGCCGGAAAAATTGAGTGTCCCAGATCACACTTTCACGAGACAATGAGGTATGGGCGCCTACACCGTCATGTCGTCTACACACATGCATGATCGACCTTGCCAAAATTGTATCCCAAGCTTGGATTCGACCTAGCTGAAGAGTGATGCTTGCGCACCTCTTCAAAAACCCTAATCCCACCAACGGTCGTAGATGAGTGTCTCAAAGATCCTCTTGTCCGTCTAACTTCACCGGCTTGGTTATACAACCCTGGTCAAGAGTTAATTGGTCGGTGAGGCGTCATGGTGATCACCACCCGTCACTCTACCACACCATGATGCGGTACTTTTTGCATAGAATACACACGATACTTCACAAGTATCGACTTCCTAAATAACTTAGTTATTTAATCTAGCATTACATGCTACTTTTTATGGATCCCACGATCCACACACTCGAGACATCAATCATGTCACAAACCGGGGATACATTGGGGGTATTGGTCTCAAGCGGTTTATAGCGTGCGGTGCCGGCAGAACACGCCATCACAAGAACGTGTCGGGAAGTCATGGACGGTTAGTGATGATGGGAGAAGTGGGCAAGACTGGTCGTGTGAAACCAACACACAACTCCACTACTCTATCACTCCACTTTCTCCACTTCCCACGAGATACGAGGGTTAGGCTTAAAGACTTGTATAAAATAGGTTCTCCTCTCTATTTTCCAGACAGGAGAAACAGAACAAGTCCAAACAACAGAGGCAAGTGATACCACCGTATTCAAACATCGGAACTGATAGCTTACATCCTGCAAGCCAGTTCAGATTTCTGATACAAGTCATACATAGCCAACACCTTCACAATCTCAACACCTTCTTCACTTACCTCCCTAAGATCAACCTCATCTCCTTCACTTTATGACCGAAACAAGTCTGGAACGGCCATTTATTATTTTAGGCCGGATTTGCACATATTGATTTCTCTAATCTACAAGCACTCTCGTGCAGTGCATTTGTTTAGGGTTTAGATTCATTTCTCATCCACACACCCTAAATTACCAAAACCGGCAGAAATAGTTTTCACCCATAAACACAAATGTAAAACATTGTTTCCTCGGATGAAATCTTCACCTCATACCCATACATAATCACAATAGCATTCAAACGATTATGTCGATGTCTTATATACGAAGTTCAAAAGATAAACGTTATACTTCGTTTTGTATTCCTTAATAATACGTGTAACTAGAGTATAATCATTCATAGCTTCGCAATTAACATAAAACAATTCAAGTCAAATATTATTAACCTCAAGTGGAAGAATGATGTTGTCGTTGTAGCTCCGTACTTCTTCTCATTCTTTAAGTCTTCACATAATACTTGTAATGTCTCATATCCTAGTACTTTCAAGCTAACCTATGCGAAGTTGACTCTAGTAGTTAATCAAACGACTCTTTAAATGAGTTTTGGTTCACTAAAATATGACAACCAAACTTGATATACCAATGCTTGGTGGGTTCAACCGAGCTATGCTCTAACATATTTCATTTGTGTACGGCGGAGAGATATTGCTTTTAAGAAAAATTAGCTTGAATCTTAAATTAGGATTTCATCTAATGGCGAATATTGATTGCTTTGTTTTAAAGCTATCAAACCCTGATTTGAAGACTATATAAAGGAGAACTCTAGCAACTAGAAAACCTAATCCCCACACCTCATGTGTGATACTAGTTGTGACCAGAGTCAATTCTCCTTTAACTAGGTTTTCCCTAAAACCTTTATAGGTTAATGACTTAAAGACTTCATTGGGATTCTGAAGCCAGACACAACTATTTACTCTGTAGTTGCTTGTTCTGATCTTTCTTGTTCTATCGTATTGAGTACTATTTTCTCTAAGATTTGCCCAAGATTTATCTCCGAAGGGTAAGATATTAAAAGTAATCCCAAAACTCTTCATCTTATTCTTTGTGATTCCACAATAACTTGTTCTACTACCATATAGTTCAGTTATTGTGAGGTGATTGATATTCCTAGGTTGTTACTTGGGAATATAAAATCGGATTATCAATTGGTTCCTGTTCACATTGATTTATCAAAAGACGGAACAAAAACTTTGTAGGTATATCCGTGGGAGATAGATTTATCTATTTTTTTTATTCTGAAGACAGATTTGACTTTGGGTCGTAGCAACTCTTACTTGTCGGTGAGATCAGCTAAAGGAATCAAGTGCGTAGAGTCCTACTGGGATTCGGAGGCGTAAGGAACGCGACTGTACCTTAATCGGTGTGAGACTTGGTTAGGGATCAACTAAATTCCAGACAGAAGTTGACTTGTAGTAGGCTAGAGTCTGTAGCGGCTTAATACAATGTGGTGTTTAAATTTGGACTATGTTCCGGGTTTTTCTGCATTTGCGGTTTCCTCTTTAACAAAACTTCTGGTGACTGTGTTATTTCTTTTTCGCATTATATTTGTTTATATAATTGAAATATCACAGGTTGTGCGTAGTACAATCACAGTTGATAAATCCGACCTTGATTGTTGGATAGAACTTTATTGACACTTCGGCAGTGGGATTTGGTACCGTCCAAGTTATTTCTCATATCAATCAGGCTCACTGATTTCTATCTGTTCGATTTGCTGATTTTATTGAGAAAGAGATAAAGCTCTTTTGATATGTTTATTGGTTGAGTCTCACTTTTAAGTTGATGCTCTCGGAATTATATTGGAGTTTAGTCCATACATATTGCCAAACTAAGTATTGGGTATGGTTGTTATACCCCCGCTTTTTCACTAACACTAGGGACATGACATCCCACGACCATTTGGTGTTTACGCAATATAATATATTTCCAAATATTGGACTTTTGCACAAAAATACTACTTGATCATTCAAGTAAAATTGAGAGTTTCAGTCAAGATCAAACTCTTATGGAAATACAAAATAACGTTCGAATGACCATCGAAAAATACCAAAATTTTCAGGAATGCTCAATTGTAGACATGGTGGCACGTGCACCATCATGGCCGGCCGGTCCCACCCAATTTTTATCCCATATTTTGATTAATCCTCCACTTGATTTATCTCTTTATTTTGAGTAGTCCTTCACCAATTGGACAATCCTCCATACACTTCCCGATCGGTCTCTCCACCACCAATGGCCGATCCTCCCATTGATCGGTCGATATCTCTATCCATATGAACAATCCTTAATCTACTAGATCCAGGTTTTCTAAAATTAGGGTTTTAGACTTGATGACGATTAGATCAAGTATGAACATCAACAATCTTCATATTGATCCAGTTATCAATATTTTAATTAATGCTTAATGTTCGATCCTGCTACGAACATTTGTGTTGCTCGACTACCCAAGAAGCAACATTTCATTGGTCGATCATCCAATATTTCATTGGACGACCATTCACTTGGTCGATCAACCAATATTTACCAATATTTTAATCTCTACTTTGTCATTCAACTACTCATGACATGGTGGATCGACGATGTATATTCTATAATAACTCAGCAATATCTTATTTCCTATTAAATACATGACATGTCATAATACATGTTGGTTCATTAGTGATCCAACACTCTCATCAGATCGACGTTCAACGATCCAAATTATTTGAGTATCATTGTTGCCTCTGCTGGCACAATGATATGTCCATATTCATCAGACTCAACATCTAAGCATCATTGTTTTCCTAGTAGACACATTATGCTTAATCCATCATAATGATAAGTCACAGAGCATGTCTTATTTGTCATAAAAATTATGCTCGACTCATCAAAGCGAAGACTCACAGTCTAGCCAAGTCAATAATTGACAAATTAATACATGTCCGCTGCGAGACTTCACATGAGACATTAATCATGTCACATGAGGGATATTTACTACGTTTTTGGTCCGGTAGCCTACAACACGTGCGATGTAGCGATACATCCATGATGAGAAATGTGCGTAAGTCATGTGGCAATTGAAAGATTAAGTGAAGTAGTAGATGGACAATCCACAAAGTCTCTCACACATTGCAGAACTGGTTCAACCACGATTTCCCACTTCCATACTTTTCCACTCCTCTTCAACTGTCACCACTTACTAGAGATTAATGTGTTAACTACTTCCGAAATAAATAGGTTCATCAACCTATAACTTGATAGCTCAATTCAACTTAACTCAAGCTTAACCGAACTTAACTGATCAGAACTTATTGTAATCCAACTTACGACAGTATATCATTACCAAACATGCAGAACCCTCCAACATGGAGAATTTAACACATCCATAATCCATCAATTACAATTATTCTCACACATTCACAGCTTCCTCCTACATATCG
The DNA here is from genome assembly GCA_023531295.1 of Papaver armeniacum. NCBI lineage: Eukaryota > Viridiplantae > Streptophyta > Magnoliopsida > Ranunculales > Papaveraceae > Papaver > Papaver armeniacum. Next base: position 144,447 of record JAJJWW010019237.1, on the reverse strand, counting down.
ACCATCATCCCTATTTGTGGCCGAATTGACTCTCGAACAACCAGTTTCTTGGTTTAGGCCGGAGTCTTACAGATTGACTTCTCGAATTCAAATACTCACATGCAGTACATATGTTAAAGGATTTAGACAATTTGCTTAATTAAGGATACTTATATTGCACAACTCTCAAATTCTTCTCAAAAACCGGCAAATCATTTTTACCCAGCAACACCATGGAAAAACATATTTCTCTTAAACATGGCACACCAGAGATGAGAAAATGAAGGTTTTACTCGAATTTATGCTCTTTTTAAATTTTTATTGTTTATGTAGTTTTCTTCCTATCTGTCACCTAGACGCATGCTAAACAAGCGCTTGTGCTAGAATCAAATTCTTTATTTCACTCGATTTCACTTATAAAATTTGAGATGTCGTTGAAAACATAAGTGCCATCATCTCATATGAATTTGAGATATCTACTTTATCAATATATTTTTATTAACCCTAGTAGGTTATGCCTTCTAGGCAGGTTTTTTTATATAAAATAATGATATAGTTTGATGTGCTTCGTTCCATGAAAACATGGGTTTATCATCATCGAGATGATAGCTTTCTTGTCATAATAAATCTCTGTACTTTCAGCATAAATTCGATATAAATCATTTTGTAGGATCAGAATATCGCAACAACAATACCTCGCGAGATCAATAAACGAAAGCATTGCGAAAGTGTCGCAGAAGAATAATATAAATGACGCAATGAATGACGGCAGCCAAAACACGAGAAAGATGTGAAGACCCAGCGAGATTTAGGAGAGTGGCGAGATTTTGTATTTGTACACTTGCGGTATCTCGCAAGTCATTCCCGAAAATAAAGGACAGCTTAGCTGTCATCCATTGTATACTACCCTATATAAAGAGTCGATAAGCCTGTTGTGGGAGAGATCTTTTTCCGAGTGTTGGGCAAGTCATTAGGAGAGAGAAAGTTTGTAGTAATTGTAATTTCTTTAGCTCTTTTCCATTTTATCTTATAAACGTTCAAGGAATTAATTAATAAATATCATTATCATTCATCTTCAAATGTCTTAGTTGTGTGAATTCTTGTGAGGGGTGTGGTGTAGGATTTCCTGCAACTACATAATGGCGCTAGAAAAGGGAGAGAGTAAGGATTGACATCGTGATTTGAAAGAGTTTGGAGTAGAAGGGAAGGAATTTCATATAATTTTCAACGGTTTACCAAAATTAAGAAATGTCTAGAAGGAGAAATGCATCCGAGCAACCAACAACTGTTAGAAGAAGTAGGAGACTTGCCGGAGAAGGGAGAAATGAAATGGGAGAATCTTCAAGAAGGAATATAAGAAATAATGAAGAAAATCAAATTCAATCACCAATTCAACCAAATAGCGGATAGAACTGTGGATTATGATAGGGTAAGCGTGCATACTTGGAGATCGACTCAGAGACGAAGGGGAAGAAGAACAATAATTGGTAAACTATGGACAAGAGGGGAGAGACCGAGAAGGGAATGGAGAAATAATTCATGGAAATGAAGAAATCGCAGCATTAGAGGCATTGAGACAAACAATACATGAACAAAGGCGATTAGAGGCAGAGGAACGTGCAAATTTAACAAGACATAATCATGAATTGAGGATGGAAAACATGAGATTACAAAACAGAAGGTCGAGAAGCACTACAAGATCAAGCTCAAGATCAATTAGAGAGGAAAGAAGGAGAAATTTACCTATAGAAACTGTTGATGAAGAAAACCAAGGAGAAGCGCAAAATCCAGGCATAGAACGTTGCGAGAGAGGAGAAATGATGGAAGATCGTTATATTCCACGTCCTGAGACTCTTCAAAATGGGCAGAATGATGGAAATCAAGGAAATAGGCAGCGTCGGAGGCAAAAGAATCCATTTGATGAAGAAAATCAAGAAGAAGGAAGAAGAGATTGAGGATGAAATTGAAAGACATTATGTTGAACAAGCACGTCTAGCTCGCGAGAGAGAAAGATTGAGGACAAAAATGGAAGAACAGGAGTTGGAGGAGGCACTTCGCCAGAATAATCATGATAATCGAGAAAGAAGGCGAGAACAAAATCGCAACAATGATAATATTAATGAAGAATATAAAAGAGCACAAAGAAGAGCTGATAGGCAACAAAGAAGAGAGATTGATAGATATAATGGTGTGCGAATTCGTGAAGGAACTGAGGGAGAAGATCGCAGAGAAAGACGAGAAGAGAATAATGAAAGTCAAAGTAGACATGAACGTAGGAGAAGAGAGGCGGAACTAAAAAGACCAATAGATTCAAGTTCTGATGTAAATGAACAAATTTTGAGAGAATTGGCAGAAATGAGAGGAATGATGAACAGTAAAAGGGGAGGAGGAAAGAGACAGTTGGATGAAGCCATAGAAGAAGCTGCAAAAACTCCGTTTACACAAGAGATACAATTAGGAGGAATACCACCGAAGTGCAACTTACCGACATTAACCAGCATTTTCGATGGAACAACTTGTGCGATACAGCATATCAAAGCTTATATGAGATGTATGTTACAATGGGAGAATCATGATGCTATATTGTGCAAATATTTTGCATCAAGTCTGACAGGAGAAGCTTTGAAATGGTTTGAAGGGCTACCGAAGAATACAATAACATCTTTCAATCACTTGCAGGCTATATTTTTAGGGGCATATATAAGTAATAATTCCTCGCGACCAGGCATCGAAGATGTATTTGGGTTGAAACAAAGGGTTGGTGAAAGTTTGAAACATCTAACTGTGAGGTGGAAGATAATGTGTAGCGAAATGGCTGGCCGTGTGGAGGAGAGATATCTCATCTTATCATTCATTAATGGTATGTTCGCGACAAATCTGTTGTATATTCAAATTTTTAGAGTCAAGAATACAATCACAATGACTGAGTTGCGAGAGCTTCAGGAGGAGTATATTGCTTTAGAGGAAAAGCAAAATGAGATGGAATCATACCCTGTCGCGAATACAAGTTCAGGAGCTGCGAATGCAAGTTTGTTACCTAAATTGATAAACACTGTGGCGAGTACCTCGCAAGGTCAACAAGGAATGAGGATACCAGATGATGGTCAACAAAAATTGGTAGCCATGGGAAGTCGCGATCAGGAAGAATTTGAAAGAGAAAGAAATTTCTACAACCGTGGCGGAAATAATAAAATTCAAAGGCTTGATCGACCGCAAGAAACCTATGGAGGTCAGAGGCATAATCCGCAAGAGACTTATGGAGGCCAGAGGCAAAATTATCATAGAGGGCAGCGAGGTCATAGAGTCGTATGGGAAGAAATCAAGATGCCACCACTAAACGCTAGCGTGGAGAAGATATGGGAAGCTATAATCCTGATGGAAAACATACCCGCACCATGGAACATGGGGAATGAACCACCTCCAAGTGACAGAAGTCATGAATTCTGTTCCTACCACCATTTTCATGGACACCAAACGAATGATTGCAGGAATATCAAAAGAATCATCCTTAGAATGATAGACCAAGGGAAACTAAATCAATTCTTAAAATGTGAAGAGAAGACTCAACCATTACCAACACCTCCAGAAACTCACAGAGTGAATACGATAAAAGGGAAAGAAACATTTGTAGTGGAAGTTAGAGTGAAGCCAAAAACTTGTTCTGGAACTCAATTGTACATTCGTACAGGACAATTGAAGATTTCCATGATAACGTTCTCAATAGTGTTTTCGCAAGAGATGCTGACAATAGAGAAATAATGAAAATCGCGAAGACATCGCCACTAAAAGAATGGCAAACGCAGATTATTTCTTTTACTGCAGAAGAGGTACCTGAGGGTGGCGAGATGCATGACAGTCCATTAGTGGTGAGATTGGAAATTAACCCAAAACCTGTTGATGATGAAAATGATGGGGCAGAAAATTCATGGGCTATAAATAGAATCTTAATTGATACTGGAAGCTCTATAAACATCCTTTTTTACCACACTTACAAGACTATGGGTGGGAAGGACGAAGATTTGGTACCTTCAACCTATAAGATCTATGGTTTTAATGGTACTGCCAATAAACCTAAAGGAGAAGCTCGTATGCGAATACCACTGAAAGGATTATCAACTGAAATCTTGTTTAGTATATTCGATGTGGAATCCCCTTATAATGCATTAATTGGGCGACCCTGGTTACATGAGATCTTGGGTGTAGCATCAACTTACCACCAGTGCATCAAATTTCCTCATCCCAGTGGTGTTGGAGTTATAAAAGAAGATTGGGCTGAGGGACAAAAATGCTATGAAGTCGATGTGGAGTCTTGCGAGGAAAGGGATGCTCAACAGAAGAATTGGAAAAGGAATATCAAAGAAGAACAAAGAAGAGAAAGACTGATGGTGGACACAATAGAAGTGAAAGATGAAGATATATTGCGAAATCAGTGCTTGAAGACAATTGAAAATTGCGATGGTCTCGCAAAAGGGAAGGAAATATCTGGAAATATGAATGAAGAAACAGAGAGCAACAGGAATAAGAAGTGTAAGAAATAAATAATTGATTCTAGAGTTGTAAAAAAAAAAAAATGTGATGATGATCGAAGAAGGAGTACGCGAAAATCTCGCGATATATGAATATGATGAAAGTTTGGTTAAATAATTACAGCGAGATTTCAGAAAATGAAGCAAGACTATGTGATAATTTCGCAAAGAAGATGAGAAGAAATAATCAAAAGGCAATGAATGATTACAAGAATTGACAGAAATGAAAGAATGAGTGAATGGGACGAACCTTTATGGCGTACACCCTAGTTCGCGAATGATATTTCGCAAGAGGCAAATGTAAGACCTAAAGTGCGTCATATAAGGGGGTATCTCTTGACATGGCTCAGGGAAAAGGTTACACCGCCCCTGGAACCTGAGTCATGAAAATTTGGGGTCAATAAAGCCCATCCGGGGGAGATACCTTGTATTTCCAACTATATATATAAGGTTATATCCTGGTTGGACGACCGAGGGTCTCTTCCAAGGAGTCATTGTATGACCAAGGCGCCGAGGTACACGGTTGAGCCAAGAGTGCCTGGGGCATTTGAAGTGTCTCGGCCATTCTTGGCAAGTCTTGGCACATGCTGCACTCGGCCCGAAGAAAACTCCACTTAGGGTGCAGTCTCGTAACCATAAGCCCTATAGATATAAGGGATAAGAGGCTGCGAAAACAACTGGTTGTTGTTAAGAACGGATGGGAGGAGCTAGTCTTGTATGGCCGATGTACGCCTCCTTGAAGGGGAAACCAGGGAGATGATAAGGGCGGTACCCTCCATTAGGGAGCTGATAAGTGTCAAAAGACGCAAATGTCATGAGGCTCTATTTTCGCAAGAAAATTTAGGCTTGTCATATTTGTGCGATGATCGTGAAGAGGCAATAATACTAACGCGAGGGTAAGACGAGATCAATGGGTCTTTACATGAAAGTGTAAAGACGTCCTGCGATTTCGTCGCAAGACGGCAATGTCATGGGACTTCAAGTTCGCAAGAATTTTTAGGCCTGTCATATTGTCGCAACAAAAATATCCTGCAGAGGCAAAAATACTAAACAAATGATAAGACAAGATCAATGGGTCGTTACATGAAAGTGTAAAGACGTCCTGCGATTTTGTCGCAAGACGGCAATGTCATGGGACTTCAAGTTCGCAAGAATTTTTAGACCTGTCATATTGTCGCAAAAATGAGGGGTGGCAAAATAAGACCTTTAACTAGGAAGGCAAAATAAGACCACACAAAAACAATGATAATGCAAGATCAATGGGTCATTACATGAAAATGTAAAGACGTCCTGCGATCTTGTCGCAATAATGAATTTCAACAAAAATGAAGATAAGACAACACAAGAAATTGGGTAAGCAAATAAGCTTGTGAAAACGGCTATATTTCTTCATTTATTTGTGAAGAATTAGCAACAGCAGTTGCGAAATTAAGAAGTATTATTACTTAAAGATTATCGATTTAATCTCTCATGTGAAAATAAATAACATAGGCAAGTATGGGAATGATTAGAGTAAAAACTTGTTATTTATTTTCATATGATAGATTTACAGTAAGAGATTACAAAAATGGAAGGCTAGAAGGATAAATGTACAAACATCACAAGAAGAGAAAAAGGAAAATGGAACTATCTCTCAGTTTATTCTTCTTTTTCATCAGATTCTTTATCAGATTCCTCTTCTTCGCTTGCATCACTATCAGAGACATCTGAGGAAGGTATATTTTCAGGAACTTCATCAAGAAGACAAGGATATGAGGAAAGAGGAATGCGACGGTCATTACAAATCTGTTTCAATAGTTTGATTGCGAAAACGAACAGCGTCGTTATTGAAATTCGCTACTGTAGTTTGTAATTGCTTCTTCAACCTGGAATACTTGTTGTTACGAAGAGAGAAGTCTTTTGCAAGTTGTGCTTTCTCAGATTCAAGTTCCTTGATTCTAGTTTGAAACCTCTTCTCAGATTCTAAAACAAATGACAATGAGTTAGCAACTTAATAGCAGTTTCATAAAAAAGAGGTGGTAAAGTAATGAAGAACAGTAAACAACCTTCTCTGTCGAAATCATATCTTTAACCAAGGCAAGTATGCTCGGATGAAGACCGACGCTAACACCTAAGTTATTTCTCGGCATTATCTAGAACTTTCGCAGCCCAAGCGAACTCATCATCACTATTTATGACAAGAAGTGAACGAATTTGATTTTCTCGCTCATTAAGTATGGTGTTTTGGCAAAGAGATTCATCTCGTTCAATTTGGACTTCAAGAAGAGTTTTTTGGAATTTCGCTAATGCCCGTGCACCTTGATTAGCAATGCGATCCTTGTCATCTATAAGGCTACTAATTTTCTTCCTTAGAATATTATTTTTCTGGTGGGAACTAAGATATAGACGTTTAAATCGGTTGGATAAACCTAAACTAGATCTATGCTCAATTTCTAAGAGATGAAATTTGGTTCGAAGTTCATTTAATGAAAGATAATTAATTTTGTTTGACGAACTACTTAAAGATTCGTTGACATGAGCGAGAAGAGCATCATCATCCATAGGCTCAGGAAATGAATGGAGAAGGATGGCTTCGTCGGAAAAGATTATAAATGTCTGCGAAAATGATAAGTCAGGCAAAGAAAAATAAATGACAAAGTAGAAATGAAGAAAAGAGAAGGGTTTTATACCATAAAGTTGCTGATTAGCACTTTGAAGGGTAGATATTTTATTATTTTGGGTAGAAGACTCAGCTTCTAACTGTTGAATTCTTTTGCGAAGAGTGGCAGTCTCATTTTCATCCTTCTTGCGAGATGTCGCAACTTCAACTTCTAATTCTTTGTTCTTCTCTTTAAGTTGAAGATTTTTCTTTTCAAGATTGTTGCGCCTTTTCTCGAGATCTGAGGCAACAACAAAGGAAGCTCTCCCAGACTATAAAGGAAAATAAATAAATTATTAAGATAAGGTTTATAATCGAAATCGCAAAGAAATAAAGAAATACGAACATACCAAGGCACTAAGTGCATTTAAGAAACTGGGAGTCATCGTCCGGGAAACTCCATGAAAAGAATCATTATCCACTAGCAGGGGGGCATCGCAGATTTTTGCGAGAGCTTCGCAAGTAGCAGAAAAACGATCATCTCCCATTCCTTGCATAGAATCAGAGAAAACACTAGACAATTGCGCCATAGCAGATTCGACTGAATGATTCTCCTTCGCAAAAGAAGTATCAACCTCATTATCATCTTCATCAGAATTCTCGCTGGTTTGGGAATTAGAGTAAGAAGAGGGATGGATTTTCCGTTTTTTAGAAGATGGAGCAGAAGATTTATCCTTGCGAAGAGTGATTTTATTCTTGCCTTTAGCCTTCGCAGCTTCAGAAATATCATTTTCTTCAACACCAACCTTCGCACACGAATGAAGATAAGAAACAGAGGCAACAATATTGTTAAAAATAATAAGGAAAAATATTTCTTACTTCATCCGTAATTGAACGAAGTATCGCTGAGAGTACTCGCTTTTGGATTTCTTTTGTAGCTCTTTTCAATTTGGTCGAAAAATTCGCAAGATTAGATATAAGAGGGAGTGAAGATTGTAAAATAAGTAAAAGTTAGGAAGTATACCTCTTTTGCCTTTTCGGGCCAATTAAATACCCAAGGGTGATAATTTGCGAGATTCGTAGGGAGTATATTGGAACCTGAAATGTAAGGTCCGGTCAAAAATAGTGGAAAGACAGACCACCTCTCATATTTAGAGTAGCGAGGAACATTGTTCTTGCCAGAATGCCAGTCAATATCTAGCATGAGTATCTAATCGTCGGAAACGTTCTCTTTTCTTTTCAATCGGGCACCCCAGCGAGATTTGTCATTCTTCATATTTATCACTTCATAATTTTCAAAAAAGTTTTCTACCGAGTACTTTTCAGTGACTATCTCTAAGTCTGCGAATTTAGGATCTCTGACGTTATCAGGGTATAGAGATCCCTTACCAGCGCCACGATGGCGAATTCAAGCATTAGACGGATGCAATCACCACTTAATTGATAAATAGCTCGCGAGAATTTCTCATGAGCAAGGATTTCATAGAACAAGGGCAGTTCGGGATCGTAGAGAGGAATGGGAAGACTCTGCGAGGATTTGACCTAGCGAGATTATGATTTTCTGATCATCACAATGATGATCAGTGAACAATTTTGCAGAAAGAATAGATGAAGATTGTTTATGGGTGAAAACTACTCCTGTTGAATTTGGTAATTTGGGGTGTGTGGATGAGGAATGAATCTAAACCCTAAACAAATACACACTGCGCGGTGAGTGCTTGTAGATTCGGAAGTCAATCCGTGCAAGTCCTACCTAAACCAAGAAATGTCCGTTCCGCACTTGTTTCGGTCACAAAGTGAAGGAGATGGGGTTGATCTTAGGAGGAAGCGAAGAAGGTGTTGAGATTGTGAAGATGTTGGCTATGAATGACTTGTAACGAAAGATGAGCAGGCTTACGATTGATGCAAGCAGGCTCTGGTGTTGGAATACGTTTTGTATTAACACTTGTTTTCTGTCTCTGCCTCGACCTGTGTTTGAAATAGGGCGGAGAACCTATTTATACAAGTCATTGAGCCTTATTCACGTCTCTCGTGGAAGTGGAGGAAGTAGAGTGATGGAGTAGTGGAGTTGTGTGTCGGTGCCACACGACCAGGTCTTGCCCACTTCTCCTGTTCATCTCTAACCGTCCATGACTTCCTAACACGTTCTTGTGATGGCGCGTTGCACGCTGCACGCCGTAAACCGCCAGACCAATACCCCGCATGTATCCCCCGCTTGTGACATGATTGATGTCTGAACGGTGGATCGTGGATCCACGATAGGTAGCATGTAATGTTAATTTGAATAACTCACGTTATTCAGAAGTTGATACTTGTGAAGTATCGTGTGTATTTTATGTAGGTACCGCACCATGGTGTGGTAAAGTGATGGGTAATGACGCCTCACCACCAACTAACTCCCGACCAGGTTGTATAACCAAGTCGGTGAAGTTGGACGGATGAGATGATCTTTGAGACACTTATCTGCGACCGTTAATGAAATTAGGGTTTTGAAGAGGTGCGTAGGCATCACTCTTGCCTTGGTCGAAACCAAGCATGGGATACAACTTTGGCCAGGCCGACCATACATGCGTGTAGACGCCATGATGGTGTAGCGCCTATACCCCATTACCTCACGAAAGTATGATCTGGGTCACTCAATTCATCCGATGAAGTTGAGTGGTCGAGATCGATTTGCGACAGGAAACCAGTGTCGCAAGAGCCGCACGTCGCGCCTACTTCAGGCACACGTTCCAACACGACCAATCTTGGTCGGTCTTGGCCGATTGGCTCGGTGTGAAGGTGGTAGGCTGGTGTTTACGCCTATACTCGAATATCCCATAAAAACGTGATCTGAGCCATCCAAATCGTCCGGCCAAGTTGAGCGGTCAAGATCGGGTTGTGGTTTTGGGAGGTGTGACCACGCTAGTTTGGGCGTGCGTTTGAATTAGCTGGCATGATATGCCTTGGCCGATCGGGTGAGGGAATAGATGGGTCCACGGTGGTCATGCTGGTATGACCGGACCTGCTAATCTAATCTTGGACCCTCCATTCGTGCCGGAGAAGATGGACGCTCGTGATGCTCAAAACCCTAATTCTCGGTTTTCAAAGCCGTGCGTCACCCCTTGTTTGGGCGCGCGAATTTGTTACGACCAAGCATGGTTGGTCTTGACCCAGTTGGTCAAGTGTGTAGCGGGTCCTCGGTGATTGTGTTGACATGCTCTGGGCCCTTTGAGTTTACATCTACACCCTCCATCTATACCGCGAAGATGGATGGTTGAGACTGCTTTTCGCGACACATGTAATATGCCGCAAACCCTAATTTAGGGTTTTCCCCGTCCATACCGCTTGGTATGAACATTTTTTGGCAAGCTAGGCCAATGGCCGACCATGCGGGTCGGCAGTGGGGTATTCCATACCGCTTGGGGTGATGGAATTGATCCGGGTCATCCAATCATGCTTGTGGAGTTGATGACTGCGATCATATCCGATCGATACGATCGATCTGATGCTCAATCGGGCTAGTATAACACACCGAGAGGGGCTCAATCGGGCTAGTATAACACACCGACAGGGGATCAATCGGTCTAGTATAACACACCGAGAGTCAGCATGTATGGGTATTTCGTACATGGTTTCATTATAATGCTTGAGGTTCATGTTGCTCAGAAGAGTAACACTCACCGTCATGCCGCACCGATAATGAGTACAGAAATAAAAGGCTGATTGAGCATTAATTAATAATGCTAGAAATTCACAGGGTATATGGGATTGTTGCTACATGCTCCAACCTGGATGAATTTCGTGTATCTATAGAATGGGATTGTTGCCACATGCTCCATTCTTGGTGAATTAAGTGAGGGAGTATCCAACACTTATTAATGGCTTTATCTTTTACAAGATGTCAGCGCATTATTTTCTGGTTTTTACAATTTTAACCTTAAATGAAAATCCACCATCAACAAAGATTCTTGATTGGGAATGGTGGACAAGGTGAAACCCTTTTCTTGTAAATTCTTTTGAGTCTCACCCAAGAGAGTTTCATATTTACGACCAGATGGAGCCATTCTCAAAGTATGGGAATGATTAGAAAGTTAAAAATCAAAAGAAAGAAGAAAAGAGAGATTTACAGTAGCAGGAACGTGAATGGCGGAGGAGAAGAATTGAAGAAGATTTGCAGAGAAAGTAAAAAAGAACAAAAGGAAGGTGAGAAACCTATATATAGAGAAAAATTCTCGAGAAGATAAATACATTTAATGCGAGAAGAGACGTGAATGGTCAAGAAAAGACGGTTGAAAGAGACGTGTCAAGAAAAGAGCGGAAGAAGAAACGTGTGTAATAAATTATGTGTAAAAATACGGGATCATAACAGAAAAAGATGAACTGTTGAGGCATTTCAAAAATGCTAATTCTCATGACATTCTCTTCTTCAGAAAAACATGAGAAGAGGCAAGATGTAGGATCGAAATATCGCAACAACAATACCTCGCGAGATCAATAAACGAAAGCATTATGAAAGTGTCACAGAAGAATAATATAAATGACGCAATGAATGACTTTGGCAGCCAAAACACGAGAAAGATGTGAAGACCCAGCGAGATTTAGGAGAGTGGCAATATTTTGTATTTGTACACTTATGTATCTCGCAAGTCATTCCCTGAAATAAAGGACAACTGACTTAGTCGTCATCCATTGTATATTACCCTATATAAAGAGTCGAATAAGCCTGTTGTGGGAGAGATCTTTTTCCGAGTGTTGGGCAAGTCATTAGGAGAGAGAAAGTTTGTAATTGTAATTTATTTAGCTCTTTTCCATTTTATCTTGTAAACGTTCAAGGAATTAATTAATAAAAATCATTATCATTCATCTTCAAATGTCTTAGTTGTGTGAATTCTTGTGAGGGGTGTAGTGTAGGATTTCCTGCAACTACACATTTGATGGATAATAATATATCATTGATATAAACACAAATACTAAACATACCAACATTACCTTTCACGATGTTAGACTTTCCATCTGCTAAATTAGTTCAATTTAAATTTCTCGAGACATAACTGAACATGCTTAATCAGCTTGTTGCCAATCTAACTTCCAGACCTAATTCACGTAGTAATCTTGGGCAGTGTGTAATAGTTATGTTTGATGTTAATGATCGACGTACAAGAATGTCCCTTTATATGATATACGGCTATCTGCAGGTTTGATTTCCAAAAATTGTTTCCCTATTGGTTTTTCTTATGTACATCAAAGTGCCTGCAGGTTGTTAGGTAAAAATATATTCCTTTTATTGACATTTTTTATGACATCTTAAAATTTCCCTTTGGTTATCTTTATATCGTGTCGCTTTTGGAGCAACAATATATTAAAATAAAATATCACATTTTTCCATGTATTGATGTACGTCACACTAACTTAATTGATATGGATATGGATATCCCCTTTTCATGCAAGACTATTATCATTGTGTTGCTGATGCACCCCCTCTGGATTTATCTTGCAACATCCAGCAACCCACTATCATTAGAAGGTGTTTCCAATCTGCTCAAGAAAGAGAGTGATCATGTAACATCCCGAGTTCCGGAGCATGGTCAAACCCGTATAGAGGTCCGAACTCGAAGCCTTATGGGTCAGAAAGAAACTTATGCATATATTTCTCTTACTTAAATTTTTATATCAAACATGATAAAAGCTTTATGAAACATGAATTGATGAATTTGAATTTACTAGAAATCTTTAGCAACATTTTAGTTCAAATTCATATTTCAAACAATTACAAGAAAACAACGCAATCACTGAGTTACTCATTCCTAGCTTCCGCAGCACAACTCTGATAAATCTGCAAGGATGTCAATTGAGGTGAGGTGACATCTCAGAGAATACATTCCAAATTCTCTAAAGATGCGCAAACATAATCATTTTGTCAAGGAAAAACATATAATAAGAAACACGGTACAACTTCAACGAATCAATGATATATTCAACAATCACAAGAACAATAATGTTTTCGATAAATTATCCAATCTATAATTCAGTCACGAACAATGATATAATCCAATCAATGATAATAATATTAATGATTTCACAACATTAATATTATTATCAAAAAATCATCCATTTAAGTTTCAACACATCATCCACATATTAAAATTGTCACCAACAAACCATGAGTTCACGGTACGAAAACCTTGGTTCGTACACCCGTCTATCTTTTCTCGGCACGGACAGCCTCCATCGATGATCAGGAACAAAAGTTCCTATGTGGATCATACCCATTTGCTCTCTAGGATCATTGCCCGTTTCATTTTCGTTATTCGGCACGAACAACCGCCATCGATGGTCAGGAAACACAAGTTCCTACATGGGGATCATTACCCATTTAACTCTCGAGGATCATTACCCGCCGTTAACATGAAACCATATTCCATCTAACTGAAAAACATGAACTCATTTCCTTTTGAAAATCATTTTTATAAACAACACAAGCAACCATGGCTTAAAAACATATATTTATTTCAAGCATTTGTGCAAACAATCTAACTGCAAACATTTTACATCATACATATCAGGGTGATTACTTTATCCAGTATTTCTAAAATTCTAGGAGAACATATATAACTCAATACAAAACCACATATCCAAATTTTACAGAAAACCAACGGTTCAAACGAAAGTTATTGAATTCACGATGACATCCTAAAAAGGGGGTAGATTATATGTCATTACCCAACAATTCATGATAAATTCAAAACAATCTGAAATTGACCCAATATAAATCACACTGATTGATAAATCACAAAGCTACAACTTTTTTTCTTTGATCTAATCATTTTAGTATCACCTAGGTTACCTAAGATAGCCAAAACTATGACCAAAGAGAAACTGTCCAGAAATTCAGAAACTATCACCAACAAACATTCAACTGTGAATTTACGGTGGATTATTCTCAAATTTAAATATCCAATTATATTCTACCAATAATAAAAACTGATCACTAATCAGATGCATCAAATTATATAGGTAAATTTCAGAAAACTAATGATGTAAGAATAAAATTAAAATCAAAGTATAACAAAGAAAGCCAAAGAGAAAAGGGATTTAACATTCTACCTCTCAATTGCTGCAAACTCCTCTTGATTTTTCTTAATCATTCTCTCTAACTTTTGGTTAAAACTCTTTGTTTTATTTTTCTCCCTATCTATTTTATTATGAACTTTATACTAATGTTTTTTTTATTAAAGTTAGATCTAATATTTATTATTTTCTTTGATTATTAATTTATCTGTTCATTTTCTCTTAATTTTATTTAATATTAAAACTAATTAAGTTATTATATTTCTACCCTAACTTTCTAGTTCAAGCAAGCCACCTAGAATAATGAACAAAAAAAAGAAATAACCTAAGCTAACTCGGTTAAAACCCGACCAAAGCGATAACTAAAAATACAGGGCATTACAGATCACCTAGGGTTGAAATAAGGGTCAACCATATCAGGCCCGATCAGAAGTGCACAACTAGACGTGTAACTTCTCATTGACATACTTTTTTTATGCAATAAACCAAGTATATATATATATATATATATATATATATATATCAGCCCTTGGAGCAGCGTAAATGAATTAACAAACAAGGGATTAAGCCTAGGGACCAGGTGACACCTTAGAAATATTCTCAAAATAATGTCGTGTTAAAAGTAACTAATACTAATAAAAACACGTCAAATCGCCAGGTTTTCGTTAGGTTTCCCTACCCATATAAGTGTTGTTTGTGATAACTTTTTCAGAGTTCAAAGAAACTCATCATGCCTTTGCATCTTATCTTCCCCAGTTTCTCATCAATCTTAAATCATATACTCAAATCGATATTTTATCTGCATCGATTGTCGATTTTTTAAAATCACTCAACAATCTTAAATCATGTAATCAAATCGATAATTTATTTGCGTCAACAAAATGGAGGTCATCATAGTCCCATCGATCTTAAATCATATGTTCAATTGATATTTTCTTATGAGGAAATTTGTTGATTAAGGGGAGATTTGTATATGTTCTCGTGTATTTGCTTGTTTTATTAAAATAATTATAATTATAAGAATGATATTTTTTCTAAATTTTACTATTTTTTTTAGGTCGGCCGTTTTGATTATATTCATCTTAGATGAGATTTGATTTTCCTCTAATTTATTTTTGTTATTTTATTATGATATTTTATATTGAATGAGAATTATATATCCTTTTGACTTGTTGTTTTTGTTCATTCTGGACACCATATAAGTGGAGTTTTATTAAAGATCAACTTTTTATTTCTTAATTTTTTATTTCTTGTTTAATTATAGAATTTTAGGTGCCTTACGTAGTTTTTCCTCTCAGATCCATTGCAACAAAAACTGGAACAAGTTTTCTTTAACACTTGTGACTCACTCTATATAACAAGTCAGAGTTTTCATTTATAAAGTCGAAGGGAAGTTTGGAGAGAGATCTTTTCTTTTTACTTTTACAAAGAGAATGAGAGAAACCTTTCAATGGAAGCATCTAAGTATGGTTATCTTCTACAAGAGCAGGACGATGAAATCCATATCCATGTTGAAAATGATGATAACGATGTTGTCCATAAATTTGCAGCTGAGATTGAAAAGAAAGATAAAGGTAAAAAGAAAGAATAGTCTGCTGATGAGAATGACGCCCTAAAAGAAGGGGTTTCTAAACATGGCATTGGAAAATGGATTGATATAAAAAGGATCCAAGACTTAAAGATCAAACTAATATCGATCGTAAGGACAAATATAGGAACCATTATGAAAAAGGTATATTTGTACTAATTTCCATCGATATTAAGTTATTCTTAAGTACCTCTTGTTCTATTTTATTCTAGTTAAGGATATGTTTTTCATGTTTTAATTGATTATGTTTACATTTTATTAGTTTCAAGTTAGATTTTGATTAGTTTGATCCTCTGTACCTTTTGTTCTCCATTAATTTCCCCTTGTGAACAGGTCCTATAGCTACCAAAAGAGCTACCAAAAGTAAAAATAAGAAGCATGAGAAAGGTGAGCTTCAATAAGAAGGTGTTGTTGCTCTCTCTTCTGCAGCTGCTTCAATAGAAGCTGACCATCCTTTATTTTTCGATATTGGATCAGTTGATAAACTTTTCAAGGATCAAACAATTGTATTATGTGGACAAGTCAAATTACCTGGTCATGTTATTAAAATGGTTGGACATGTAGTTTTGGTAAAAGGTTCCTCAAGTATTGTGTGTGTTTTTGTTGTGGATAATCTTTCTAAGTCACAAAATGTGAAGTTGGTAAGGGGTTTGAAGAAGGGTTGTTTTGTGGCCTTCAAAAGGATTGTATCAGCTCCTGATGATCGCACCAAAAGGGTAATCAAGGGTAAAAGATGCCAATAGGTATTGATCTTGGTAAGGTGCGCAAATTGTTGTTTAAGATTGATGAATATATGATAACTGACCATATGTTCTGCTTGTAGGCTGCCATAGAAGTCAGAGAAACCTATGGCCAACTAAAGATAAGCTTTCAAAAATTATTGAAAGAAAATATAATCTAGCATTCCTGTCGAGGATGCTCCTTGTGTTGTGGCCACTTATCGATCATTTGGCTCTCCCAGTTGAAGATCCGCCGAGATCTAAAATATTATACAATTTTCATTCAAATTTCTTTTATGAATCGTTAAAAATTAATTTAGAAAAAAAAAAAAGAAAAAAAATCTAATGCCAAAAAGTCATGTGAAAAAAAAGCCATGTATGAAAAAGATATTCATTTATAATATTAGTGTTAATTGATGCACACAATAAAAATATTAAGATAATATAAGAAAATATACATTATCAACTTTGTCATACTTTCATTTAAACTATCTGTAACTCTTATATATATTACTATTATAAAGAAAACACACCTTAGGCATTGTTCATGAATAGTAGCTGAAGGTGCACATTTTGGAATTCCGAAGCTGCCCTTAATTTTGTCACTCTATAAAAATGTCATCCGAATGAAATGGGGTTAAAAAGGTAAAAACAAAAAATGAAGAAATCATAGCTCAGGAAAGAACAAGAGAATAGTGTGCGTGGGTCACATGAATGGAAAAATGTAAACATGCGCGAAGACCCCTCGAGCACTGTTCGTTGTTTTAAGGCTGTGAATTTTGGATTTCCAAAATTGCCCTCTATCATGCCCAGACAAATAATTTGTTATAAATAAAAATGATGGTATAATAGTAATTTTCATTTTAAGTTGCACGTGCGTATGCACGTGCGGAACAATCTTGTATATATATATATATGAACAAACACACTACGAGATATCATATGAAAAACTTTGCATAGATATATGCACTTGATGTATTTCTTCATAAATGTGAAAGGGGCAAATTTCATAAATCTACGAGAAAATTTGGGTTTTCGCAAAGCCCAAATTGAAAACATGCTTAAGATTTTGAAAATGTGGGTGACTGTTAACAAAAGAAAGATCGGTGTGTAAATAAAAACTTAAAATTTGCATTATTGGTAAACATTATTCCATAAAGGTTTTGATGCAAAAGAACTTCATCTCATAGCATAGTGAGTCTTTGTATATCTAGAATCTTTAATCATTTATCAACATGTAATGTTGATGGATGTCGTAAGTGCAATCAAATTAGTAATCTTATTTCCACACAATTAACTGGTAATATAATGGAAGTAAAGATCGTTCCCACGAAGAGCAATGAGTTTTAGTTGTCGAAGTGTCACAAAGAGGGGGTTTTGTTTTAGAGTGTGAACAAAATAAATAATCAAAGCAACTAAATGTTGTATTGTAATCAATAGAGAGAGATATGATCGAGGAATCCTTCTTCGTATATAAACCGTTAATGAGTAATTATAATTGCATACTCGTCGTTAATCATAGATTATCACCAACCGTAGAATAACAGCTAGATCAGTGCTATCCCCTAAACTCCTTATATCACTGGATATAGAAGTTCTCGCCTACCAGATTCTATTCAACAAACCACCAAGTAGTAGATCACTCAAGGTGTAATCCAATCGAATGCTTTATCTTTTGTGAATTTATAGGTTGATCCTACTAGTTAGATTCTTAGATCAACGTCCACTTTTTGGTGTTGTTTATACACACAATCGCTCCACAGAATCCCTCTGCAAGGTTTTGTGTTCTCTACTTGTGTACAAGTTATTCGACGATTACTTATCTCCTAACTCAATACTAGAAATAGATTGAATCAACAAATCCATTTAGTTGGCCACCTAAATAGTCTATCAATCAATCATAAATATTAATCAATATAAACAAACGATAATCATATGAAGAACTTCAAAGTAGATTAATATAATAACTCAAATCTTGTTTACAACTTAGAATTCATCCTCAATCAATAGGTGTTTAGCTACTCATGGATGTAGAAGCATCCATGATTTATGTATAAGAAAAGGTTAGAGATATCGTTACAATTGAGAATCGCTCCAAAACCCTAGCTTTGATATTTTTCTTCTCCAAGACTAACAATTTCGTGACCTAATGATATGATATCATTTTACATAACCTAATACCTTTTTATAGGTTTACATTGCTTGGTCTTCACGTATTTAGATCGCTTCAAGAACCCGACCCAAAATAACGAAATAACGTTCCCAAACGTGCCCTTAGGCCTTCCAAGGTGTAAATACACGTTTTCCTACTTTCTAGGTATGCGTATCCGTACGCAAACCTCAAATTCCAGCAGAAATTTTCGGAACTAGGGTATGCGTACCCGTATGCGTACCCTACTGTCTTCGGTATTCAATAAAAGCTTGTTTTGGCCACAACTTCTTCATACGAACTCGGAATGACCTCATTATTTTTGCATTATCTTTATTTTTAAATTATATTCAATATGGTGATGAGAAATCCTTAATTTGAATGAGTTAAGATCGTTCTTTGGCCCTTCTCTTGATTTTGAGCGTTTTGCTCCTTTTCGTCGCACTTCTTCCACTTCTCTTGGACTTGGGCACTTGGATACTTGGAATACTTCTATTCATAGATATTTTTAGCACTTTTTAGCTCCTTTTTGGATGATTCACCTATTAGAGGCAAATAAGAGAAAACAAGAGTAATAATACGAAAATATGCAAGAATAATAGCTAAAACAAGTATGGACACTAAAATCATATGAATTATGCACTTATCAAATTCCCCCACACTTAGATTTTGATAGTCTTCAAGCAAACTAAATAAAACTAATACTAAATACAACAACTCCATGTCGTTGAGTAAACGGTTACTCTTAGCATGAATAACAAGCCTTTAAACCCCTATGTGTCCCTAGTGGACGAGTTATAGTCTCGTGAGGGTTTACAAGAGGTATACCCACAAAACCTACTCCAATTTATTGCCTTGAAAGGACCGCTAAGGATAGTCACAAAGTAGAAAGCCAAATAATTAGCTTGCATAAGTTCTTTTGCTGCAACTTCCCACATACATTCCAATCAACACACATAAGCAATTACTTGTGTGTGACACTCAACATGATTGCAAAACTCTACTAAGATAGTCGTCGTACTTGTTGCAACGTTTGCTACAACACTCGCATACTAAAATCACATGGATAGATAAGAAAATGGATATAGAAAAGTGAAGTGTGCAAATGTTGACTTAAGTGAAAGATGTTACCCACAATACTTGTATGAATGTCGTCAAAGGATATATATATGTATAGCGCACTAGTTGAGAGAAGCACCCATTTAAATTGACCACATGATAAGATACTTTAAGAGTATGTTTCCTTTTCAACAAGTATGCTATAGTTGCCTTGTATCCTGCGTTCCACGCTTGTTTAGGCGACGGAGACAGGGACCATGTTTCACGCATACTGCCACTCAAGTGTCAAGAACCTCATCAATAGTCTTTTTGACTTGCTATATAATGATGATATGGTTTTGTTTCATCGACTACATGATTATATATTCTAAGAGCATGTTCCTTTTCAGCAAATACGTGATAGTTGCCTTGGATCCTGCGTTCCACGCTTGTTTAGGCGACGGAGACATGGACAACGTTTCACACGTATTGTTATCCAAGTGTCGATAAATGAAGAGGAGCCTTATATATATATTTTTTGTTTTTTTGGGTCACTGAGTGTTAGACAATTATCTATGTGGCTTTTATGTACTTAACCAATGATTACCTTGCTACAACATCCATGGCAGTATCAGGATCCCACCAAATCACTTTAGAGAAACATATAACTGCAAAAATAAAAAGAAAGTGATTCAGCAATGATTAATTGCGAGGATGAATCTTTCAAACAACTACCATAACTTAGTTTCACATTCAATTATGAACGTATATATTTAAGGATTATGGAATGATAAAGTGGAACTCAATCTACAGACGTAAGAACTGTTTCAACCTGAAAAGGTTTAGAGTGTCATCCTAAATAGCTCATAATTAACTCCAAAATATGAAGTCTCAAGAATGCAAGAAATCAAAGAGTATTATTATTATGTGTATATGCAAATAGTAGATACTAAATGCTCCCCCACACTTAAACTCCACATTGTCCTCAATGTTCAAAACCGAAAATTCTGATTTCTGAAAAAACAGCCCTGCAACACTCAATCAATGTACCAATGGGTAGGGAACTAGGAAAAACATCCTAAACGAAAGTTGTTCACCTACGTCTTTTCTATGACGTTTCAAAAGGGCATAATGTTTCGATAAACGGTCTGACTTTTATGGTCTCCGGACTGGCTGTCATGCAATCTGAAAAAGTTCTGAAACTCAAATGTCCAGGCCAATCAGTCCAATTTAACAGACTCCGAATTCAGGTTTTCTTTTTGGAAAAGAAAGGTGAGTCTGTCCTCTTTAAAATTTTGGGTCAACCACTCAAATCGGACTCCGTATGAAGTCTCGAGAGATATTTTTGTAACAAGTGTGCAGTCAGAATTTTCTGACGAAAATTCATCAAAACTTTTATTAGGGATATAGGACTTGTAAAATCTAAGATGGGAATGCAAGATATGATATGCAAAACTAATAAAATTAAAAATAAAAGGGATAGACATACAAAACCGATGGGTTGCCTCCCATTTAACGCTTAGTTTAATGTTCTCAGCCCGACTTGGCATTCCGTCAATTACTCCTCCAGAGGGAGATAATCACGAAATTCTTGCACATCCATATCCACATAAGCGATGCTTTCATAATATGGCTTCAATCTATGGCCGTTCACCTTTAAATTTGTTCCATCTCTAAGACTAGAAATTTCAACTGCGCCATGAGAATAAACATTAGTAACAACATACGGTCCAATCCATCTGGACCGTAGCTTACCAGGAAATAATTTAAGACGAGAATAAAATAAAAGAACTTTTTGCCCCACAACAAAATTCTTCCGAGATATCATCTTGTCATGAAAAAGTTTCGTCTTCTCCTTGTAAATACGAGAACTCTCGTAAGCATCATTACGTGTCTCCTCTAGATCGTTAAGTTGTAACTTTCTTTGTTTCCCCGCATTGTCATAATCCATGTTGCACATCTTTATCGCCCAATAAGCCTTGTGTTCAAGTTCAACAGTAAGATGACAAGATTTGCCATAGACCAACCGATATGGAGACATACCAACCGGTGTTTTGTACGCCGTTTTTGTAGTTGCAGGAAATCCTACACTACACACCTCACTCGAATTTGCTTATTCAAATCCATTTGAAGATGAATAATAATGTGTTTTATTAATTATTTTCTTGAAAGATTTACAAAGAAATGTAGAACAGAGCTAAAGAAATTACAATCACTCTTAATTTTCTCTCTCCTAATGACTTACTTCCCCATTCCAAAGGATCTCTCCAACAACAGACTTACTCAACCCTTTATATAGGGTATTACATAGTGGATGACAGCTAAGCTGTCCCTTATTTTCGGAAGTGTCTCGCGAATGCTCGCGAATGTACAACTGCTTGCCTTCGCGACACTCTTGAATCTCGCCAAGTCTTCACACTTTTCTCATGTTTTGGTTGTCGTCATCCATTGCGTCATTTATATTACTTCCATGCGACGCCTTCGCAATGTAGTCGTTTATTATTCTCGCGAAGTATTGATGTCGCGATATTCTTGGTCCTACATCTTGCCTCTTCTCATGCCTTCTCTCGCGAAGAAGAGAATGTCATGAGAACCAATGTTTTAAAGTGCCGCAAATCGCTTATCTTTATCTCGCGATTGTTCATTTTTACTCGTTTTGTTTATGTACGGAATTTATTACAGGTGTTTCTTCTTCCACTCTTTTCTTGACACGTCTCTTTCAACCGTTTATTCTTGACCATTCACGTCCCATCTCGCATTAAATGCATTTGTTTTCTCGAGAATTCTCTTCTCTATATATAGCTTTCTTACCCCTCTCTTTTTCTCTTTTATTTTCCTTCTGCAAATTTTCTTTAACTCTCTCTCTCCTTCCGTAATTTGCGCTCTTGTTACCACAGTCCTAAACTTTTCTTATTCTTTTGATCTTCAACTCTCTATTCATTCCCATAATTTTAACAATGGCTTCACTTAGTCGTACATACGCTCCTCATTTTACTGATGTTCAAAAGAAATTACAGGAAAAGGGTTTCACTTTATCTACCATTCCCAATCAAGGATCTTCATCTATTCTTTCTGCAAAATTGTTTTCTGATCATCAATGTGATGATCATAAAATCGTAATCTCATTGGGTCAACTCCTCGCAGGACTCCCCATTCCTTTGTACAATCCTGAATTGCCATTATTCTATGAAATTCTTGCTCATGAGAAATTCTCGTGAGCTGTCTATCAATTGAGTGGCGACTGCATTCGTTTAATGCTTGAATTTGCCCATCGCGGCGCTGGTAAAGGATCTTTATATCCTAATAATGTTAGGGATCCTAGGTTTGTAGATTTACAAATAGTTACTGAGAAGTATACCGTGGACAATTTCTTTGCGAATTACTTTGTTATAAATATGAGAAATAATAAATCTCGCTGGGTGTTCGCCTGAAAAAGAATGATAACGTTGATGCTGACAAATTGCTTATGCAAGATATTGATTGGCATTCGGGCAACAATACTACTCCCCGTCATTCCAAAGATGAGAAATGGTGGGTCGCCCTTTTACTTTTAAGTGGACCTTACATCGCAGTTCATATATTCTCCTCGCACACCTCGCGAACTATCGTCCTTGGGAGTTTAAGTGGCCTGAGGAGTCAAATGAGGTATATTTCATTTTTTCAATTTTGCTTTGCAACATCTTCTTCCTCTTTTATCTATTAACCTTCAAAATTTTAGATCGCTAGAATGAGGAGGAAATATAAAGAAAATCCAAAGCCGAGTATCCTAGTTAATACTTCGATCGCTCACGAATGAAGTAAGAAACATTTTCTTTTGTTATTTTAAACAATATTGTTGCCTCTGTTTCTTATCTTCATGTGTGTGCGAAGGTTGAAGTTGAAGAAGTTTGAAGCTGCGAAGGCTAAAGGCGAAGATAAAGCTACTTCACACAAGGACAAATCTTCTGGTCCATCTTCTAAAAGACGGAAAACCCATCACTCTTCTCATTGTAGTTCTCAAACAAGCGAGAACTCTGACAAGAATGAAAATGAGGTTGGTACTTCTTCTGCGAGGGAGATTCACTCGACCACCTCTGCTATGGCACAATTGTCTAGCATCTTTTCCGATTCCATGCAAGGATTGGGGACGATCATTTAATCACTACCCGCGAGGCTCTCGCTAAGATTTGCGATGCCCCACTTTGGAGGATAATGAGTCATTTCGCGGGGTTTCCCGAACAAAGGACTTCTAGTTTCTTAAATGCTCTTAATGCTTTGGTATGTTTGTATCTTTTTATTTCTTTGCGACTTCAATTATAAACTCTATCTTAATCATTTCCATATTTTTCTTTGTAGTCTGGGAGAGCTTCTTTTGTTGTCGCCTCTGACCTTGAGAAAAGACACAAAAGAATCTCGAAAGAAGAAATTTGCAACTTAAAGATAAGATCCGAGAACTAGAGTGTGAAGTTGCGACCTCTCGCGAGAAGGATGAACGGATTAAACAACCGGAGGCCGAGCTTACTTCTCAAATGAATAGAGTATCTACTCTTGAAAGCGCAAATCAGCAGACTTTATGGTATAGCAATCTTTATTCCTCGATTTCTTTTATTTTATCATTTACTTTTCTTTGCCCGACTTACTATTTTCGCACATATATAATCTCTCCGAAGAGTCCATTCTTCTCCGTTCATTTCCCGAGCCCATGGATGATGATGTCCTTCTTACTCGCCCAATGAATCTCTAAGTAGTTCTTCAAATGATACTAACCGTCTTTCATTAAAGGATCTTCAATCCAAACACCATCTCTTAAAAATCGAGCATAGAACTAGTTTAAGTTTAGCTAATCAATTTAAACGAATGTATCTTGATTCCAAGAAGAAAGTCAAAGCCTTAAGGAAGAAAGTTAGTGATCTCATAGATGAGAAAGATCGCATTACTAACGAGGTGCACAGGCATTAGCAAAATTTCAAAAATCTCTCCTTGATGTGCAAGTTGAGCGAGATGAGCTCCTTCATCGAATACCCTACTTAGCGAGCGAGAAGACCAAATTCGTCACTTTTTGTCATAAATAATGATGATGAATTTGCCTGGGCTCGAAGGCTTTAGATAACGCTAGAAATAACTTAGGTGTTGATGTTAGTCTCGCACCGAGCAAACTACCTTAATCAAGGATATGATCTTTGAAAGAGAAGGTTGTTTGTTATACTTTTTTACTTTTCTTTTCTTTTTCCTTTTGTACTATTATCATTAACTCATTTTCTCATGTTTTCAGAATCTGAAAAGAGATTTCAGACAAGGATTGAAGAGCTTGAAATCGAAAAAGAACGTCTCGCAAAGGATCTCTCTCTTCGCGAGAATAGATATTCTAAATTGACAAAGAATTCCAAACTACAAAGTGGCGAATTTTAATAATGATGCTGTTCGTTTTCGCAATCAAGCTATGGAAATAGTTTGTAATGATCACAACATCCCTCTTCATTCATATCCTTTTCTTGTCTTGAAGAAGTTCCCGAGAACTTGCCTGTCTCAGATGTTTTTGATAGTGAAGCTAATGAAGAAGAAGAATCTGACGACGAGAGTGATGGAACCAAAGAATCAGATGAAGAAGAAGAACCAACAAAGAAATAACTTCTCTTTCTTCTTTGATTTCTTGTAATATCTCGTATACATATATCTTTGACTATTGAATGTAAATTTCAACTTTTGCTTCCTTTGTTCGTATATATTAATCAAACAACCTTCTTTGTAATTATAACTTCACACTTGCGTCCGTCCATAAGATATAATCAACTTTGCGAGTTAAATATAATCATTCTCGCGAGATATATATATATATATATGTATATATCATCATTTTTTTTTTATTTTTTTTTTGACTTTATACATTATCATCATGATGATCGCAAGATATCTTCATGGATTAAGAAATCTATTGATCTTGCCTTATCATTATTTGTGTGGTCTTATTATGCCTTCCTAAGTAAAGGTCTTATTTTGCCACTCCTCATTGCGACAAGATCGCAGCCGTCTTTACACTTTCATATAATGACCCATTGACCTTGTCTTATCATTTCTTTAGTATTTTTGCCTCTCAGATATTATATTTTGCGACAATATGGCAGGTTTAAATGTTCTTGCGACCATAAAATCCCGTCACATTGTCGTCTTCGCGATTTAAATCGCAGGACGTTCTTACACTTTCATGTAAAAACCCATTGATCTCGCCTTTACCTCGCGTTAGTATTATTGCCTCTGCAGGATCATTGCACAAATATGACAAGCCTAAATTCTCTTGCGAAATAAAGCCTCATGACATTTGCGTCTTTGACACTTATCAGCTCCTAATGGAGGGTGCCGCCTTATCTTCTCCCGGTTGCCCTTCAAGGAGGCATACATCGCCATACAAGACTAGCTCCTCCCATCCTGGTCCTTAACAACAACCAAGCTTGTTTTCGCAGCCTCTTATCCCTTATACCTATAGGGCTTATGGTTACGAGACTGCACCCTAAGTGGAGTTTTCTTGGGCCGAGTGCAAGATGTGCCAAGACTTGTCAAGAGTGGTAAGGAAGTTCCATGCTCCCCGCACTCTTGACTCAACCGTGTACTCGCGCCTTGGTCATACACTCGACTCCTGAAGAGACCCTGGGGTCCAACCAGGTATAACCTTATATATATAGTTGGAAATCCAAGGTATCTCCCTGATAGGCTTTTATGGGCCCCAAATCTCCATGACCCAGTGTTTCGTGGAGCGGTGTAACCTTCCACCCGAGCCATGTTAATAGATACCCCCTTATATGACGTACTTTAGGTCTTACATTTGCCTCATGCGAAATATCATTCACGAACTAGGTGTACGCCATAAAGGTTTGTCTCATTCACTCACTCATTCATTTTATCAATTTATTCAATCATTTGTCTCATGAAGTTTTCGCACAATCTCATTTCAATTATTCAATAGATTGGTACACATTCTTCATGGCGAGAGATTCTCGCACAATTTTTCCGCAACCATCATCTCTCATGCTACTTATCCTTATCATGCTTTCACCACTAAATTGTTATCTTTTCTCGCGAGTATTCATTTTTACACCTTTTATTCTTACTTCCTTCTGCCTCCGCATCAGCCCACCATTTCAATGTCTCCTTTGCTTCATGATATTCAGTTGCTTTTGTGCATTCACTTCAAAGATTCTTCTTCTTTTTTTGTTTCTATGGCATCTACCATTAGTCTTTCTTTTCTTTGTTCATCCCGTACATTCTTCCTCCAACCTTTCTTTTTGCAGTTTCTTCTCTTCGCAGCTCTCTACATCCACCTCATAACATTTTTGCCCCTCTATCCATTCTCCTTTTATAATTCCGACACCGCTGGGATGTGGAAACTTTATGCACTCGATGGTATGTCGATGCTACACCTGCACTTTCATGAAGCCATGGTCTTCCAATCAATGCATTGTAGGAGATTCCACATCAACTACACAAAAATATCAGCTTGATAACCCCCTCGCAAGGGTATCCTCATGTGCACTTCTCCTTTGGGCTTGTTCATGTACCATTGAAACCATATATTTTGTATGTCGAAGGGATCAAATCTTCATCTCTTCCTCCCATAGTCTTGTAAGTATGGTAGAAAAGAATGTTGATCAATCACCAAGATCAATTAATATTCTATTGATTGCCCAACAATTTTCCGCTTCATCATCTTCGCCATCAATAGGTTTTGGATTAATTTCAGCTTTACCACTAATGGGCTATCATGTGTTTCTCTTCCTTTTGGTACTTCTTCAGCCGAGAAAGAAATAATCTGCAATTGCCACTCTTTTAGTCAGCGATGTCTTCATAACATTCATCACTTCTTTATCATCAAGATCCTCGCGAAAACTCTACTAAGTACACCCGTCATGAAAATCTTCAATAGTGCAGTATGAGTGTACAATGGAGTTGCAAAACAAATTCTTAGCCTTTGCCCCAACTTCTATAACAAATGTTTCTTTTCCCTTTGCTTGGGGGTGGCAAATGTTGAACTTTCTTTCTTCTTTTAAAAGTGATTTAGTTTTCCTGATCAATCATTCTTGTGGATAATTCTCTTGATATTTCGCAAAGTCATTTGTTAGGTGCCCATGAAAGCGGTGGTAAGAACAGAACTCGTGACTTCTATCTCCAGGTGGTGGTTCACTTCCCATGTTCCATGGTGCAGGTATGTTTTCCATCAAAAGTATTGCTTCCTATATTTTTTCCATTAATCGGCGTTCAATGGCGTATTTTAATTTCCTCCCACACTACTATGTGACTTCGCTTGTCCTCTATGATAATTCCGCCTCTCGGCCTCCATAAGTCTCTTGCGAATTATACCTTTGACCTCCATAGGTTTCTTATGGTTGATCAAGCCTTTGAATTTTATTGTTTCCGCCACTTCATTGAAATTTCTTTCTTTCAAACTCTTCCCGATCGCGACTTCCCATAGCTACTAACTTTGGTTCTATATCAACCGCTTTTCTTCTTGTTGACCTTGCAATGTGCTCGCCACCGTGTGTATTAGTTGAGGTAATAAACTTCCATTCGCGACACTAGAATTTGTGTTCGCCATCGGGTAAGATTCCATCTCGTTCGTCTTTTCTTCTAAAGCAATATATTCCTCCCGGAGCTCTCGTAATTCACCATTGTAATTGTATTCTTAACTCAAAAGCTGAACATATAATAGATTGCCATGAACATAGCATTTATGAATGACAAGATGAGGTATCTTTCATCTACCCTCGCTACCCATCTCGCCGCACATCGTCTTCCATCCGACAAATAAATGTCTCGTACTCGCCAACTCTTTGTTTTAGTCCAAATACATCTTCAATGCCAGGTCGCAAGAGTTGTTACTTATATACGCTCCCAAGAATATAGCTCAGAAATGATTGAATGATGTGATCGTATTCCTTGGTAAACCCTCAAACCATTTCAATGCTTCTCCCGTAAAACTTGACGCGAAGTATTTGCATAATATAGCGTCATGGTTTTCCCATTGTAACATACATCTCACATAAGCCTTGATGTGTTGTACTTCGCACAAGTTGATCCATCAAAAATGCTAGTTAGCGCTGGTAAGTTGCATTTGGGGGTATTCCTCCTAATCGCACTTCTAATGTAAAAGGATTTTTCGCACCCTCCGCGATAGCTTCATCTAACTGCCTTCTTCCTCCTTCTCTTCTATTGTTCAATATTCCTCTCATCTTTGCCAATTCTCGCAATTTGTTCATTTGCCTCGTAATTTGAATTTATCGGTCGCTTTAACTCGCTTCCCTCCTTCTCCGTTCGTGTCTACTTTTTGTATCCTTTCATATTCTTCGTTAATATCTCCATTGTTGCGATTCCGCTCGCGCCTCCTCTCTCGATTGTCATGATTATTTTGCCGAATCGCCTCTTCCAATTCCCGATTTTCCATTTCTCGCTTCTCAATCTTTCTCTCTCGCGGGTTAGACGTGCTTGCTCGGTATAATGCTTTTCAATGTCATCTTCAATTTCTTTTGTTTCCTTTGTGTTTCTCTCCCATGTAGTGTTCTTCTTCTTTCTTCCCGATTTTCTTCATTAATTGGGTTATTCTCGTCCTCGAGGCCGCCTATCTTCTTGATTTCCATCATCGTGATTATTCACCAAAATATAGCGATTTTCTACTAACTCCTCTCTTCGCGACCTCCTTCACCATGATTTAATTCTCTTTCCAAATTTTCTTCATTAATGTTTTCTACAGTAATGTTCTCCTCCCATTTTCTCTAATCGATACCGATCTCGATCTCGTTATTACTTGATCTTCTATTTTGCGTACCTCCTATTTTCCATCCTCAATTCGTGGTTTTGCCTTGTTAGATTCGCGCGTTCTTCTGCTTCTAATCGCCTTTCTTCGTGTATTGTCTGTCTCAGCGCTTCTAATGCCGCAATTTCTTCATTTCCACGAATTGTTTCTCCCATCTCTTCTCGATTTCTCTCTTCCTGTCTATTATTCACCAATTGTTGTACTTCTTCTCTTTCTTCCGTAGAATCTGATCTTCATGTATGCACACTCACTCTATCATAATCGATTACTCTGTTTAGTGTTGATTGAATTGGTGGTTGAGTTGATGGTTGAATTGGTGGTTGAACTGACCTTCTTCTCTCTGCTTTCTCGTATCTATCCTTGATGGTTCACCTACTTCATTTCTTCTTTCTCCCATTAACCTTCCACTTCTCCTTACGATCGTTGGTTGTTCTGATGCATTCTTTCTCCTAGCCATTTCTCAATTTAATAATTTGTTAAAAATTATTCAAGATTTCTTTCTTGTTATCCCTAATTCTTCCAATTCACAAGGTTGATCTTCTTCAATCCCTCAAGCTTAGCGCATATGTAGTTGGCAGAAATCCTACACTACACACCTCACTCGAATTTGCTTATTCAATCCATTTGAAGATGAATAATAATGTGTTTTATTAATTGTTTTCTTGAAAGATTTACAAAGAAATGTAGAAATGAGCTAAAGAAATTACAATCACTCTTAATTTTCTCTCTCCTAATGACTTACTTAACCATTCAAAAACCTCTCCCATAACAGACTTACTCGACCCTTTATATAGGGTATTACATAGTGGATGACAGCTATATTGTCCCTTATTTTCTAAGTGTCTCGCGAATGCTCGAATGTACAACTACTTACCTTCGTGACACTCTTGAATCTCGCCAAGTCTTCACACTTTTCTCATGTTTTGGTTGTCGTCATCCATTGCGTCATTTATATTACTTCCATGTGACGCCTTCGCAATGTAGTCGTTTATTATTCTCGCGAAGTATTGATGTCGCGATATTCTGGTCCTACAGTTTTATATGCCCATAATGCATCATTAAGCCTATAACTCCAATCTTTCCGTGTAGTGTTTACGGTTTTATCAAAAATAGATTTAATCTCACGGTTCGAGATTTCGTCTTGCCCACTAGTGTGTGGGTGATACAGCATACCAACCTTGTATGTTATGTTGTACTTCTTGAGTAGAGCATGGAAGGATTTCTGAAAATGTGAGCCTCCATCACTGATAATCTCTCTTGGTGTACCATGTCTATAAAAAATATATTCCTTCACAAACAACTTGAGAATCATTAGTAGGGGTGGATTTATCTTCCACCCGTTTAGAAACATAATCCACAGCAAGAAGTATATAAAATTTTCCATAAGAATTGACAAAAGGACCCATAAAATCAATTCCCCACACATCAAATACTTCTACAACAAGAATTGGTGTGAGTTGCATTTGATTTCGAGCACCTAGATTTCCTGTTTTGACATCTATCACAAGATTTGCAAAAATATATGCATCCTAAAATAGGGTTGGCAATAAAATCCACTTTCAAGTACTTTGAAAGCTGACGTTTAGAACCAAAATGAACACCACATGCATAAGTATGACAAAAGTAAGAATAGATTGAAATTCGGGATTAGGTACGCACCAAGGATTATTTGATCGTAACCATATTTCCACAAGTAGGGCTCATCCCACACATAC
Source organism: Papaver armeniacum (assembly GCA_023531295.1). Classification (NCBI taxonomy): domain Eukaryota; kingdom Viridiplantae; phylum Streptophyta; class Magnoliopsida; order Ranunculales; family Papaveraceae; genus Papaver; species Papaver armeniacum. Next base: position 113,327 of record JAJJWW010019237.1, on the reverse strand, counting down.
GGCTGGCTATTTTCTTAAGCTTAAGCTTTTGAAAATTAGACATTGTACTAGGTACTTATCTTGTAACCAAGTAGTTCACTATATCCGCGTACTCAAGGTGTTGAATCTTCAATTGAGAAAAGTTGTCTGTCTGGAAAACGATCTTGTAAAGAAAGTTCTTCTTCTAAAACAACAAGTCTACTAAGATGATCAGCAAGAACATTTTCAACACCTCTTTTATCCTTGATTTCGTAATCAAATTCTTGCAATAAAAGAATCCACCGTATAAGTCTTGGCTTAGCTTCTTTCTTCTTTAGTAGGTACCTAAGTGCCATGTGATCGTAATACACAACCACTTTGGAACCCACCAAATAGGATCTAAGTTTCTCTAGTGCAAACACTATAGCCAAAAATTATTTCTGGTGGAATAATTGATTTGTGCATCTTTAGGGTCCTAGATGCATAATAAATCACATGAGACAGCTTGTCTACTCTTTGACCTAAAACGGCTCCAACCGCATAGTCACTTGTATCACATTAATTCAAATGGCAACTCCAATCCAGTGACTTGATAATTGGTGCAACTTGTCAACAACTCTTTCAACTTATCAAAGGCATCCTTGCACTCCTTGTCAAGTCAAAAATAACCTCTTTTTGCAATAATTTGCACATTGGCATTGAGATTTTGAGAAACTTTGATAAACCGCCTCGTAAAACCCGCATGACCAAGAAAAAACGAATCTCCCCATCAAGTGGGATTGTAAGTTTCTTATCAAATCTATCTTTGCTTTGTCAACTTCAAGACCTCGAGAGGACACAATGTGACCGAGCACTATGCCATGGTTTACTATAAAGTGACATTTTTCCCAATTAAGAACAAGGTTAGTGTTTATGCATCTTTTAAGCACAAGTTCAAGATTTTGTAAACAAATATCAAATGAATTTCTAATAAACTAAAATCATCCATAAATACCTCAATAATACGCTCCACATAGTCAGAAAATATACTAACCATACACCTCTGAAAAGTGGCAAAAGCGATTGCAAAGCACTAAACGACATCCGTCTATAGGAAACGTACCAAAAGGACAAGTGGAAGTAGTCTTCTCTTGATCCTCCTGTATAACAATCTCGATTGTATCCCGAATAACCATACTAAAAGCAATAATGTGAGTGTCCCGCTAACCTCTCTAACATTTGATCAATGGAAGGTAAAGGAAAGTGATCCTTTCTTGTCAGAGTTGCTTTCGTAGTCTATGCACACTCTCCATCCCGTTTGAACTCTTGTAGGAACAAGTTCATCATCTTGATTTCTAACAACCGTGACACCTGATTTCTTAGGCACCACTTGAACCGGCTAACCCATTTGTCTGTCAGAAATTGGGTAAATTACCCCACACTTAGCAATTCGAGGATCTCTTTCACGACTCCATCATCGGGGGTTGGAAGCCTACGCCCCGAGCATCACGATCGGCTTGAAATCATCCTCCATTAGGATTCTATGCATGCTCATGGATGGACTAATGCCTTTGATATCAGCAATTGTCCAACCAATAGCCGTTTTGTGCTCTTTCAAAACCCAAAGTAGACGTTCTTCTTGTATTAGGGTGAGGTTATATTTGCAATAACCACCGGAAGTTCTTCTTTATCACCCAAGTACGCGTACTTTAGGCGGTCCGGAAGTGGCTTCAATTCAAATTTCGGTGCCTGCACAATACAAGGTAATGGAACCTCATTAGTTACGAGTAAAGAAATATAATAAATATTACCCGTTTTGCTTCTTGTAGTACTGTTAAGGCACCACACATTTCCACCAGTTCTTTGGCTATTTCAACATCCAGGTTTGGTTGTCCATGAACGTCCAAATCAATGCTATTTCGTAGCACAACTCCAAGTTCATCATAACTATTCAAATCAAACATTTGTCAGCATTAACGAACCAATAACATCAGTAGAGAAAGCATAGTGAACATCACTAGGATAACGCATGGTTCAAAGATATTGAACCGTATGATTTCCTTATCAAATTCTATAGTGAGTGTACCACTATCGACATCAATCTTCGTTGGCAAACATGAACGGTCTCCCAAGAAGTAATGAAGTAGATGAACACTTATCTCCATCAGGCATATCCACAATGTAGAAATCAACCTAAGATTAACTCGATTCACTCGAACTAACACGCCCTCTACTTAATTTCTTTAGGATATATATTGACTTGTTAGCTAATCAATAGTAATATTTTCCTTTTAAAGGTCCAAGATTCAAATAATCATAAACATCGGCTGACATAACACTTATGGAAGCTACCAAATCAAGCAAAGCTCTCTCAAATCGTCAGTTACCAATGGTAAACGGTACCGTGAAACCGCCAGGATCTTCACACTTTGTAGGAATCTTCTTAAGTTACATAGTCAGAAAGGGCCGCCTACTTGAGTGATCTCATTAGAAATCAACCTATCTTTCCTTGTACACAAATCCTTCCAAAACCTTAGCATACCCGGGCACGCTTTCTAATGGCCTCAATAAAAAAATGTTGATGTGTATCTTGGGTCAAAATATCCATGATCTCCTTGTCATGAGCTTGCTTCTTCGACTTGGCAAAACGACTAGGAAAAGGAGGTGGTAAAAGGGAACCGTGTCCTTAGGTTGGCCGCTTGAGGTTGGCTTTTCCTTTGGGACAAGCTTCCTCTCGCTACTTCCTTTTCGATGTCAAGCATTAGCCTCTTTTTTTGATGGCTCTTCAGTTTGTCTCCCACTTCTTAAAGTGACTGCATTAACGTGCTCTCTTGGATTCACAAAAGGTTGTGATGGGAGTGTTGTAGATGCATGAGCCTTCATAAGATTCATATCCGTTGCCAATTGCCTAATCTGAGTATGCATATCTTTAATAGCAACATCGCTTTTTGTTGATTTTTCATTACTCGCTTTCCTTAAGACCTCATTAGAAGAATAAAAACTCTGCATAGTTCGCAAGATGCTATTGAGCTTATCGTCTACAGATGAATCTGTATTCTGTGCTTGATGTTATTATGGTTGCTGAAACTGTTGTTGAAAACCACCCTGTCTTGCATATGGATTAGGAGCTGCAGCTTGCTTGTTAGTGTTTGTACCATAAGTAAAAATGCCACATAATGGGTCCAATTGGTACTTGGATCATCTTTTGGCCCTCATTCAAAGCCCGCTAACCAGTCAACCTAAGCATCCCACCAGCCTGCCCAGTGTTACATAAATTCAATGACCGGTCAATGGTCAAAGTCAACGCCCGATCAATGGTCAAAGTCAACACCTGGTCAATGGTCAAAGACAACGCCCGGTCAATAGTCAAAGTCAACCGTCGGTCAACTGTCGAAGTCAGTTTGCAAGTCGCACCTCTATACAATTTTCAGTCTTGTAGCCAGCAGTGCTGCTAACTAACTGCCAGCCAGTCTCTACCCATGCTGCCAGCCAACATCCATCCATACTGCCAGCCATTATGCATGTCAGCCAGTCAGTCCATCATGCAGAATTAAATAGGGAGGCATGACTGATCAGTTGTCATGCAGAATTTAATATGGAGGCATGAATGAGTAGTTTCATGCAGAATTTAATATGGAGGCATGAATGGGCAGTTTCATTTGAATTAATGCCAGGAGGCATGCAAAAGCCAGCAAGCTAGCGTAATTCAAAACAACATGAAGAATTAATACGCTTTATGACCATGCAATATTAATTCCATAGCTTCACGCAGACTGAACATGCAAATATTAATTCCAAAGTAGCCATACATAATTGAAGATTGAGGCATGAATGAGCAGTTAAGGCCATTTAAGTTATATTGAAATTAGATATTGAACTGTATAAATAGGGAGGAGCAGAAATCATTTAGAAGGTAGCCAATACAAAAAAATGAGCAATGTAATTCCGAATATCAATAAAATACCACTCCCCTAGGGGATTTGTCCGTGGATGTAGGCAAACCATGCCGAACTACGTGAAATCAAGATCTCATTTCTTTATTCTCGTTTCATGTTTTAACCCCTGCTTTCCATCAACAATACCAGTTTAATCGTGTTCATAGAAGTATTTCTGGGTACAAACATTGACGCTGACTAAGGGGAATTAAGAGAAAAATGATCGTGTTTTCCCGTTGAGAAAAGTAGTTTTGAAAGCTTCAAAATCAGATTCGTGAGAAAGCAGTTTGGATGCCGTCAAAAATCACTACTGCAGTCCAACATCGCAACTGCTGCAATCCAGATTCGCGGTTCGAGATTTACATGAACTATTACCTTCGGAAACCACTAAAACTGCATCATCACAAACACCGATGAAACCACTCCCAGGATGCTCAGTCCACGATAAAAGATGGCGTGAAAATATCATCAAAACTGCTTTCAAGATATTCGATCCGCACATGATTGGGTCCCAGCTTTTGTTTAAATTGTCGCAGCAATTCAGCTTAATCACAAGGCATCGAGGAGTCTTGGCTTGATCGCAACTGCTGCAGTCCAGCTTCACAGTCGGGAGCCACCAAAATTGACTCATTGCAAATACTATTAAAATTGTTGTACGTAGGATGCTCGATCCACAGCATGTTAAAATCCAAAGTTCGAAAAAATTGCTTCTCAAATAACGCAGTGTCCACATGTTCGAGTTTGTAGTATGTCAAAATCATTATTGTCATGATCGCAGGGTTGTCAAGTTGCCTACATCTCTAGGCGCTTGAAAACCCTAGAGAAACACTCCAGAAAAGCATCTCAAAAGTGTAGCAAAACGGTGCTAGAAAGTCCATGAGAAACTGCAATGGTCCCCAGAACCGTTGTTAAAAGTCCAAGGAAAAAGAAGAAAAACAGAAACTCACAGGTAAAAGTTCGTGAGAAACATAACAGCTTACAGAAAAAGTGTTGCAGAAAATTCAAGCAAAAAGCCGTTGCAAGAAGCTTTCAAGGAAAATACAATAGCTTCAAAATCAAGCACTAAAAGTGATACCGTATTGATCTCTATACTTTGGTAACTATTAGTATAAAATGGAATTGGGTAATAATAATAGACGAAACTAAGAAAAAATGTAACACAAGTAGTAATTCAAAGAAAAATATCTTCTCTTATATTATGAACAAGAAAACGATTACAATTCTCTTTGTTACGCCTACAATCTCTAAACAAAGGGATTAACCCCTTGAATCTGTTTGCTGTTTGCAAGTATTGTCGTAAGCTTCCTCTAGGTTTTCAGTGCCTAGTATCCTGTCCCAGCTACTAGCCAAAGCTATCTATTTATAGCCTTCATCGACTACACCACTACCAAGGAATTCTATTAGGAATCTATTTCCTAAACTAAGAGTATTGCCTAAAACAAAACTCTTCCCTAACTAGAATTCCCGCCTAAACAAGGATTCATGCCTAGAATAGGTTTCTTCCTCAACTTAGCTTGAGGTTAACTAAGTTCCCTAAAGGAGTACAGACACCCGTATCATGGGTCCCCTTTAAGAAGTTGAACTCCTGTGAAAGTTAAAAATGAAGGTTAGGGAACTCAAGAGTCCCTTTTTCCTTGTTAAACCACTTAGCCTTGCTAGAACTTGACCTTTACATCCAATCGTAAAATCTTCTTTCTCTCCTTGTCGTGTTTTAGCCGGGCCGCGCCCAATATGCAGTCTTCCTTGTGTGGTTCCTCTATATCAAACCATAAGTCTTCTACTCGTGGTAGGATTATAGTGTCGCCGCTGTCATCATCAAGTAATGGTGGTTCAAACAATTTCAAGTATTCGGCATTTATTAATGAGTACATTCCTATATAAGGTGGCAGATCCAATCGAAAGGCATTGTCACTAACTGACGAGAATATGAAATGGCCTATACCTCAATGGATTCAACTTTTACTTTCCTTCAGTCTTTCCTTACCTAATTTTAACCATACCAAGTCACTAACACTGAAATTACAAGGCACAAGATGCTTGTCATGCTTGCTTTGTATTTGGCTTGTGACTTCTTTAGTTGTGCTTCAACAGCTTGCATGAATCGAGATATCTTCTCTCAAGAACTTTTGTGCCTTTTGCCGTTCACTTCCTTCCTTCCCCATTGAGGTGTCACTAGAAAATACTAGATTGAAAGGACTAGGTGGTAAGTAAGGGTGCACAGAACCGAGCCGGACCGGCCGATCGCCCCGAACCGGTGGAACTGCACTGATTTTGGACCGAACCGAGGAAGGTACGGTGCACCGGTCCAAAATTAGAACCGGGGCTAAGCAGTATGTGTACACGGTCCCGCCTTTAGTCCTGCGCCGCCCTGACCGAAAAGTACCGGTAATTCTAACCATAGGATTTAGGGAAGAATTATTTGAAAGCCATGAATTTTATCGACATGACTCAAGAACATCGCTTTTCCTTTTCTGTTTTCTATTGGTCTACTTGATTTTCCCGTTAGCTACTTCTTCCAGCGGTAAGTCTACTTTCTACACACAATTAACAAAACCAGATTATGTTATTCATACATCTAATCCATATATGTTATATCGAGCTAATTAATTGAATATCTTCATGGATCTTCAGATACATCATTAGATGCAAGAGAGATTATGCCGAGCAATACCAAGTTGTTACACGATTGAGCCCTATCATCGCGCAAGACACGTCCCTTGTACAATCTTAGAACGAGCTTGCTGGCTTCATTTGAGGTGCGCCATGTAGTGTCTCCACTTTCAAGCTGATCCCGATCATACCGCATTTGGATATTTGCGGATTGTACCGGTGTATTTTGTAAGCAATTTAGCGTCCGTTCTTCGTCCACTCTAACATAAGGAGCCAAAGTGGTATTTTTGATGACACTTACCTTGTTGTCAACTTCTCATATAAAGGAATGATTTCAGTGTTTTCTGCTTTTTATTTTCGGATTCATATTACGCTACCCTTAGCTATTGGTTAGAATTACTTGCTGTCTGGAACCGAGTATAGTATCGAACCTGCACTCTGGTACCGTGATCGTCCCGAACAGTACTCGCCAACCGAGGCATGTGGCGGCATGTACTTTCCCAAAATTTTGGAACCGAGTTTAGGGAGGCATGTACTCTTGGTCTTGCAAGAACTGAGCAACTGCACTGTGCACCCTTAGTGGTAAGTAACCATAGCACGCTCCCGAAAGGAGTTTTCCCGAAGAACTATGAACTGCCTATTGAAATCAAACTCTAGATACTCCAAACTCTCATCCCAAGTTTTAGGATGCTTAGAATTATATCCCCTTAACATGTGAAACCATAGTCATGTTGGACATTTCTCGTTGTCCATCTGTTTGTGGATGAAAAGTTGTACTCTTTTTCAACCTAGTGTCCATCATCTTCCATAAAGAATCCCAAAAGGGACTAAGGAATCGACTATCCCTATCGGAAATTATCAAGCAGGTAAACGAAAATGCTTCCACACATGCTCAAAGAAGAGATTCGCTGCACCGGCCTCCTGTTACTTTTGTACATGGAATTAATGCAATCATTTTGCTGAATCTGGCGACCACAATGAACAAGTAATCATGACCAGACTTGGTCTTCGGAACCCACCAAGAAAATCCATAGAAATACTCCTTGATGGTTTAGATGTGCTGCACAACTTACACCCGAACTAACTTAGCCACATCATCTTGCATTTTTGGCCAAAAGACATAACGCCGGAGGTTAAGTAGAGTTTTATTCATCCCAAAGTGTCCAAAGAACTCGGGAAGTGTGTGCCTCTCTCAACCACTCAGAACGATCTTCATCTTCCGGTACGCAAAGTAACCCACCTTTGTATAACAATCCATCTCGGAGTTCATACTCGCTTTTCAAACCACTATTTGCACCTTCTAACACCTTCTTGAAGTCTTTGTTGGATGCGTATGACTCTGCATACTCTTGAGGAACAATTGGCTGAATTTTCATGGCCACCATCAATGCTCGAACTGGAGGTCGAGATAACATATCTACCAACTTGTTTGTTACTCCCTTCTTGTACCTAATGAGAATATTTAAAGTCATCAGGTAAGACATCCACTTCATGTGCCGGGCTTGTTGTAGTTTCGTTTGTGCATGTAGATACTCCAACGGTTTGTGATCGGAATGTACCACTACTTCTTTCCCTAAGAGATACACTCGCCAATGCTTGATACATTGATATAAAGCATAAAATTCTTTGTCATAGGGTGTGTAGTTCTTAATAGCACCAAAACAATTCAAGATGGTACTCCACCGGTTTACCATCTTGTAACAACACTCCTTCCAATGCATAGTTAGAAGCATCGGTATCAACTTCAAAGTACGTTGTAGGTTAGGCAATGCCAACACTGGTTCTTCATAAATATTTCTTTTGAGTAACTAAAAAGCGTCTTCATGGGTTTGCTGCCATTCAAACTTTTCCTTAGCTCCCGTCAAACCATGTAATGGTCTACGCAATATTTGAAAATGTTGATAAACTTACGCAAGTAGGTGCAAGCTCCTAAGAAACTCCTGATTTCAGTTACAGTACTACTAGGTCTATGCCACTTAGTGATCACCTCAACCTTCTTTGGATCAATCTTCCGTTGTCCACCACCAACAATGAATCCGAGATACACCAACTCCTCCTTCCCAAACTCGCACTTCTTTACGTTCAACTTCAGCTGGCCTTCATGTAACACTTTAAACACCTTCTCAACGTGAACGAGATGCTCTTCCCAAGTTCTGCTGCATTTTAGGATAAAAGGTCATAACAAATCATTCATCAAACGCATAAACGTCGCTAGAGCATTACACAAACCAAAAGGCATCACCAACCATTCGAACAAGCTTTGTTTGGTTTTGAAAGCAGTTTTCCACGTGTAATCTTCTCGAACTCTCATCTGGTGATATCCGAATTTGAAATCTAACTTTGTAAAGACTCGAGCTTTTTTCAACTGATCCATCATGTCGTCTATCCTAGGTAAAGGGTAACGATTCTTGATTGTAATCTTGTTTAATGCTCTATAATCAATACACATACGCCAGCCTCCATCTTTCTTTGGCACCAACAACACCGTTGATCTACAAGGTGAAGCACTTGGCACTATCATTCCTAATTCTAGAAGTTCATGGACTTGTTTCTTGATCTCATTAGATTCCTATACGGTCGTGCGATAAAGACCTACATTAGGTAGAGAACTCTCCCTCAACATGATTTCATGCTCCAAACTCCTCTTTGGCGGTAATCCCGTGACATCTAAAAATATATCCTTGTACTTCAACTTCAACCTTTCTAGGTCATCTTCTTGTTGTATACCAAGGCTGCCAAACAAACCCTACTCCTACTTCTCCTCAAGAGAATGGATCACAAGGAGAATGAACTTTGTGCTAGCATTCACCAACCGCTTAGCCCGAGTGGGCGTGATCAAACTTGCTCCCTCAAGAGGAGAATCAATAGCAAATCACAAAACTCTCTCCATCTTTGGTAAAGGTATACTTTTTGTTCCCTTCTCGTGTAGAGTTGTATCTCTATCCCATAGGTAAGGACTACTTAGTACCACCTGAAAAAACATCCAAAGGAACTACGTCGCATGTAACTTCGTCAATATATGACTCATCTAGAGCAAATTTGAACGTGCACTGGTGTGAAACTTGTAAGACCCCTTCCTTTTGAATCCATCCTAATGGGTATGGTTTTGGGTGTTTGAAAGTCCTCAAACTCTAATCTCGCACCAAAGAATTTGGAAAGCAAATTCTTCCGACTTCCGTGTCAATAACAAAGATCAACTAGTGAAGTTTTGACTTGCATCTTCACCGTGAAGAGTTTCTCCCTAAGATCATCATTTGAAGGTCTTTCTTTTGCCCCCATCATAAGAGAAAGCTTTGAATTGGGTTTCGTTAGTCCGTGGGACTTCTTTTGTAGTTTGAGCGACTAATGCTGCCTTCTTGGCTTCTTTCCTCTGCAACCCTTTAGGCTTTAGATGAGGGTTCTTAACCCAACACTTGTCGACAACATGACGTGTTTGCTTGCAATAGGTGCAAGACAAAACTTCCTTGTCACTAAACTTCCTTCTTCTTTGCTCTTTTCACCTCCTTCACAAAGGGTACCTCCCAGATTTCACCTTAGTATTTCCCTTCGAATCAGATTTCTTAGGCCTGTGATAGGTGTAGAATACACCGTATTTACTATACAGAGTTTATGCTTTCTTTGCTATTTTTTCTTGTAAATTATGTATTTTACGCTCGTTTTGAGTTTTTTGTAGCTACTTTGGAGTCGCACTGAGGAAAAGAAGAAGAAATCACCCAATTTGAGCCAAAAGGGCAGAAAGGTCATTTCATAGGCAATTGATATATGGAGCCCAGTCAAGGTTAAGGGCCAACTTTTGGAGAAGTACTAAGGGGCGACCACATGTGTTATTGATAGGTGTCTAAAACACCTAATTTACTATTCAGTAGTTATGCTTTCTTTGCTATTTTTCTTGTGAATTATGTATCTTATGTGTGGTTTTTGAGTTATTAGATACCTGGAGTCGCACTTGAGGAAAAGAAGCAAATCACCCAAATTTGAGCAAAAAGGGCGGAATTGCCATTTCTCCGGAGAACACTATTCGAGCCTAGCAAAGGTTAAGGGGCAACTCTCTGAGGAGTACTAGAGACAAAGCCACCAGTGGGTTAAAGGGAAGCCATCTGGGGTAGCCCTTATCCAGAGAGGTTGTCAGGTTAGGCAACCCAGTTCAACCCTATCCTAAATTCAGAGAGTACTTTACTCATTCGATCGTTCTATGAAATTGAAAAAGAAAAGATCAGAGACTAAATTCAGAGAAGTTGAGAGAAGAGAGGATGTATTGGATTGAGAAGAATGTAGCTGCCGATATTGTTGAAGTGAAATGGAGATTTGTCTGTTGAATCGAAAAGGAAGGAATTGTCGGGAACCGAAGTAACAGATAGATGAGTATGGCGGCTGGCATCATTCACAGAAATGAAGATTTGTAGAAAATGACGAAGGAATTCATGCTCTGCTTGGTTCTGGAGGAATTAGGGGAAGAAAACGGATCTTTGCCATGGTTGTGGTGGTTAAATTGAGAAGTCATGAAGAAGTTAGGGTCTGGGTGATGTTGAGAATGGTGATGAACTAGTTAGAAGGGGAATTGCAGGTGGTTCAGGCTTGTAATGAATTGGGACTGCTCTTGATTCAGAGTGTCGAGATGGAATTGGTGGTGGGTTCAAGGGTTTGATGGAATTGCAGGTCTGGGCTATGATTTTGAAAGAGCAGATATAGGGTTCTGGTGCTAATGCAGTGAAGGAATTGTAGCTGTTGGTGTTGTTGCTTTGAGTTGCAAATGGAACTGTGGCTCGTGGTGGTAAGCAATGAATTGAGTCGAAGCCGTAGTCTCGGATGGTGATGATAGTCACAAGAATCAAGATGTCTTTGGCGGGAGATTTGGAATTTGTTTGCTTGATGAGCCGTTGTTTGAATAGAGATGGTGGTGGATGCTTTGTTGAGTATAAGTCAGACATTGGCACTGTGGAATGAATGTGTTGGTTATGGAGGAACTGGTGTTGACTGCTGCGAGTACATGTTTTAAAGCCGAGAGGGGCTGGTCTCGAAGGTTGCTATGCAGATGGGAGTTGGTGGTTGTCATGACAGTCAAAGTTCCCATGAAGCCGAGGTAATACCGTGGTTGAAACCGTGAAGCCGGGCAGAGAGTTGTAATACAGGGGAATGGCAAAAGTTAATGACAATGGGAAGCCGATGGTCACAGGACTATGACATGCTGGTACCGAAAATGGAGGAGAGTCGAGCCGCACTTGAATTGTCGCTAGGTTTAGATGAATGTTAGTGCAGGGAGATTGAGCTGGTGCTAGTCTGGGTGTGATGGTGGTACTTGGATTGAAATATGAGCAGAACCTGAGATGAAGGCATTGAGACAGGTCATGGGTTCTAGCGACATGAGCAATTGCAGGTGCAGAACAGAAGGGCTGATTGTGCTACAATGAAGCCGGGGTCACGGGGGTTGGCTTGAGTTCAAGAGAGCCGTTAGGGTCCGAGATTGGCCTGAGAAAGAGTTGACGCTCGTCGCTGATGCACGATGGATTAATGAATGCTTAGCATTGCAGGGGATGCAGAGTTGGAATTCAGAGCTGAAATGAAGTTGCTGGCTTTGGTGGAATGAGTTGCAGTTTGCGCAGGAGCTGACGGAAGAAATTGCAGTTGTGTTAGTGGTATTATTGGCAGATATGAAGTGATTGTCTCACGTTTGCAGTATAGAATTAGATGTATGCTAAGACAGGGAATATCAGGTGCAGTTCAAGGAGGAAATTGGTTTGAATCGCTGTTAGATGCACACCAAGATGGTCGCAAACTATGCACAACCAAGATGGTCAAGCAAAGTCGTGAAGCACAATACCAGCAAGACACCGCATCGTCGTGATAACAGCCTCGCTAAGTAACTTCACCACTGATCCAAAGGCTAATGATGGCGACTCACACTCGACTCGATCTTGGACTGGGTGACTCCCGACTCTATAACCCGGTTTGACTCACTTGGCCGAGTTGAATCGCTGACCCGAATGCGTTGACCGCTGACCTGTGGGTTTATTGATTTTGCCGGCCACCAAATAGTTTTCCTCCGACGATTCCATGGGGGATTCCGCCCATAATCCCAGCTTTTCCACGAGCGTTTTTGGGACATATTTTCTGCACGGGTTTCTCTCCATGGTGGGCCGGGTGAATTTCTAACTAATGGACTTTGAAGACAAAACCTAGTTTTGGAAGGAGAAAAAGACTACAAAAGGGAAGACTTCTACAATTTTTGGAGACCACGTTGTTATTATCTCTCTTCTACTTTTTCTAGGGTTTAGAACCATGAAGTCTTTTCTCTTTCTTCTTGTGATGAACTCCTTGAATATGAGTAGCTAAGTTTATTTTTGGTTATGGAAAAGTTGGATTTCACATAATATGATTCTTTGATTCAATATATTAGTTTTGTCTCATAATTATCGTTTGCAATTCTCTGAAAATATTGTTTTATGATTGATTGATTGTTTTGTCAAGTTGCAAATTGGTAGAACTTCTAATCACATCTATTGCTAGTTTAGGGGTTTATTATACGCAAAAGTGATATTCCTGGATACAAGTAGCATAATATGATTATAGTTTGTAGTGATATATTCTTATGATCATATGTGAATCGTAACCTTTGTTAAATTGAATTAGTGCGCTTTCCACGTTCAATTGCTTTGATTGGCCTGATTTCATAGAACTTAACGATCTAGGGAATTAAACTTGATTAGTGCTTTCCAATGACGATTCCGAGCCATAATCCCGCCGTGAGCTTTTTGGGACATATTTTCCACACGGGTTCTCTCCATGGTGGGCCGGTGAATTTCTAACTAATGGACTTTGAAGACAAAACTTAGTTTTGGAAGGAGAAAAAGACTACAAAAGGGAAGACTTCTACAATTTTGGAGACCACGTTGTTATTATCTCTTCTACTTTTCTAGGGTTTAGAACCATGAAGTCTTTTTCTCTTTCTTGTGATGAACTCCTTGAATATGAGTAACTAAGTTTTTATTATTGGTTGAAGATGTAGTTGGATTTGCAACCAAGTTATGATTTTTATGAATTAGTTTTCTCAATATTATCGTATGATTTCTACGGGTTACAATAATTGCATGATTGATGGATTGCAATATGATTGAATGTTTGTTTAGTCGAGTCTAGAATTGATTGAACTCACATCCATATCTATAGCTATTTTAGGTTTTCATCGAGCGATAACCTTGAATACGAGTAGCATGATATGATTCTAGGTTGTAGTGATACATCCCGTAATCATATGTAAATTGACCTTTTTGTCCAATTGTTTTACTTGAATGTATTAAATTGCATTGATTAGCCTATTTCTCAAAACTTAATGCTCCTAGAATTGAACTTGATTAGCGCAAGGCGTTAGGTTATTCTTTAGGTAGAATTCACATACGCAATTTCAATGTGTGTGATGAATTAGGAAATTAATAGATTATCTTGCTCTCTTTGATTCTCTAGGCTTTTGATGATAGCGAGATTAAATACGAATTCTATTCATACATTCATAAACTTGTTTGGAATTGAAGATGAAACCTTTACCCAATATCTCACATCCTTGATTTGTTTACTTTTATTTATTTCCGTTTAAATCAGAAAAACTTTGTTTTTATATAGAGACCATAACAATTTGACAACCTAGACCTCTCTCGTGGATCGATCCTTTCTTGCCCTTGCTATATTTATATTTTGAGTAGTAAGAAAGTGTAATTATATTTGTATTAAACACGGCTGATCAATTTTGGCCGTTGCACGGGGAGGCATGCGTTGTTAATTGTTTTGGTTTCTTATTTTGTATTTAGTTTTGTTTTACTTTTTCTTATTTCTTGGTTCTTATTCGAGTTTTGAGAATCTCGCCAGGTACCAATTTCTATGGACTGGCATATTGGAGCAATCAATACGGCTTTCAACCTCAACAAGATAACAATTATCACCGCTTATGGGGGAGTATAATCAAACCAATCCTTTGGCTATGATCAATACTCCACGCACCTATGAGTTATTCTCATACATATCAACCTTCTTACCAGGTATGTAAGTGAGCAACCACAAGAAGGGGAGACTAGTTTTACTCCTATTAATTTTCCTCTAGTTTGGGTAGATGATGCAAATAATTTATGGACAGCATGGAGTCAATTTGTAGACAACCAAGCGTGGAACCAATTTCATCGACAAGATGTGCTCATAGTATGTTTGGCCCAATTTCATCGTAGTTATGATCATCCACCCATTCAAAGGGAATATAATCGCACAATAACACCGAGGTAAGTAATTCTACTTTTGTCTATGTCGAATGAGTTTTACCAACAAATGGAACACTATATTCAGAATTTGGATGGAACACTCCAAGAGCTTCAAAAAGGTGTTTCCACTTTAAGACAAGGCATTGATGAGTACAAGGAGGAAATGAATAATTATGTTGAAAAGGCGAACCTTCTGGGACTTTTGTTGATATTTGTGTTAACTCAACTCTTGATCGTAATAATGATCATTCACCTATTCAAAGGATGAGTTCGATATTAGCAACACTAAATTCAGCGAGGACCAATGTTATGATGACTATGATAGTGATGATGATGATTATTATGAAAATACATCGCTTGAACCAACTCATGGTGCCAACCCCGAGGAGTGTACAATGGAATCTTTTTGGGATCAAGATGAAGACGAAGAGGAATATGTCGACACTTGTGTAGATTACTCAAGCATTGATCTTAATAATGATCAAGAGCCTATTCAAAGGGTGGAGCTTGAGGATGATGCATTTTTCGAGTGTTCTAAAAAGTTTCTTATAATAAAATTTGGATCCGCAAAGAGTATGTGCCTTACAACAAAGAGAGGAGTATGTTGAGAATGAGACCGTTATAACTAATATTATGGAAGACCCAATTGAGCTTGCATAAGATTTTAATGATGATGTTTATGTCGAAACTTTGGTTAAGGCAGATCTGGATCAAGAATGATTGCAAGGTTTGATAGAGGACCATGATATAAAGAGGTGAATAATTCGCTAGAGTTTTCAAGGATGAAGAGGATTCCATGATACAAGAGATTGTGAAAGGTTTATCTAACCCTTTGCCTATTGTTGCTTCTCCTTTACCTCTTATTGGTTTGAATGTATGTGCTTCAGAATATTGTTGGATGACTTTGTTTCTCGTTTTCCGCCATTAGAGATACTTGATTCTCATACTATGCAAAGTTATGGAACAAGAAACCGTGAAGTACCCGACTTCTATATTCTTTATACACTTCCAAGTGTAGACAAGAATCAGTGGGGGAAGCTTTTATCGGTTCATAGCTTCACTTTTGCTTTATGTTACTAATATTTGTGTGAAGCTAGTGTTTGCAAAACAGTTCTATGGACGGATCCCCAACTTTTCCGATTATTGGTGTATGGGGAATGAATCTTACAAGAAGCTAAGTCGGGCCGTCGACTTTAAAACAAGCGCTACGTGGGAGGCAACCCACCGGTTTTGTATCTTTATCCTTATCTTTTTATTTTTATGCATTTGCTTTTATCTTTATTTTCTTGTTTTTGCATATCATTTGCGTGAATTTCCCACCTTGGACTTTCTTTGGATCTATTCAATTTTACATTGAGGACAATGTAAAGTTTAAGTGTGGGGAGCATTTATATGTTTTAGTTTGTTTTATGTATAAAAAAAAAAAAAAAATCAGAAAAATAGAAAAACCAAGAAAAAAAAATTGTGCTTTTTGAACTCCGAAATCTAAACTTGTGCCTTTAGGTATACACCATTAGTGGATGGAACCATTTTGAATGCAGGAGTTGAGGAACCAATTAACTAAACTAGGAAGAATATAGCTCAGAAATCACAAATTAACATGATAGTTGTTACCATATCTCGGAATATCACCATATCGCATTCTATTTTTATTTTTCCATATTTATCTATTGTTCTCTAAGTGCTTTGGTGGGTCACTAAACATCGACGTGTTATTACTGCTAGGATGAAATAGAGTGATTGAGTTACTAGAAAATGAAAAAATGTATGAAAAAAAAAAAAAAAAAAAAAAAAAAAAAAAAAAAAAAAAGACCCACCAAATAGACCAAAACGGATAAAAAGACACTTGGGAATAGCAGACGTGTGAAACGTAGTCCCTATCTCCGTCGCCTAAATAAGCGTGGAATGCAGGATCCAAGGCAACTATCATATACTTGCTGACAAGAAGCATGCGCTTGGATCCAAAAGATCTAATCATGCCGTCTAAAAAAAAAAAGGAAATTGGATCCAGTTTGATCCAATCATATAAAAAAAAAAATTATTATTGTGTTGAATAAAGTCACTCTTGGTTCCCTTGTATATGCCAATTGATTTGATGTAGCATTCAGCACTAAGTAGCTCAATTCAATAGGATTAGGTTCATCTTAGCAGTGACCTTCAGACAGATATGGGAAACATCGAACACTTGTGAATATTCGCCAACATTTACATCTATATCCATCTTCTTAATCTTTTCATTGTGATTGTGGTTTGTTAGTTTCCGAGTATTGTGGCTTGTTCGACTATCTAATTAGAGTTTATTAACTAATATATGAATTGAATTTGCAAGGTACCTCCTCCTGTAGTCATTTCGGATTCGTTCATTGATTTGTCACAAATAGACGGAGTTTGAAATATAGGTTTTGTAGGTATATCTGTAGTAAACCTTCACGAGACTATAACTCGTCCACTAGGGACACCTAGGGGTTTAAAGGCTTGTTATTTATGCTAAAAGTGACCGTAGCCTCGACGACACGGAGTTGTTGTATTTTATTGTTTTGTTTGATTTGCTCGAGGACTAGCAAAGTCTAAGTGTGGGGGAATCTGATAGGTGTCTAAAACACCTAATTTACTATTCAGTAGTTATGCTTTCTTTGCTATTTTTCTTGTGAATTATGTATCTTATGTGTGTTTTTGAGTTATTAGATACTCTGGAGTCGCACGGAGGAAAAGAAGCAGAAATCACCCAGTTTGAGCAAAAAGGGCGTAATTGCCATTTCTCTGGAGAACACTATTCGGAGCCTAGCAAAGGTTAAGGGGCAACTCTCTGGAGGAGTACTAGAGACAGGCCAGCTGTGGTTAAAGGGAAGCCATCTGGGTAGCCCTTATCCAGGAGACGGTTGTGCTGTTAGCATCCCAGTTCAACCCTATCCTAAATTCAGAGAGTACTTTACTCTCATTCGATCGTTCTATGAAATTGAGAAAGAAAAGATCAGAGACTAAATTCAGAGAAGTTGAGAGAAGAGAGGATGTATTGGATTGAGAAGAATGTAGCTGCCGATATTGTTGAAGTGAAATGGAGATTTGCTGTTGAATCGAGAAAAGGAAGGAATTCTGTGGGAATTGAAGCAACAGATAGATGAGTATGGCGGCTGGCATCATTCACAGAAATGAAGATTTGTAGAAAATGACGAAGGAATTCATGCTCTGCTTGGTTCTGGAGGAATTAGGGGAAGAAAACGGATCTTGCTGTTGGTTGTGGTGGTTAAATTGAGAAGTCATGGAAGAAGTTAGGGTTCTGGTGATGTTGAGAATGGTGATGAACTAGTTAGAAGGGGAATTGCAGGTGGTTCAGGCTTGTAATGAATTGGGACTGCTCTTGATTCAGAGTGTCGAGATGGAATTGGTGGTGGATTCAAGGGTTTGATGGAATTGCAGGTCTGGGCTATGATTTTGAAAGAGCAGATATAGGGTTCTGGTGCTAATGCAGTGAAGGAATTGTAGCTATTGGTGTTGTTGCTTTGAGTTGCAAATGGAACTGTGGCTCTGGTGGTGGTAAGCAATGAATTGAGTCAAGCTGTAGTCTCGGATGGTGATGATAGTCACCGAAGAATCAAGATCTTTGGTCTTTGGGAGATTTGGAATTTCTTGTTGATGAGCCGTTGTTTGAATAGAGATGGTGGTGGATGTTTGTTGGAGTATAAGCTGTGACATTGGCACCGGTGGAATGAATGTGTTGTTATGGAGGAACCGGTGTTGATCATTGCAGGAGTACATGTTTTAAAGCCGAGAGGGGCTGGTCTCGAAGGTTGCTAGCAGGGGATGGGAGTGGGTGGTTGTCATGACAGGTGCCATGAAGCCAGGTAATATCTTGGTGGTTGAAACTGGTGAAGCTGGGGCAGAGAGTTGTAATACAGGGAATGGCAGGTTAATGACAATGGAAGCTGATGGTCACAGGGACTATGACACAGTGGTACTGAAATGGAGGAGAAGCTGAGCTGCACTTGAATTGCTGCTAGGTTTAGATGAATGTTAGTGCAGGGGAGATTGAGCTGGTGCTAGTCTGGGTGTGATGGTGGTACTTGGATTGAAATATGAGCAGAACCTGAGATGAAGGCATTGAGACAGGTCATGGGTTCTAGCGACATGAGCAATTGCAGGTGCAGAACAGGAAGGGCTGATTCAGGCTACAATGAAGCTGGTCACAGGGGTTGGCTTGAGTTCAAGAGAGCTGTTAGGGTCTGAGATTGGCTCGAAAGAGTTGACGCCGTCGATGCACGATGGATTAATGAATGCTTAGCATTGGGGGATGCAGAGTTGGAATTCGAGAGCCAAAATGAAGTTGCGCTTTGTGGAATGAGTTGCAGTTTGCGCAGGAGCTGATGGAAGAAATTGCAGTTGTGTTAGCAATGGTATTATTGGCAGATATGAAGTGATTGTCTCACGTTTGCAGTCTAGAATTAGATGTATGCTAAGACAGGGAATATCAGGTGCAGTTCAAGGAGGAAATTGGTTTGAATCGCTGTTAGATGCACAGCCAAGATGGCTGCAAAACTATGCACAGCCAAGATGGCTGGCCAAAGCTGTGAAGCACAATAATTGTGCAGCACACTGTACTGGCCTGTGCAATAGCCTGCCAAGTAACTCACTCAGTCGGGCAAAGGTCAAGATCGACTCACACTCGACTCAAAGTCGATCAAGTTGACCACGACTTATAACCCGGTTTGACTCACTTGACCGAGTTGAATCGTTGACCCGACTGCGTTGACCCGTTGACCCGGTGGCCGGTTTGACTTTGCCGGTCACCTGAAATAGTTTTCCGGCGACGATTCCGGCGGGATTCCGGCCATAATCCCAGTTTTCCGGCGAGCGTTCTTGGGACATATTTTCCAGACGGGGTTTTCTCCATGGTGGGCCAAGAATTTCTAACTAATGGACTTTGAAGACAAAACCTAGTTTTGGAAGGAGAAAAAGACTACAAAAGGGAAGACTTCTACAATTTTTGGAGACCACGTTGTTATTATCTCTCTTCTACTTTTTCTAGGGTTTAGAACCATGAAGTCTTTTCTCTTTCTTCTTGTGATGAACTCCTTGAATATGAGTAACTAAGTTTTTATTATTGGTTGAAGATGTAGTTGGATTTTGCAACCAAGTTATGATTTTTATGAATTAGTTTTCTCTCAATATTATCGTATGATTTCTACGGGTTACAATAATTGCATGATTGATGGATTGCAATATGATTGAATGTTTGTTTAGTCGAGTCTAGAATTGATTGAACTCACATCCATATCTATAGCTATTTTAGGGTTTTCATCGAGCGATAACCTTGAATACGAGTAGCATGATATGATTCTAGGTTGTAGTGATACATCCTCGTAATCATATGTAGAAATTGACCTTTGTCCGAATTGTTTGCGCAATGTATTACAATTGCATTGATTAGCCTATTTCTGAAACTTAATGCTCCTAGGAATTGAACTTGATTAGCGCAAGGCGTTAGGTTATTCTTTAGGTAGAATTCACATACGCAGCCCTAATGTGTGTGTGATGAATTAGGAAATTAATAGATTATCTTGCTCTCTTGATTCTCTAGGCTTTTGATGATAGCGAGATTAAATACGAATTCTAGTCATACATTCATAAACTTGTTTGGAATTGAAGATGAAACCTTTACCCAATATCTCACATCCTTGATTTGTTTACTTTTATTTATTTCCGTTTAAATCAGAAAATCCTCGGTGTTTTATATAGGAGACCATAACAATTTGACAACCTAGACCTCTCTGTGGGATCGATCCTTTCTTGCCCTTGCTATATTTATATTTTGAGTAGTAAGAAAGTGTAATTATATTTGTGTCGCCATTTACAAATGATCGATTATGGGGCACTCAATTTGGGGTGTCCCCTAGCCTGTGTAGTGGGTTATCTTTATCCATCCCCTACTTTTAACCCAGCCCAGTTCAGTCGAGAAGATATTTCTTCTTCTCATTTTCACCTGAAAAAGCAGCCATGACTGCTAAAACTGAGAGAAGATCGATGATGGGTCGGTGACTGATGATTCAGAGAAGCAGATGTTGTTGATGTCGTGATTAAGATGGTGGTGAGAGGAGATCGAGAACTGAAAGTGAGCAGCAGCCGCTGTAGAAAAGAAGATCGAAACCCATAAGAAATTAGGGTTCGATGTTGTATGAATCGAGATTGAGGTGTTGCAGCTGAGGGTTCGTGATCGAAACAACATGAAGAAGATGATAAAGCTGTTGTTATAAGGATTCAAGCCACTGCTGTTGAGAAAGATTAGATGGGTTTGCTGGTTGAATAGCCAGGGTTTGAATTTGTTAGCAATTTGGGTGCTATTATGGTACAGAATTAGCTGAGAAGAGCATTGAGCTGAGGTGGTGCTGGCCTTAGATGGCTAAATGGTATTTTGTTTGTGGATTCATTGAGTCGGTGATTGCTAAGGTGCCAGGATGTTGTGTTGCAGGCAGGAATGAAATGAAGTGGTGTTGTGATTATGGGTTGAATTGTGGCAATGAGCCAAGAAATTGCTGGGGGTGTTGAAGAAGCTACAGTGGAGATGGCTGTTGAAGTTGAGGCAAGCTGGTTCAGCTGGATTCAAGGAAGAGAGAAGCAACTCAGGCTCGCGACGCCATTGAGTATTGCAGGTGCTGGCCTGGGGGTATGGTGCAAAAAGGATGGCTTGAGTCTCTGGTGGATTGTGGCAGAGCAGGTCAGGCAGAGACGTGGGTTGAAGCTGTCTTTAGCAGCTCAGATAGCTTGGTTTTGTCAGTGGTTGAGTAAGGCAAGTGTGTCCGATAGGAGGATGGTTCAAAGGTTGGCTTGGCGCTGAATGGGAATCGCAGTGGAATTGAGGGCCAACATGGTCGCAGGATGCTTGGCCTATGCAAGTCAGGCAATGGCCTAGGCATGGGTCACTCACCCGAGTTAGCTTTGACTCAAAGAATCGACTCGGTTTTGACCCCGACTCTTCCCTTTGACCTTTGACCTTTGACTAACAGCCTGACCGTTAAGTTTGACTTTTGACCGTTAGTCCTAACGGAGGACGACGAATATTCCGTCAATATTCCTATGACTAGAGAAATTCTCAGTGGCCGGCGGCGACTATTCCAGGATTCCGCCACAATCCCGGTTTTTCGAGCAAAAATTCCAATTTTCTATGGACTTCTCTCATGGGTATGAAGACTTTGGCTAGAATTGGATGGAGAATTGGACTCAAATTTGGAAAGAGAAGATGGAAGAAGAGAAAGACTTGAATTTGGGAATTGAATTGCAAAAGGAAAAGAATTCTATTCCTTGGAAGATTTGGAGAATATTGAAGCCTATAAATAGAGAAGTTTTCTACAACTTCTACACACATCTCTACACACACAACACTTTTCTTTCTTATTCTTTGTGTGAACTCTTTAGCATGAGTAGCTAATTTTCTTATTGATTGAGGATGAATTCCTAGTTCTTAACATATGATTTAAGTTTTTGTTTTCAATTCTATCTTGAAGTTTTTCACATAATTATCGTTTGTTTTTACTAATAGGAATGATCTTAAAGACATTCATGATTGATTGATAGATTGTTTGGAGTGCACGCTAAATTGATTTGTTAATTTGATCTAAAGCTAGTGAAAGTTAGGAGATAAGTAATCGTTTCTTGACTCTTTACATAAGTAGCAAACACGAGACCTTGCGGAGGGATTCCGTGGAGCAATTGTGTGTAGAAACAACGTTAGCAAGTAGACCTTGATCTAAGAGTCTAACTACTAATATTAACCTAATAAGTTCATAAATCTTAATGCGTTTATTTAAATTACATCTAGAGTGAGCTACTACTAGGTGGTTTGGTAAATAGAATCCGGTAGTCGAGAACTTCCGTGTCCTGTGATACAAGGGATTTAGGGGTTTAGCACTGAGCTAGCTGTTTTACCTACGGTTGGTGATAATTTGTGACTAATAACAAGTAGAATAGAACATAACTTGATTCATTGTTTCGTAACGAAGAAGGATTCCTTGATCTTGTCTCTTTATTGCTTTCAACTTTACCTTTTAATTGTTTTGTTTATTTTCTTTTGCTTTTTACACCCCCTTTTGTGACAATTTTTACAACTAGAATCTCGTGCTCTCGTGGATCGACCTTGACTACCCTATATTACTTGTTAATTAGGTAGTAAAGTATTAATTAATTTGTTGTGGTTACGACACACATCAAATTTTGGCGCCATTGCTTAGAGCAAATGGATGATTTTAGTTGTTTTTATTTTTCTTTTGCTTTATTCTTGCTTTGTTGGATTCTATATCGTATCTAACTTAGTTTTTGAGAATCTTATTTCAGGTGCCGGTTTTCCATGTATGGTGGACAAGAGCAAGCATATTACAACAATCAATACGGTTTTCAACCTCAACATTATGGCAACTTCCAACCATCCTTAGGATACAATCAAAACCAATCTTTTGGCTATGATCAAATTCCTACAGAACCTTATGGATATTCTCATACATATCAACAACCTTATGACGGGTATGTAAGTGGACAATCACAAGGATGGGAGGATAGTTTTGTTTATGATCGTAAATTCTCTAGTTTTGCAGATAAGATGTTCCATGCCATGATTGGGGATCTTCAAACAAAAGTTGCAAGAATCACATCGAGAAATTCAAAGGAATTCAGAGAAATTATACGAACAAATTAACCAACCTTTGGAGACTTTTGATGACGCTAGTGTAGATTACTTGAGCCTTGATCTTAATAATGATCAATCACCTATTCAAAAGGTAGAGCTTGAGGAAGATGCATTTATTGCTTGGAAAAATTTCTTAGGGAAAGATGGGGGTCCGCTAAGTGTATGAACGTTGCAACAATGAGGAAGTTATTCCAACTCCGGATCATAATAACGATCCTTCACTTATTCAAAAGGAGGAGATTGGGTGTGACTTACCTATTGTTATAAACGAAGTGACACCCTCACAAGAAGATCTTACAATTTATACCGATGAGAATCATTTTAGTGAATGGCCCGATTCCGATGATGAGAATGTTGAAGAGATGATACTAGAGGATGAAACCACATTGATTGATTTCGTGGAAGACCCAATTGAACTTGCCAATGATTTTAATGATACCGAGACTATGGTTAAGGTAGAAAACGACGAAGAATGGTTGCAAGGTTTAATAGAGGACCACGATATACAAGAGGTAAGTAATTCACTCGAATTTTTTAAGGATGAAGAGGATTCTATAATACAAGAGATTGGCAAGGTTTGTCTAACCCTTTGCCTATTGATTCTTCTCCTTCACCTCTTATTGGTTTGAATGTATGTGCTTCAAAGTATTTTTGGATGATTTTGTTTCTAGATATCCACCATTGGAAACACTTGATTCTAACAGTATGCAGGTTTGCCAAGAGGAATACATGGAAGTTCCCGAATTCTATGTTCTTTATACACTTCCGAGTGTGGACGAGAATAAGTGTGGGAAATTTCTATCGAGCGATAATTTCACTATTGTTTTCTTGTGCTAATATTTGTATGGAGTTATTGTTTTCAAAACAGGTATTATGGGTGGATCCTCAAATTTTCAGATTGTTAGTATATGGGGAATGAATCTTGCAAAAGCTAAGTCGGCCATCGACTTTAAAACAAGCGCTTAATGGGAGGCAACCCATAGGTTTTGTATTTCTTATCCTTTTGCTTTTTGTTATTTCTTTTTTGTTCCTTATCATGTTAAAATTTCCCACCTTGACTTTACTAGGAGGATTCAATTACATTGAGGACAATGTAAGGTTTAAGTGTGGGGGAGTGGTTAAGCATGTTTTTAAAACAAAATTACAAAAAATTGAAAAATTTTGAAAAAAAAAAAAAAAAAAAAAGTTTTTCATAAAAACTCCAACTTTTAAAGATTTTAGAGTCACTAGCATATTTCTAGGTATGTTTACATAGAGATTTTGACCGACATAATTGAACTTGGAAATGTTAGAGAACTACATTCGTATTTCTTGTTTGTTTGAGTGTTAAATAATGGATTTAATCATGCCTTGATGCGAATTTGGTGCAGGAGAAATGCATTATTAGAGTTGCCGATCAATCATTAGTGGAGACTACCCGTATTCATATCATGTGAGGCACCGACCAGAAATTTTCCATCTACTAAAGAGCTTCTTTTGAGTGTGTGTCACCATACGTCAATTCCGGTAGAATGGTGAGCTACCCAACCTCCCACCAATAGAAGCACTACTCTTTGATCTCTGAGTGCTAATTTTGTCAATCATGAGGGTGACGGCATGGATGAAAGCTTCCTTCTTGTAGTCTCGATTTGCAGTTAGCACCATTCTCTCTCGCGACAACAACGGGTCCGTAGAAACACTCTCATCATCAACAAGGAGCGACATCAAAATCTACAAGGAAAGTTGGAAAAGTTTAAGGTTTACAAGCAACGGAATGAGAAAAAGAGCAAATTCCAAATTCAAGTAAAGCAACATACAAAGAGCGGATTTTTACATATATGTTGAGGACTTACAATATAATGAGGTAATTCTATATCCAAGTATAAAGACTTATTCACAAGAGCGAAGAAAATTAAAAGGTGAGAATTTTTGAAGTTTATGATTTTGAGGCGATACAAGTTGTGAAGAATCAAGCGGTAAAATACTTCTTCCACGGCCATGGTTTATTTGTATTTAATTTCTCTAATTTCAAAAAAAAAAAAAAAAAAAAGAAAAAAAAAAAAAGAGAAATATTTGTTTTGTTAATAAGCCGTGGGGAAGGAAAATATATAAGAAAGTTTAAAGCGACAAGGATTATTAAGATAAAGGTTACAAATTGTCAAGGATTTATGAAATTTAAGAGTTTATCATTAATAGTTGAAACCGAAGACGAAGACCATGAAGATCAAGACAAGGAGCGGAAGACGTTTCTATTGGATGCCGTGAGAGTGGTGTTATCATAATTGGCGATCGGATGTGAAGGTGAGTAAGTAATCTCATCCTCGGAATAAATGGTTGATTTCCTTCGTAGAGATCGCCGTGAAATGGTTTTTTCAAAATATTAAAAGATGTGGGTTTTTAAAAATATTTTGGAAGTTGTCCTTCCCACCATTCAACGTGTTGCGGGAATTCTCTCTTCATTCCTACCTGCACACATGTGAGAACCATAAAAAAGCCGTCTTTTTGAGTGCAATTATCATAAAACCCTTTTGGTGAGGCGTGTCGAGGCGAAATGCTTATTGATCGCTTCTCAAACACGTGTTCTCTCATTATGGTGTGGTTATTTCTCACCAACATTTAAGAACGAGAATATGTTCTTTAGTATTTCTAACTTCTTATTACTAGAATGCAAAAATCTATGTCCTCATAACTCTTTGATGCTTAGACGCTGGAACGCTTGAAGTTGTGAGTTTTTAGTCCGATTTGCTCGAGGACTAGCAAAGTCTAAGTGTGGGGGAATTTGATAGGTGTAGAATACACCGTATTTACTATACGCGTAGTTTATGCTTTCTTTGCTATTTTTTCTTGTAAATTATGTATTTTACGCTCGTTTTGAGTTTTGTAGCTACTTTGGAGTCACACGGAGGAAAAGAAGAAGAAATCACCCAATTTGAGCCAAAAGGGCGAAAGGTCATTTCATAGGCAATTGATATATGGAGCCTACCAAGGTTAAGGGCCAACTTTTGGAGAAGTACTAAGGGGCGACCACATGTGTTATGGGGCACTCAATTTGGGGTGTCCCCAGCCTCGTGTAGTGGGTTATCTTTATCCATCCCCTACTTTTAACCCAACCCACTCCACGAGAAGATATTTCTTCTTCTCATTTTCACCGAAAAAGCAAACATGACTCTAAAACCGAGAGAAGATCGATGACGGGTCCTGATCGATGATTCGTGAAGCAGATGTTGTTGATGTCGTGATTAAGATGGTGGTGAGAGGAGATCGAGAATCGAGTGAGCAAATACTCGTAGAAAAGAAGATCGAAACCCGTAAGAAATTAGGGTTCGATGTTGTATGAATCGAGATTGAGGTGTTGGTGTACCGAGGGTTCGTGATCGAAACAACAGAAGAAGATGATAAAGCTGTTGTTATAAGGATTCAAGCCACCGCCGTTGAGAAAGATTAGATGGGTTTGCCGGTTGAATAGCCAGGTTTGAATTTGTTAGCAATTTGGGTGCTATTATGGCAATGTAATTAGCCGAGAAGAGCATCGAGCCGAGGTGGTGCTGGCCTTTGATGGCTAAATGGTATTTTGTTTGTGGATCTCTGAAATGAGTGATTGCTAAGGTGCCAGGATGTTGGTTGCAGACAGAATGAAATGAAGTGGTGTTGTGATTATGGGTTGAATTGTGGCAAATGAGCCAAGAAATTGCCGGGGGTGTTGAAGAAGCTACAAATGAGATGGTCAGCTGGCCGAGGCAAGTCGGTTCACTCGATCTAGTGGCAAGGAAGAGAGAAGCAACTCAAAGCTCGCGACGCCATTGAGTATCAGGCCGATGGGGGTATGGTGCAAAAAGGATGGCTTGAGTCTCTCGTGGATTGGCAGCAGAGCAGTCAGCAGAGACGTGGGTTGAAGTCGTTTTAGCAGCACTCGATAGCTTGGTTTTGTCAAAGCCGAGTAAGGCAAGTGTGTCCTGATAGAGGATGGTTCGTTGGCTTGGCAGCCGAATGGGAATTGCAGTGGAATTGAGGGCCAACATGGTCGGGCAGGATGCTTGGCCTCAGTGTAAGCCGTGCAATGGCCTAGGCATGGGTCACTCACCGAGTTAGCTTTGACTCAAGAATCGACTCTGCTTTGACCCACCACTCTTCCCCTTTGACCTTTGACCTTTGACTAACAAATTGACCGTTAAGTTTGACTTTTGACCGTTAGTCCTAACGGAGGACTCTGACTTAATATTCCGTCGAATATTCCTATGACGGAGAAATTCTCAGGCTTGCCATGACTATTCCTACACAATCCCAGCTTTTCCTACGCAAAAAATTCCACTTTTCTATGGACTTCTCTCATGGGTGTGAAGACTTTGGCTAGGAATTGATGGAGAATTGACCTCAAATTTGGAAAGAGAAGATGGAAGAAGAGAAAGACTTGAATTTGGGAATTGAATTGCAAAAGGAAAAGGATTCTATTCCTGGAAGATTTGGAGAATATTGAAGCCTATAAATAGAGAAGTTTTCTACAACTTCTAGACATATCTCTACACACACAACACTTTTCTTTTCTTATTCTTTGTGTGAACTCTTTAGCATGAGTAGCTAATTTTCTTATTGATTGAGGATGAATTCCTAGTTCTTAACATGATTTGAGTTTTTGTTTTCAAATTCTATCTTGAAGTTTTTCACATAATTATCGCTTGTTTTTACTGATAGGAGTGATCTTAAAGACATTCATGATTGATTGATAGATTGTTTGGAGTGCACGCTAAATTGATTTGTTAATTTGATCTAAAGCTAGTGAAAGTTAGGAGATAAGTAATCATTTCTTGACTCTTTACATAAGTAGCAAACACGACCTTGCGGAGGGATTCCGTGGAGCAATTGTGTGTAGAAACAACGTTAGCAAGTAGACCTTGATCTAAGAGTATAACTACTAATATTAACATAATAAGTTCATAAATCTTAATGCGTTTTTTTAAATTACATCTAGAGTGAGCTACTACTAGGTGGTTTGGTAAATAGAATCCTAGAATCGAGAACTTCCGTGTCCTGGATACAAGGGATTTAGGGTTTAGCACTCGAGCTAGTCGCTTTACCTACGGTTGGTGATAATTTGTGACTAATAACAAGTAGAATAGAACATAACTTGATTCATTGTTTCGTAACGAAGAGGGATTCCTTGATCTTGTCTCTCTTATTGCTTTCAACTTTACCTTTTAATTGTTTTGTTTATTTTCTTTTGCTTTTTACACCCCCTTTTGTGACAATTTTTACAACTAGAATCTCGTGCTCCTCGTGGGATCGACCTTGACTACCCTATATTACTTGTTAATTAGGTAGTAAAGTATTAATTAATTTGTTGTGGTTACGACACGCATCAGCCTGCCTTCAATGGCATTAGCTTTTATACTTGCTTCGGAGATAGTATCCACCGAAAACATCTTCAACTCCTTCCGTATATACTCATGGAACCCGGAAATATATTTCATGTAGACAACATAATCTCCCAAGTCTAAGTCCAAAATCATATCTTGATTCTGAAATTCCGAAGTATATTATTGTATGGTTTGGTTATAAGTCTGCTTCAAGTTGTACCACTTGAACCATCTCTCCTCAAAGTAGCCAACCGGATAAAACTGTTTCCTTACAACTGCCTTGAATCTTTTCCACGACAATACTTTTTTACCAAGGTTTTTCTTTTGATAAGCTTTCCACCAAAGTTAGAGCATGATTTTGTAGCTTCAATGCCGCAAAGCTATCTTTTCCTTTGAACCATATTCAAATAAAGAGAAATACGTCTATAGACGTTCAATCCAATCATCCAATTTTTTTACATCAACACTCTCATCGTAAAGTGGAATATCAACACGAAAATTAATTTTCAGATTCTTACCATGAGGTTTAGTTGATGTAGGACTTTTAAGAAACTCACTTTTCTTCTTTTCTTCATCGTCTTCTTCTTCTTCTTCTTCTTCTTCTTCTTCTTCTTCTTCTTCTTCTTCTTCTTCTTCTTCTTCTTCTTCTTCTTCTTCTTCTTCTTCTTCTTCCGACTCGTCTTCTTCTGAATCATCTTTTTCCGAAGCTGTAGGTGTAACATTTTTCTTTGTGTTTTTCTTAGGTGAATCAGAACGAATGCATTCACTCAAATCCTGAAGGGTAACTTGAATAGCCTTCATGTTTGTTTGCAACGTAGCCACCTTTTCTTCCATAGTTTGTGGTTCGCCTTCCTTAGGATCATCAACTGACTTTGTCATCCTTGATCTCCTTATTTTCTTAACGTCTTCTTGCTTCTCGAGTACCTCACCAAGCTTTATGTAGAGAGATCTAGTGAAAACCATAAACCACTGGGATTTAACCTAGAAACTAACCTCGCTCGTGATGCCAACTTGATACGTATTGATCTCTATACCTTGGTAACTATTACTATAAATGCGGAATTCAGAATAATAATAGACGAGAAACTAAGAAAAAAACAATGTAACACAAGTAGTAATTCGAAGAAAAATATCTTCTCTAGATTATGAACAAGAAAACGATTACAATTCTCTTTGTTACGCTAACAATCTCTCTAAACAAAGGATTAACCCTTGAATCTGCTTGCTGCTTGCGCAAGTATTGTCGTAAGCTTCCTCTAGGTTTTCTGTGCCTAGTATCTGTCCTTAGCTATTATCCAAAGCCACCTATTTATAAGCCTTCATCGTACTCAGCCAACCAAGGAATTCTATTAGGAATCTATTTCCTAAACTAAGAGTATTGCCTAAAACAAAACTCTTCCCTAACTAGAATTCTCGCCAAACAAGGATTCATGCCTAGAATATGTTTCTTCCCTCAACTTAGCTTGAGGTTAACTATGTTCCCTAAAGGAGTACGGATACACCTGTATCAAAAAGTTCGAGGGGAAAGATCACAGTTCGTGAAAACCGTGGCGAAAAGTTTCAAATACAAAGAAGAAGAAAAATCGTAAATGGCTGGCGCAAGACCTAAGCCCAAACCCGTGGCCAAGTCCGTGCCCATGCCTACTGCAGCTTATCAAATCCGTCCATCTAGAAAAATTTTGATGCTTCCAGTTACATCAAGCTCCGTTGAGTCGTGTATAACAACCGTTGATTCTCCATGGTACATCAAACTTCGATGCTCTGCGCTACATCAAAATTCAACACTCTAGAGAAATTTCGATGCTTCATGTTACATCAAACTTCGATGACCCGCCTCTCTCAACCGTTGATGCTCTTTGGTACATCAAACTTCGATGATCTGCAGTACATCAAACTTCAATACTTTGGAAAATTTCGATGCTTCGGGTTACATCAAACTTCGATGAGCTGCATCTATCAACCGTTGATGCTCTGTGGTACATCAAACTTTGATGCTCTGCGGTACATCAATGCTTTGGAAAATTTTGATGCTTCCTGTGACATCAAAGTTCGATGAGCTACGTATATCAACCTTCGATGCTCTTTGGTACGTCAAACTTCGATGCTCTATACTACAGCAGCACGCCACGCCAGCGACGTTGTAAATTCAGCGCCACCACATCAACAACTTGGTACACAAGCAGCAGTTACACGCCATCAATCGGTCCAACAAGATCTTCCACGCGCAACTTGGTACAACAAGAGTGCCATGTCAAGACTGGTCCAATCATTGACCACCACGTCATCAAGTACGCCACGCCAAGACCTTCCACATCATCGCTCAGATCCAGTCCAAGAAGCTACGCACGCCAAGCACCCCTATCAAGATCGCCACGACATCAATACAGATTTAACCAGACATCGACACGTCAAAGATTGGTGCCACGTCATCACAAGACCCGTCAGCAGGTAGACCGCGGAAGTTCCGTCGGCCAACCACGTCAGCACAAGACCTG
Organism: Papaver armeniacum; assembly: GCA_023531295.1. NCBI lineage: Eukaryota > Viridiplantae > Streptophyta > Magnoliopsida > Ranunculales > Papaveraceae > Papaver > Papaver armeniacum. Next base: position 82,109 of record JAJJWW010019237.1, on the reverse strand, counting down.
TCAGCATTTAACACATTTTTCTTCATTTTTTCATCCTTGATATCTTCTTCATTCCACGTCCGAATTGGGTGATTTTCTGGATCGCTATGATCGCATTTTAATATTCTACACTATGAAGGTAAAATTCTTACATTTTGGAGAAGAATATTTTTGGTACAAGGCGCTCACCGACCAATTTTGTTTCTTCGATAGCTTCTTCTTCGTGCATCCAAACCGAGTAATTTTCACCGTTGATATCGTATGTCAATTTCCAACATCATGAAGGCAGAATTTCAATTCTTAAAGAAAACTCGAATTTTTAGAAATATAAATGGCAACACCGGAAACTGCCGTATTCAATCACCCAAGGAATGATACACCAGCTTGATCGAACCGTCGTAGAAATGGCTCCTCAACAAATACCGCAGTCCGATGATCGAATCGCTTTAGTCTTTTTTTCATACAATTACTACAAATTAAGTTGACCGAACCGTCGTAGTATGGTTTTCCTCACAACCGCTTCAATCCAGCTTTTTCTTATAATCACATGTCAAATGGTGATCGCAATGTCAAATACAGCCTCTATGGCAAGTGTCTTCGACGCAAACCAATCTAGTCGCTAAGTCAAGCCGAGACGCTAAGGCAACTACACTAGTCATTGTCAGAAAACATCAACATAGCCAAAGCCATCCTAATCACCTCGTAAACGAAGTCGCAATACCAAGACTCATAAGGTACGAATACAATTAAATATATTTTTTCATCATTTCATTTAATCATGCATACTTTTGTTCACTGGGACACCTGCAATGTGACGAGCGTTTTCATATGCCAAGGCATGTGAAAATGCACACGTCTCAATTCTGTGCGAATCTGAAATAGTGGGATTGACCCCTGCGCGAATTCCAGATAACAGAAACTCTTTCGACATCATTTCATGTGCGAGCAAGATGCGGCAAGGTTGTGCACCCTTGTGCGAGCATTGAGCAAATGACACATGGCACTCACCTTATGGGGGCGAGTTGCATATCACTTCAACATGGATGACCATCACTTGGGGGCGAGATATGTAACACCTCATGGTCTAAAATAACTCTCTTGGGGTGAGCTTCGTAACACTCCATACGCTTGGGGGCGAGTTACATAGCACCTAACTGCAATGCGAATTTAGCTTCTGAAAATCGAAACAAAAGGTAACCCAAACTTTAATCCTTCAACGAGTTACAGATTAAGAGGGAGTAAGCATACACCCTAATATTTTGACACAATTATTGCACCGCAATGTTAAGTCACATAAACTTAAGTTGATCGAACCGTTGTAGTCCAGCCTTCCTGTTAACCGTCGCACTCGCTGGACGACGCAATCGATGTGGGTCAGTTTACTCATCCATTCTCAGATTTGGTTGACGCAACCGATGCAATGTTTTATTTATAATCATTTACGCCTCAGATTTATCGAACTATTTAAGTCTAATCCCTCAACAACCACCGTAGCCCCAAATTGACCGAAGATGTTGCGGTCCTCTCGCTTGTCTCCCCGCAGTCCAACTTATCGCAGCTGCTGCAGTGCAGCTTGTCACTCCCCTTGGCAAATCCGTGATGACCAAGCACTGGCCGAAGCTGCGTATGGCGCCCGCCGTCGCTAAGTCCCAATCAAGTTGTCGGTAGTCCCAGCCTTATGTTCAGCGACTTCGCTTCGGTTATGACTGAATCTCTCAACAATGTAGGACTTGCTAAAGAACCCAAACCATGCAGAGTCCGCTTCATCGAACACACGTCATACCGCCGCAGCGCCTACTGTCGCGCTAGAAGGTCGCGAATCAATGATCAGGTCGCCAGCAGCTACCAATGGCGTTCGCACCCCGCAGCTTCCATGAATATGCCATCGCGAATCACTGCAGTCGCCAAATTGTCAGCCAGAGTCTCCGCACTTAACCTGATCGCAACTTCTAGCCGCCGCAGGCATATGCTTCGCTCGCCGCCGCACTCACCGACCGGAGTTCACAGCACTCGTGTCCTATGTTTCGCACTCCTGCGTTGCACTCCGGCTTGATCTTGTGCCATCAGCGGTTGCAATCGTGTTCGGCTCAACGCATTGCGACTCAAATTGATCGCATCAGTGGGCCAGAAGGCATTTTTTCTCGTCAGCGGGCCGAGATTCCACCAAATGCGGATCAAAGCTGTCAGCCGTTCGAATTATATGTTCGCAACTCCGCAGTTCACTCGATCAAGATGCTATAGTACATCTATGTTCTCAACTCCCGTAGTCCAAATGATCGCCGCAGCTGCGCCTTGCTGTTTTGCGTTGTAGTCCAGTTGATCGCAATGGCCGCAATCCACTGCCAGAGCCCCCGCACTCCGAGGATCGGCACCGCCGCAGTTGGCGCTCCTTTGCTCGTCGCCGCTGCACTCCCCGCCGATCGAAGATGTTGCAGCTCGCGATGTTCGCAACTCCCGCATTCCAGCTTCTTGACCGTAGCCGCTACATTGCGCTCATGCTTCGCCGATGCAAACCCACCCGATCGCAGCTTGCCGCAGTGTATTTTTGCTCATCGTTGTTGCATTCCACCGATCAAGCTGCGTAGTCCAGCCTATGTTCGCAACTCCTATGATCCGGCTAACTCTGCAATTGCAGGAAGCAGTCATGCTCATCATTGCGCATTCCACTGCTTCCCTCACGCTCTGAGTCGGTGATCGCACTGGCCGGGAGTGCATTATTGCTCGCCGCCGCATTCAGCATCGATATTTCGCTGCCCGGTCGCCCATGTTCGTAGCCCCTACAGATCTAGCCGACGCGGTGTTGTAGACCAGCTTTGCTCGGTCAGTTGTAACCTGATTTTCTTCATTACTCATGGAAGATGGTTTCGGGTCATCAAAATTCAGTTTCATCGCAATCATTGCAATCCAGCTCCATGACAACTATTGTGATCTAGTCGACATCGCTGTCGCTATCCCGATTTATATAACTATCAAGACATATAAAGGTCGATGTCACATCCAAGAAGACAATCAAGACCATTGGAGGTCCAACAAATGGAAAAGTCTGTTACCATCTCAACTACTAAAGGGTCACACCCTTTTGCTCACAACTATCGCGCTCGACAAGAATCGACAACAGCTTAATACCAACAACTCACATAGATTCCAGCTGAGTGACGTCAAATATAGCTCATCTTTTCCAAACAACAGTTACTATTTTAGTTCTACGCAACTACCACGGTCCAGTTTTACATCAACAATTACTGCTCACTTTCAACATCACTCCGCTCCAAAAGATATCACGCTTCATTGCGATCTAATTCACCTTGACCCGATTTTGCATACAACAACTGTTCATGACCAATTGTTGCCCGCCGATCTCCCAGTTACAATATCCTCACTTGGGGGCATCTTGATTGTCATTTCCACAAATAACAAGGTAAGTTTGCCAATCACCTCAACATAAGTAATCCACACTTGGGGGCGAGTTTTGTCATTGACTAAGGAAAACGAAATTTTCTTGACCCCCAACAAGTTGGAGGTTAAGAAGGGGCGATGTTTGTATCATAAGTAAAAATGCCACATAATGGGCCCAATTGATACTTGGATCATCTTTTGGCCCTCATTCAAGCCCGCTAACCAGTCAACCTAAGCAGCCCACCAGCCTGCCCAGTGTTACATACATTCAATGACCGGTCAATGTTCAAAGTCAACGCCCGATCAATGGTCAAAGTCAATGCATGGTCGATGGTCAAAGTCAATGCCCGATCAATAGTCAAAGTCAACAATCGGTCAATTGTCGGGTCCGGTTTGCAAGTCGCACCTCTAGCCAATTTTCGCCTTATATCCAAGCAAGGTTTAACTAACCGCTGGTCATCTCACCCATGTCTGCCCGCAAGCATCCATCCATATTGCCAGCCATTATGCATGTCAGCCAGTCAGTCCATCATGCAGAATTAAACAGGGAGGCATGACTGATCAGTTTTCATGCAGAATTTAATATGAAGGCATGAATGAGCAGTTTCATGCAGAATTTTATATGGAGGCATGAATGAGCAGTTTCATGCGAATTAATGCCAGGAGGCATGCAAAAGCCAGCAACTGCATAATTAAAACAACATGCAAAATTAATACAGTTTATGACCATGCAGTATTAATTGCAGCAGTTTCATGCAGTATTAATTCCAGCGGTTTCATACATAATTGAAGATGGAGGCATGAATTAGCAGTTAATGACATTTAAGTTATATTGAAATTAGTTATTGAACCGTATAAATAGGAGGAGCGGAAATCATTTAGAAGGTAGCCAATACAAAAAAAGAGCAATGTAATTCCGAATATCAATAAAATACCACTCCCCTAGGGGATTCGTCCGTGGATGTAGGCAAACCATGTCGAACCACGTAAAATCTGCGTCTCATTTCTTTATTCTGGTTTCATGTTTTAACCCTGTTTCCATCAACAACACCAGTTTAATCGTGTTCAGTGCCTAGAAGTATTTCTGGGTACAAACAGTTAACATAACTGAAATTAGGATGATCTTTCCAACCAGGATTATAAGTATTAGAATATGGATCATACCTGGGCATCTGATTAGGAAATATAGCATTTGCCTCAGCTTCATCTTCATATGAAGGAATGATCACTGCTGCCATCCTTTGTATTACCTTCTCCGTGTTGTTCATTCGTTGCTATGATTGTGAAGTTTCTTCCATATTGCTAACTCTTCTGACATTTGAGTTATTTCTGGTGTAAAATTGTTGAGCATTCGAAGCCATACTCTCAATCAAACTAGTTGTCTGCGAGATTGTTTTCTCAGTAAGTGAACCACCAGTAGCTGCATCAATTAAATTTCGTTTCTCTGGAAGTAATCCTTCATAGAAATATTGAATGATGAGTGTTGGAGATATGTTGTGGTGAGGGAAACTCGCCACCAACTTTTTTACCTATCCCAGTATTCATAAAGAGATTCCCCAGTAATCTGAAGAATACCACTAATCTCTTTACGAACAGAGGCTGCCTTAGAAGTACGAAAATACTTCTCTAAAAATAGCGTTTTCATCTCCGCCCATGTTGTAATACTCCCTGGAGGAAGGTAATACAACCATTCTTCCGCTGAATCTATTAAAGAGAATTGGAAGGCTTATAGCATTGCAGTATCACTGTCTTCGGTACTTTTCTTAAGACTTGTCATCTTTTTTTGAAATTGTCGAAGATGACGATTCGGATCCTCGCCTGGAAGTCCCTTGAACTTTGGTAGATGATGAAATATACTCAACTTAAGCTCCACTGGATTAGCGATTGTAATACACAGTGGTTGTGAATCTAAGCATGGAGATGTCAACTCTCGCAGCTTCCTCTCCACAGGTAGAGGTGGTGGAGGATTTGTACCGTCGTTCACCATTGTTGATGTAGAAGGTTCTACTTGGAACTGTGGAAGTGCTTGTAACACCGTTCCCAAACAAGTTTGGATTCCGCACCTCTGGTATTCCCAGTCTTTCGGTGCCAGAGATTAAGTACTTGAAAACAAAAAATCTAGAAAACGAAATTAAAAACTAAAAAGAAATTCTAAAAACAAGATTAAAACTAATAAAAATAACAACTAAAGCTATCGATAAATCCACGGGGCAATGGCGCCAAAATTTGATGGTTGTCGTAAGTACAATCAAATTAATAATCTTATTTCCACACAATTATTGATAATATAATAGAAGTAAGGATCGTTCCCACGAAGAGCAGTGAGTTTTAGTTGTCAAAGTGTCACAAAGAGGGGGTTTTGTTTTAGATTGTGAACAAAATAAATAATCAAAGCAAATAAATGTTGTATTGTAATCAATAGAGAGAGATATGATCGAGGAATCCTTCTTCGTATATAAACCGTCAATGAGTTATTATAATTGCCTACTCATCATTAATCATAAATTATCACCAACCATAGAATAACAGCTAGATTAGTGCTATCCCCTAAACTCCTTATATCACTGGATACGGAAGTTCTTACCTACCAGATTCTATTCAACGAACCACCAAGTAGTAGATCACTCAAGGTGTAATCCAATCGAATGCTTTATCTTTTGTGAATTTATAGGTTGATCCTACTAGTTAGACTCTTAGATCAAGGTCCACTTTTTAGTGTTGTTTATACACACAATCGCTCCACGAGAATCCCTCTTGCAAGGTTTTGTGTTCCCTACTTGTGTACAAGTTATTCGACGATTACTTATCTCCTAACTCAATACTAGCAATAGATTGAATCAACAAATCAATTTAGTTGGCCACCCAAACAATCTATCAATCAATCATAAACATTAATCAGTGTAAACAAACGATAATCATACGAAGAAATTCAAAGTACACTAATATAATAACTCAAATCTTGTTTACAACTTAGAATTCATCCTCAATCAATAGGTGTTTAGCTACTCATGGATGTAGAAGCATCCATGATATACATATAAGAAAAGGTTAGAGATATCGTTACGATTGAGAATCGCTCCGAAACCCTAGATTTGATATTTTTCCTCTCCAAGACTAACAATTTCTGACCTAATGATATGATATCATTTTACATAACCTAATACCTTTTTATAGGTTTACATTGCTTGGTCTTCACGTATTTAGTTCGATTCAAGAACCCGACCCAAAATAACGAAATAACGTTCCCAAACGTGCCCTTAGGCCTTCCAAGGTGTAAATACACGTTTTCCTACTTTCTAGGTATGTGTACCCGTACGCAAACCTCAAATTCCAGCAGAAATTTTCGGAACTAGGGTATGCGTACCCTACTGTCTTCGGTATTCAATAAAAGCTTGTTTTGGCAACAACTTCTTCATCCGAACTCGGAATGACCTCACTCTTTTTGAATTCTCTTTATTTTTAAATTCTCTTCAAGAAGGTGATGAGAAATCATTAATTTGAATGAGTTAAGATCGGTATTTGGCCCTTCTCTTGATTTTGAGCGTTTTGCTCCTTTTCGTCGCACTTCTTCCACTTCTCTTGGACTTGGGCACTTGGATACTTGGAATACTTCTCTTCATAGATCTTTTCAGCACTTTGTAGCTCCTTTTTGGATGATTCACCTATTAGAGGCAAATAAGAGAAAACAAGAGTAATAATACGAAAATATGCAAGAATTGTAGGACTTAATATCGCGAATGACAATACTGCGAGAGTAATAAACAACTACATTGCGAAGGTGTCGCAAGGAAATAATTTAAATAATGCACCAGATGACGAAAGCTAGAACATAAAGAAAAGTGTGAAGACTTGGCGAGATTTAGGAGTGTCGCTAAGTCTAACACTTACATACTTGCGACGCTTCGCGAAGTATTCCCGAAAATAAAGGATGCCTTAGCTGTCATCCACTTGTATTACCCTATATAAAGGGTTGAGTTAGTCTCTGTGAAGGAAGATTTTCTTTTGAATTGTTAAGCAAGTCATTAGGAGAGAGAAAATTAAGAGTGATTGTAATTTCTTTAGATCTGCTTCTACATTTCTTTGTAAACCTTTCAAGAAAACAATTAATAAAATATATTGTTATTCATCTTCAAATGGATTAATTAAACAAATTCGAGTGAGGGGTGTAGTGTGGGATTTCCCCCGCAACTACATATGCGCTAGAAACAGGATTGAAGAAGATTGAAGATCGAAGAGTGCGATTAAAATCGTTTAAATCAAGAAAATGAGAAAGGAAAATGTTAAATCGAGATGAGGTAGAGGAGTTAAGAAACAAGGAATATAATGAAGATATGGAATACAATTCAATTACAAAAGCAATGGTCAATGAATTCCACGAAAATATTAGAGGAAGGATACATAAACGAGATTTTGAAGGAAAGAAGATTATAGATGAGGAGAAGACATCGTCTTTGAAGGAATGGGAAAAAAAATAACGTTCACAAGAAGAAATGCCTAGAGAAAGTTTGAATCATACATCTCCACTAGTGATCACGATAAATGCAAGCGAGAAAAGAGAAGAATCTAAAGCAAAATGCGGAAGAATGGGCAATAAATAGAACTTTGGTGGATACAGGAGTTTGGTGAGTATCATGTTTTACCATACCTACAAAAATTAGGATATAAAGATGAAGAAATGAGTTCCCAAGGTATTATATCCATGGTTTTGGAAAATCTATAATGGTACCTAAAGGAGAGATAAAATTACTAATTTTACTCGGAGAAATTGAAACACAGTAACATTAAGTGTAGTGGATATGGAATCGCCGTACCACATATTGTTAGGGAGACCTTGGGTACATGCAATTAAGGCGGTAGCGTCAACACTCCATCGGTGCATCAAATTTCCTATGCCGAGTGGAATTGGTGAAATCGGAGGAGATATTGATAAAGGAAGAATATATCATCAAATCGAAGTAAAGCATTATGAAGGGCAAGTGAAGAAGCGAAAAGATCGCAGGAAGATGGTAAAAGCAAGAAAGAAGAAGAATTTAGAATTTACATGATAAGAGCAAAAGAGGGAAAAGGAATACCTAGCGAAATCATGGGAAAAGGGAGTGAGTTCGCGAGGAAATGAAAGGACCAACTCCTATGGGAGAACCAAAGTCTAGTTATATCGCAAAGAGAACAAACAAAAGAAGTGAATGTTGGAACCGAGGAGGAGCCTAAAATCTTAAAAATTGGGACTAAAATGGAAGCGGATGAAGAGAGAAGAACTGTGATTTGCTGCGAGATTACAAAGATATTTTCGCATGGGATATGGATGAAATGTCCTGTATAGATCCATCAAGTGGCTTGCCATAAATTGGAAATTGACAAGAATGTAAAACCATTTAAACAAAGAATTAGAAAGATCGCGACAACATATCATCCTCAAATAGAAGAAGAATTGCGTAAAATGTTGGACGCAGAATCATTAGACAAGCAAAATATCCCGAATGGATAGCAAATATGGTTATAGTCCCAAAGAAGAAAAAAGGAATAAGAATTTGTATAGACTTTACCGATCTAAACAAAGCTTGTCCTAAAGATAGTTTCCCATTACCGGATATTCCACAGGTTGGTTGAAGCAAAAAGAAACGAAAGGATATCATCTCTTGATGGATATAAAGGTTACAACCAAATCCCTCTCGCCGAAGAAGATCAAGAACATACTGCTTTCTTTGCTCCAAGAGGATTGTACTGTTATACAAAAATGCCGTTTATTTTACTGAAATGCTCATGCGACATACCAAAGAATGGTGGAAAAGGTGTTCGGATGGATACACAAAACATTAGAGGTATATGTAGATGATATGTTAATAAAAAGTAAAAAAGCAAAAAACCACATACAGATTTGAAAGAAATTTTTTGAACAAATGAGGCAATTTCATATCAAAGTAAACCCGAAAAATGTACCTTTGGAGTCGCCTCTGAAATTTTTTAGGGTACATTGTATCCAAAGAAGGAATTCAAGTCGACCCGGAAAAGTACAAGCGATTCACGATATGCCAACACCCTAAGGACAAAGAAAAGATGTTCAAAAGTTAAACGGGTTGTTAGCCTCGCTAGGGGAGGTTCATCTCGCGATCATCCGACAAATGCAAGCACCTTTTCAATATCCTTAGAAAGGGATCAAGTTTAAATGGACAAGATGAATGCGAGAAAGCCTTGCAAGGAATAAAGGAACATTTAATGGATATATCAATTTTGCAAAAAGCGAGAAGAAGGAGAAGAATTGTTGATCTATCTAGCGACAACCTCGCATGCATTAAGTGCGGTGTTATCGCAGTGGACGCAGGAGTAGAAAAACCAATTTATTACATCAGAAAAACTTTCAATGTCTTCATAAAGGAATTACTCAAAAATTGAAAAATTAATCTTGGCATTAGTTTATGCAACATTTAAGCTTCGTATATATTTTCAAGCGCATGTTGTTAAGGTGGTGACAAAAGTACCGGGAGAATCGGTGATGAAGAATTCAAAGAGGTCGGGAAGAGTTGAGAGATAGAATGCTCAAATAAGTCATTGCAAACTCAAATATGAAATACTATCTTCGCCAAAATCACAAAGTTGTCGCGGAATTTCTAGCAGAATTTCCTTTGGAAGAGGATGAATCAAGGAAGAAATGATGGATGTGGAAGAAGAACATGGAGATCCAAAATATTTGTTGATTAACCGAATAGATGGGAAATATTAGTAGATGGTCATCAAATGGAGAAGGAAATGGAATAGGAATTGTTGTGATATCGCCATAGGAAATAAAATAGCTCTTTCTTTCAGATTGAGTTTGCATCAACAAATAATGAAACAGAATATGAAGCTATAATACATGCTTTGCGATTTGCAATAGAAATGAAGCCGAGAAGGTGAGGATTACTAGTGATTCACAATTGGCAATTCGCCAGATAAAGAAGAATATGCCATAAACGAATTGTCTTTGCAAAAATATAAGAAACTTGTTGACGAGTTGTCGATGCAGATACCAAGAATAAAGTGGAGACATATATCAAGGAGAAATAATAGGCTCGCAGACGCTTTTGCCTTTATATCAAGTATGATGACAGATCCGATTGCGAAACATTAAAATACAAACACTTTTGATGCCGCTCAATTGACAAAGAAGAAGAACAAGAAACCGATGTAATGGTAGTAGAAGATGGAACACAAACACTTTGCGAAGAAGATTGAGAGCGAGCTTCATGCATATTTGATGACAGGAGAAACACCAAGAAATAGATTAGAGACACACAAATTAAAAAGTCGTGCAACAAATTATGAATTAAGAGATGGAGTGCTATACCGACGATCTTTTAACGGGCCTTCACTTAGATGCTTAACAAGAAAGGAAGGGGAAATCATATTGAAGATGTTGCATAGTGGGGATGCTTTGGTAATCATAGCGGTGGAAGATCTTTAGCACATAAAGAAAAAATGCGGGGCTATTATTGGCCATATATGTGCAGAGACGCGAAACAAGTGTCAAGGCGTTGCGAGATTGCCAAAGGCATGGGAAGAAATTACATGCACCAGAGCTCGTTAAGTTCTTCAACAAGTGTCCTGCCATTTGGAAAATGGGGTTTAGACATTGTAGGACCATTTTTACCAGGAACGGGACGGAGAAGATATTTAATCGTCGCTACGATTATTTCACAAAATGGGCAGAGGTGAAAGCGGTACAACATATTCGCGATAAGGATGTTTTTACTTTCATATTTGAGAACATTATATGCAGATTTGGGATTCCAAGACGGTTGGTATCCCGACAATGGGAAGCATTTGAAGGAAAAAATATAGAATTGCCGCTTAATGCATTTCGAGATACGATGTGGGAAATCAACTCCTCTATACCCGTTGTGCTAATGGCCAGACGAAGCGACAAATAAAACAATCGCAGACATATTAAAAAAGAAGTTAGAAGGATACAATAAAGGATGGTGCGAACAAGTACCCAATGCAGTATGGGCTTATAATACAACTAGAAGAGAAGCTACAGGCATGTCCCCTTTTCGTTTAACATGTGGATTTGTCATACTCTGATGTGTTAAGATTCCAACTACAAAGAAAGAAGCTTGGGAGAAAAATCTCAAGCAGGGTAACATTTTAATTAAGTTAGATGAATTAGAAGAGAAAAGAGAGAGAGCACTACAACATATGGAGAATTATCAGCGAAGATTGGCCGGAGAATATAACAAGCGTGTCAAGATACGTGAATTTCAGCCGGAGTGACTTGGTGCTGCGAGAAACACCTATATATCGAGAAAATGGTGGCAAGCGGCAAGAAAATGGGATGGACCTTATATCATCAAGGAGATAGTTGGTACAGGGCATATAGATTGATGGATCACGAAGGCAAAGATGTAGGACAAAAATTAAATAGGCCATGGAATAGGTTATATCTTAAGAAATATTACCCATAGAAGATGGGAGAAATGGAATGAGCTGTGATGTAATGTTTTTGCGACAAATAGATTGCGAGATTGAAGAAAATAAAGCAAGATTGTGCGAATATTTCGCAAACAATGCATAATAACAAAAATGAATGAGTGAGTGAATGGGACGAACTTTTATGGCGTACACCCTAGTTCGCGAATAATATTTCGCAAGAGGCAAATGTAAGACCTAAAGTACGTCATATAAGGGGGTATCTCTTAACATGGCTCAGGGGGAAGGTTACACCGCTCCTGAAGCCTGGGTCATGGAAATTTGGGGCCCATGGAAGCCTATCCGGGGGAGATACCTTGGATTTACAACTATATATAAGGTTATACCACGGTTGGACGCTGAGGGTCTCTTCCAAGGAGTCGATGTATGCTCAAGGCGCCGGGGTACACGGTTGAGCCAAGAGTGCCCGGGGCATTTGAAGTGTCTCGGACATTCTTGGCAAGTCTTGGTATATGATGCACTCTTTGCCCAAGGAAAACTCCACTTAGGGCGTAGTCTCATAACCATAAACCATATAGGTTTAAGGGATAAGAGGCTGCGAAAACAACTGGTTGTTGTTAAGACCGGATGGGAGGAGCTAGTCTTGTATGGACGATGTACGCATCCTCAAAGGGGCAACCGGGGAGAAGATAAGGGCGGCACCCTCCATTAGGGAGCCGATAAGTGTCAAAAGACGCAAATGTCATAAGAATTTATTTTCGCAAGGAAATTTAGACTTGTCATATTTGTGCAATGATCCTGAAGAGGCAAAAATACTAACATGAAGGTGAGGCGAGATCAATGGGTTTTTTCATGAAAATGAAACAACGTCCTGCGATTTCGTCGCAAAGCCGACAATGTCATGGGATTTTATGTTCGCAAGAATATTTAAACTCGTTATATTGTCGCAAGTACAATATCCTGCGAGAGGCAAAAATACTTGCGCAATGATAAGGCAAGGTCAATGGGTCATTACATAAAAATGTAAAGACGTCCTGCGATCTTGTCGCGATGAGGGATGGCAAAGTAAGACCTTTAACTAGGAAGGCAAAATAAGACCATACAATTAATGGTAAGACAAGATCAATAGGTTTCTTCATTGTGAAGAAATCTTGCGATCTTGTCGCAATAATACATTTCAACAAAAATAAAGGTAAACAAACATGCTTGCGAGATTATAATTGCGAGGCAAGATATATAGAGAAAGTAATAAGAGATTAATCATCAGGGAATTTGTCCTCCAAATCAAAAGAAGTACTTCAACAGAAATTCAAAAGCATCCTATGCAAAATGTCATCCAATTAAGGGAGTTTAAATAAAAATTACAGAGAGAATTCAATTTTCCACATCAACTCTCTCGACAACAGGAGATGTTACCGGTTCTTCAACAATTTTATCGGCCTCTTTTTCGCCAGTTGGACGATTTTCATCAGTTCCTTCGTTTGGATCCTTAATTGAAAATTTCATCAATAGCGACTTCTTCGCAGCTTTGATAATCATAATCACTTTCGGGGAATTGGGAACTTCATCATCACTCACTTCCCAGAGTGCAACAGATACGGGATCAAGAGATTTAGACAAAGAAACACTATTCACAAGAACTTCGGCTTTAAGATGAAGTTGATTTAATGAGCGCTTTCATTGGTTTTTCTCTATATCTTTGTAACCGCACATATAGTTGAATCTTCTTTCGCTTCACACGAGAATGCATAAGGGAAGTAGTAAGCATTTTATTCTCCTTGCGAATTTTTGAGTGGTCAGACTTCAAAGCAGTAAGGGAAGAATGAAGATTTTTCTCAGACTCTGCGAAACAAAGAATAAAAGCAAAAAATATTATAACAAACAAAAATTATGAAGCACCGATAAATGAAGAATAGATGAGGCAGCCAACTGTTATGACTACCTTCCTTTTGCGAAATAAGGTGCTGGGTTAACGCCGAACAACTATTTTCCAGCTTGGTCCATGGCGATATCAAAGTTATCTCCAACTAATCCTTTCAAACGAGCTCGCGGATTTTCTCGTTAGAGATAAGTGTGGCATTTTCTTTCGCGAGGGAAGAATTGGATTTCTCCAATTGGGAACATTGATCCTTGAGTTGGTTTGCTTTTACACTTAAAGTTATTCTACCTTGAATAAGTTTATCTTTCTCGATAGTAACTTCTTCAAGATTATTTCTCAAATAGCGAAGAGATTGTTCTTTCTCTTTACACAATTTTTGACAAATATCATACCGTCACGAGTAAACCGACACCTTGTTTAATAAAGTTCGCTTCTCTTGAGAAAGAATTCCATTCTCATCCGATAAAGTTTCCAACTCTAAATTAGCCTTAGTCAAAGAATACGAGAGGCGAGATAAGTCATTACTTAACAAATCGTGTTTCAGCTAAACCAAGATTTTCCTTAGAAAGATTATTTATTTGGTCAACAACATATGTATGAAGATTATCTAATTGGTTATATTGCTCCACCCAAGAATCTTTATCAGCTCGAACTTCTTCAACATTAGATTCCAACTGATATATCTCCATTTTTCGTTTCTGGTTTAAAGCTTGAAGGGTGAACAAGGACTTGAGTATTCAAAAAAAAAAAAAAAAAAAAAAAAAAAAAAAAAAAAAAAAAAAAAGAGGCAAAATGTACCTTTTAAATCTTCATTCTTCTTGCGAAGATTGTCGCAATCCGTGAAATGTTGAGAAGATTGTTCTTTAAGATCTTAACTTCTTGCTCCAAAGATGTTTGCGACAACGTGTCGAGCCAAAGTATTTATTCAAGGATTCAAAAACACAAGACTTGATAGGATCAGTGGAGGTTTTCTTGACATCGTTCATGGTGTCTGATAAAACTTTAAAAGCTATATCTATCCCTTCTAAGTTTTCTTTGGTAAGAGGGATAGACTCAGAGGAGGAAGAAGGAAAAACTGAATCATTCTTGATCATAAGAATGCCGATTGAAGAAGTCCTGTAAACAATTGAAGGAGAAAGAGAAGTATTAAGAGAAAGAGTGGAGAGGGGTACATTTTGAAGAATTTCATTCACAGAAAACTCAGGAATTGATTTATCCTGCGAGGATATCGCAGGAGAGGATGGATTATCTTGAAGAGAAGGGGTTGGTTTCTCTTGCGAGGCAATCGTTGGAAGAGATGAATCGCTTTGCGAAGGCACAACAGAGAAGAAATAAGTTTGAACCCGGAAAGGAAACGTAAGGTGCGACAGTTTAGAGTGGCGATGCCTCTTGGGAGATCTACCTTCATTTTGCCATCTGCGAATTACAAGTTAAATAAGAAACATAGGCAACAATATTGTTATTAAAAGAGTAAATGTTTCTTAAATACCTTGCCACTCAGTTTGCCTTTTAGAAGCGAAGGATTTCAATTTTGAACTGAAGAAATATTAGGGTTCTTAACGGTGAATTTGAGCCGGGTTTGTCTTGGCCGAAATAAAAATGGTGGGAGAAATATTAAAAGAAGAGCAATATTCGAATAAAAGACTACAATAAAAGAGATCAATCATGAAGTAATCAAAATTGGTGAAATCAACAGACCTTGATGCCATAGAAACAGTAGCAGAAGAATTAAAGCAGGAAGATAATGAAGGAAAACGGCAGAGAAAAATTGCAGACAACAAAGAAGATGAAGTAAAAGAAGAGAATTTTCAAAGGGAATTCCTCCTTAAATAGACGAGAGAAGGGTAACCTGGACGAACCTGCAGAAAAATAAGATCTTAGATACGTGTAAACAAATCATCCCTAAATTCACGGAATCTTGTCGGTAAAAGAAAAACGAACGGAAACTAAACGGTGGCGACATATCGAAACTGGTTCTTCAACATTAGTTCTCATGACTTTCTACTTCGCAGAGAATACATGAGAAGAGGCAAGATGTAGGACTGAATATCGCGACAAAGAATACTTCGCGAGAGTAATAAACAACTACATTGCGAAGGTGTCGCAAGGAAATAATTTAAATAACGCACCAGATGACGACAGCTAGAACATAAGAAAAGTGTGAAGACTTGGCGAGATTTAGGAGTGTCGCGAAGTCTAACACTTACATACTTGCGACGCTTCACGAAGTATTCCCGAAAATAAAGGACAGCTTAGCTGTCATCCACTGTATTACCCTATATAAAGGGTTGAGTTAGTCTGTTGTGAAGGGAGATTTTCTTTTGAATTGTTAAGCAAGTCATTAGGAGAGAGAAAATTAAGAGTGATTGTAATTTCCTTAGATCTGTTCTACATTTCTTTGTAAGCCTTTCAAGAAAACAATTAATAAAATATATTGTTATTCATCTTCAAATGGATTAATTAAACAAATTCGAGTGAGGGGTGTAGTGTGGGATTTCCTGCAACTACAAGAATAATAGCTAAAACAAGTATGGAATGGACACTAAAATCATATAAATTATGCACTTATCAAACCTGGCTTGATTGGGGTATACCCAATAAGACAAAATAGGGTCATTTTGAAGTAAAGTCAAGCTACCCCTTAACCTATATTTTTGTAAATGGCTAAAATGCCCCACAATGATTAACTTTAATTTAACTAAAATGATTAGATTAGTTAAATTAGTTAGATTAGTTAGTTGATTTAGTTATAAGTTGAGTTTTAGAAATCATTTAGAGAGAGAATTAGTATGAAGGATTAGAGGAGATTTTGGGGGGGAAAGTTAGGGTTTTTGTGAAATTTGTGATATGAGTGAGATGAGTGATTCTAATCCTGATTTTGAAGTAGGGGAGTCTTCTAACTTTCTTCCTACATATGAGTACTTGTATGATGATCTACCAGACCATGATCAAATGGATTACATGCATGACCCTCACTTTTATTTTCCTCAAACTCATGATGGGTATGGAAGTGATGAATGTATTGAGCCAAACGAAGAATCCAATGAGCAAGAAGAAGATAATGGAGCCGAAAGTAATCAGTAGACAACCTCGTGGTGAAGATTGTGATTTTTCCATGCAAATGATCGATTTTGCTTTTTTTTTTTTTTCTTTAGACAGTGGTTCGTAAGGTCGACGCTTGTCGATCATGCCGCCATAAAAGCCGGCATGGTTCTACTTTGAACAACGTCCCGACTTTTCATGAGCAAAGCACCACGCCAAAGAATGTAAAAAATTTTAACCTTGCCGACTTTCATTTTTTGAAACACATGAGCCTTTACTTGAAAATGCTTATGCCGGCATTGTCATGTTTTCATAACTTGCCGGCTATTTCCATGTCGGCAATGTTTATATTCTATTACGTTCCGGTCTTTTATAGCCGGCATTGTTTTATATGTCGACCATGCCGACCGTGGTAATACACATCAACTAAACTTTTGATGTTTTGTAGATTGTGGCATTGGTACCTATGGAGGATCACCTCAAGCTCGAAAAATTAGGGGTCCTTGATACTTCCTCACATTATGCTAATGATTTGGAATGGAAGGAAAAAGACGACGCGGTCAATTGGATTGTTGAGAAATCCAAAGAGAAGATGTGCGTTCTAGTGAAAAACACCCAACAAAGATCTACGCGGTTTGAAATGGTATGCGAGTGTTATGGATCGCCGGAGGAAAGTCACAAGAGAAAGGGTTATGTGTATGATAAGAATACGACTAGGGTGTACAAGACGAAGTCAAAGAAGTGTGGATGCCCATTCAAGATTATTTTTGGGAGGAACAAAGATACCGACAACGTGTGGAGAATGAGTAGAGTTGATGTTGGTTGGCATAACCATAAAGATCCGGAAACTCTTGTTGGGCATTGTCAAATTGCCAAGTTGAAACCGCACGAGTTCGAACAAGTAAGAACAAGTTGGGGAGTTAAACCAAGTAAGCTACTAAGTAAGTTCAAGAGGGACGACCCGCATAACCTCTCTTCATTGTCTACAATTTATGCGGCCAAGGGAACTATTAAAAGAATTGAATGGGATGGAAGAAAGGTGATGGAAGAATCACAATGGTTAATACACAAATACAACTACACGGTGAGACACCATGAGTCATCGGAGGGGAAGGTGGATCGTATTTTTCTTGCGCATCCCGATATGATTCAATTGGCGCGTTGCTTTTACCAAGTTTTGTTCATGGATTGTACTTATAAGACGAATAGGTACAACATGCCTTTGTTGAACATTGTAGGACAAACCTCGGATAAGCAATCGTTCACGGTGGCATGGTGTTTTATGGATCGTGAGAAGGATGATAGTTATATTTGGGCATTGGAAACTTTGAAGCTTCTCTACCACGAAGACGAAACTCCGGGGGTTATAGTCACCGACAATGAGCAAGCAATAATGAACGCCGTGAGGATAGTCTATACCAATGCACAAAATTTCCTTTGCACTTGGCATATATAATGCAATCTTAGAAAGAATTGTAGAAGTCATATCCAAAAACCGAAAGCAAAGAAAGGAACTAAACGTGAAAAAGAGGAAGACGAACATCTTAGCAAACTAACTAAAGAGGAGCTAGAGAAGGAGAAAGATAAAGAAGACGAAGAATGGAAAGAAGGTGAGATTAAGTTTGGGTTATTCATGAAAGCGTGGGATAAGGAGGTTTGGTCGATGAGTGTGGGAAGATATGAGTTAAACTTAAAGGATTTCGAGGATGATTGAGGGACTAATTACCCCAAAGTAGTTGAATATTGCAAGAAACAATGGTTGAGGCCACACAAAGAGAGGTTTGTGTATGCTTATACTTACGACTATAAACATTTCAAACTTGAATCCACAAGTATGGTAGAGCAAGCTCATGGGAGACTAAAAGGTCTACTTTTCACGAGTCAAAATGGGATTGTGACGGTGCAACATGCTATCCATGAGTACACTAATAATGATATCGACAAGATAAAAAAACAATTCCAAGAAAGTAGCTTCCGGAAGTTGAAGGAGTTTAAGGAGGATGATTGGTTGCTTGTTGGTATACATAGAAACGTCTCGCATTGGGCAATACATTTCATGATGAAACATCTCGCATTGTTTAAAAAGTATAAAAAGTATGATGACCCGAACACTCCTTGTAAGTGTAGGATAATGAAGGCTATCGGACTTCCATGTCGTCATATGCTTGGTAGGTATAAAACTCCCATTCCTCTTGATGATATCGATCCCTATTGGAAGCAATTATCTTTCAAACCGGCTCCAAGAGAAGATCCCGATGAAGAGTTTGGCGACATGGAACTTGGGAGAATAATCCTCGAAAAGTACCCCAAGTTGAATAGGTTGGACAAACAAACTATGAAGCACAAGTTGATGCCGATAGTTTACCCTTTTATGGAAGAACTTGAAGAACCTAGAAACAAGATCCTAATGGTAGACCAACTACCAAAAAGACGAGGGCGGAAGAAAGAGAACAAATCAAAGAGTTTTTGAGTACAAATTGCGATCAAGATCAATCCGAAGGAGAACAAATCAAAGAGTTTTTAAGTAGAAATAGTGATCAATCCAAAAGGGAAAACATTAAAGAGCATTTGAGTACAAAGTGCGATCCATCCGGACATGTGTATACCGAGGCGCAATACAAGGAGGAGCCCGCTAAAAAGAAAAGAGGTCGTCCAAGGAAGGATTCAACTACGCCAACGGTCTCTAACTTAAATACAAATGGCACTCTACCTCTTGAGAGTCAAGCAAGCGTGGAATTTGTTGGAAAGAAAATGGGTCGGCCAAAGAAGGATTTAACTACACCAATCGTCTCTAACTTGAATACAAATGGAACTCTACCTCTTGAGAGCCAAGCAAGCCAAGGAGATGTTGCGAAGAAAAAAGGTCGTTCAAAGAAGGTAGTACAACCGGTGTTGCAAAAGTATCGCACTCAACTCCCTCCAATTATTCAAGATTTCGTGATTGGTACCGACGATGTTCCGAAAGATGGAAATTGTGGGTTTCACGTTATCTCGCAACAATTGGGACACCTAAGTGGATCGGTTGAAGAGAATCTCACCCAATGCCAATACATTAGAAAGAATATGGCCGCTCGACTAGAAAACGACAAGGAGTTCCATACCTCAATGATTCTAGAAGGTTCTATGGATGAGAAAGAAGCAACTTTCAAAGGTTTGCTAACTAGTGTTATAGGCCCGGAGGGAAACGCACCAATCAAATGGGAACATTGGTTGAGAATGCCGGAGTGTGGCCATCTATTGGCAGATACTTGGAATTGCGTGGTACATTTTTTTAGTGAGGGACTATCTATAGCATTTGCACCGAAACATGCGGTTTGCGTGGACCAACTCAAGCATAGAAGAATTGTCATGGCTTTGGTGGATAAAAATCATTTTATTGGTATACAACTCAATAAGGAATGTCCATTACCTCCTATATATAGGTTTAGTTTGTGGGAGAAGTTCACAAACAACAAGAGCAAGGAATGGATGAAAATTTATGAGGACAACATGGCCCTTTGGAATGTTATAGACGAGTCTAGGGAATGTCCCATAGATTTGAGTGAGGAGTGATTATGATTAGGGAATAAACATCTTTTTGTGTAGTGTACAATGGAGTACTAGACAAAACATTCGTACTTTTTGGAATACTTTTGTAATCGCATGCGTGTTTTGTGTAATGTACTTTGGAGTGCTACAAATGAATGAAATGGATGTGTTTTTTTGGGTGTATTCTTATTTGGTCGGGATCATTATTATTACCAAACCCGGCCGGCTATCCCAGGGTCGGCACGGTATTATTTCGTCAGAATGCCGGCCGCAATGCATGACAGTACAGGAAAAAGCTGCCTGATATGTCCGGCATGGTCTGGCTTTAAGTGCCGGCGCCTTATACGCCTCTAGGTGTTTATGAAATTTAGCATGTCGGGTAAGAACTCCCTTAAAAAGATTGTTCCTGGATGTTTTTTCTATCAAGCCGGCAAGGTCCTGGTTTTGCCAGGTTGCCGCCTTTTATTGCGCCGACATTGTTATTGTGGAGAACCATGACAGCTAAGAACTCCCTCAAAAATGGTTCATAAATGTTATTTTCTATAAAGTCAGTAAGGTGTATTATAATATGCATGCTTGTGAGAACAACCTGTCGGAAAGATTTTAACATAGGATAATGCCGACTAAGATGGCGCCCGGCAAGGTTCTAATTTAGGACAATGCCGACTATAAATCGGATACAAACCTTAATTAAAGCATACAAACGTTACAAACTTTACCCTAACACATTTGGGACATAGATAGTATCTTTTTCCGGTACACAATTTCTTAGGAGAGGTAATTAGCTAGCTTCATCCTACCGTCGCAACATGGATCCAGTGCATGGTAGAAGGTTGATTTAGCAACTTCATCTTCATACGGAGCTACACGCTCATCTATCCAATAGAAAAACCCACAACAAGTGCATTTTGAAGCATACGGATGATATACACCTCCTATTGTAGCTTTCATGAGAAATAAGAATCCCTTACAACCTTCAATAGTGCATTTGCTTCCTTCAAAGGGACAATCGTTTGCAAAATGACCACTTAGTGTACAAAGACTACAAATATTTGGTGGTGAAACTTCCATTCTTTATGCAAGGTTGAAGATGAAGTTGGGAATGCTTTTATAATAACAACATACCTAATATCTTGATTTTGAAATTTCTAGCCGTTGAGCATTCAATGGGTTGTACTTTGTACCTAAAAGGTGCAACTAACATTTAGGTCGGCAAGGTATAGATTTCATACCATGCCGGCCTCAAGTACGCTCGGCAAGGTAGAGACTTCATACAATGTCGACCTCCAATCCTTTGTCTAAAACTGCATAAACAAAATAATAACTTCTAAAGCAACTAAAACTGAAAATTAAAATAAGTTTAAACAAGTCTAAAACCACAATCTAAGAGTTCAAAACATAATTTAATAGTTCAAACCACAATAAAGTTTGTTTCTAAAGCAAGTAAACATAATAAAGTTTAAGAAATTCAAGGATCCTTGTCATTGTTATTATCTTCCTCCCCATCACTAGCTTTTGCACCAGTATCAGCTTTTGCTTTTCCCTTATCTGGACCTATGTATTCACCATCCTCATTGTAATAGGGTTCACTCGGAGAAAAGTCACATGCCACGAAAAAAAGTTCTTGGATCAACCTCCTCTTCTTCCTCCTCCTCTGATGTGCATTCTTCATAGTTGAGGGGATTGCTAGGACTGTTCATAAACCTTAGAAATTCTTCTGGATTTTCCTTACCCATCAAACATAACTTTCTAAACGGGAAATTCTCTTCAGTTTCATCTTTAGGTGCTTCTAAATTGGGATAAATTGTGTCCAAATATTCAAATAGCTCTTACGCATTGTTAACAAGACAAGGTAGTTCTTCTTTTGTTTCCTCCGGGAACCTAAACAATTCACAAATAAGATATATGAAAACAAACAACAAAACACTCGTTGATCTTCTTCCACCGGGGCGGCAAGTCCGATAAACTAAACATTGCCGACTACGGTAAAGCGCAGAATGTGCTAACCAACTACCTTGCCGACAAAAAAAAAAAGCGGAATTGTCCTATTTATGGAAGATTCCGACTAATAACTTAGGAAATTAAGGTTTACGATGCCTAACGTCGGCAAGGTACAAGTCAAAAACCACGCCGACCAAATATAACCCGGCATGGTTGGTTATTATACCATGCCGACCTGGTTATTGTCCAACAATCGCCATGGCTCGATGAAAAGTCGGCATGTTATTCATCCCGAGACCCTGCCGGCACTTTGAAAATACCAATGGTCTCGTGTTGTTCAACTATCGACCTTGCCGGCCAAGAAATCCCGAAAATCATAATTTTCGATTTCTAACCTAATCTAACAATCATATACAACAAAACAATAATGGGTTTGAGTTTATAAATCACTTACAATCTTCATTTCGCCTTTAGAGGTTTCTTTTCAAGATCTTCAAGGATTGCATTCTTGGGTTTACTCGTTCCAACCTTTCCCTTACCTTTTCCCTCCGATTTGGATCTTTTCATGTTACCAGTTGAATCTCTTGTCATTGGATCGTTTAGAATCAACCATTTTTCGTAGAAAATCAAAATTGAAAATTTTGGTTGATTTTAGGTTTTTGGAATGAAAGAGAAGAAGAGAGGGTTTAGAGAAGAAGAATGAAAGAGAAGCGGAGAGGGTTTTTGGTTAATCAGTTTTTAGTTTTTAAATTTAGGGTTTAGTTTTAGGTTAATTAGTGTAGGGGTATTAAAGTAACTTTACCATGTTTTGGCCTCCCCTTAGTAAGGGCACATGTCCATTTAAATTTGGGTATACCCCAATTAGTTTGGGTATACCCCAATCAAGCCAGGTTATCAAATGCTAGTTCAAAAAATTGGTTAATAAACATATTTTTGAAGAATTTATCCCAATTCTAAAATTATTTGAAAGAAAAAGATAAAATTCTTATATAGAGGAGCATTACAATCATTTACATTCCAATACCATACGGAAAATATAAGACATGAATGTTTTTTTTTTTTTTTGTTTTGTTTTGTTTTGTTTTGTTTTAATCTTGTTTGTACATAAGTTAAATAAATTTTAAAGTTCAAAGAAGAGAAGAAAGTCTAGTAAATCAATTGATGTACTACAAATTTTTTTAATGTCTTTGATTATTTTTGTTTCATCATAATGTGTAAAAATCCAAAAGAAAAAAGAGTTCCACCTATAAGTATACTATCGCTAAATACGTTTTTATTTTGTCTCGAATATTGGACTTTCCTTAGCTTTCAACCAAAATTCTCTAAATAACCCTCAAATTACATAGTTAAGCATCTTGAGTTAATCAAGGCTTAACAAATCCAACCTCCCAAGTCGCGTCTCCGTATGTACTTTTTATATGGAAACTAAGTTATAATCACCTTATAATCTTTTCCACAGTACTAGTTGTTTTTCATTATCCTTGGCTTAGCCACAAATTCTAAGTTTCAAAAAAATGAGTGTTTATAATGCTTGATCTTATGTTTTAGTATATATATATATATGTGGAAAAAGATCAATGTAAATGAAGTGATCTAATTGCAAGAAAGTCAATAAATTAAGTGAAAAAAATCAAAGTGCTTCCTACTTTATTCGGACAAAAGCAATCGTACTTTTAACTCTAAACGGCCCAAATAATAACGAACAACTCTCAAAACAGACAACAAAAGATGCCACCATGATGCTTCATTCATGTATTTATTTTACTAATAGTCTCGAGCAAGGTTTTTAAATTGCGCATAACATCGTGAATCGTTTTTAATTCTTAAGAATCGAGTCGTGTATCGAATCGTGAACTCAAAATTGATGTATTGAAATCATAGCCTAATAAAATTCAGATATACATATGTAGTATAGGTATGAAAAATCAAGAATACAAGACGCAAATCAGACCCCAAGTCAGTAGTTGGGTTCTTAGTTAGGTGGACATGGGACTTGAGCTCAAATCTTGTCATATCCATCTCCGCTTGTCATCCCCATCTCCACAGATACAATTTATTAGTTACCTCTTCCACATAAATATGCTATAAGTTGCTTCACACTGAAAAACGTTCTCATTCAGGGGCAAGATCTGGTAACATGGTTAATATGACATAGTCTCTTATAGACTCATACAACCAATGGATATAACAATTTCAAATGGCCGAGCTTAAAAATCAGAAACACGCGGTTACTTATCCACGACCTAGTTTAAACCTTCATATATATATATATATCGACTCTCTTTATTTCTTAATTACAACGGATTGATTCTCCTTATCTCTCGCAAAGTTTAGTAATTTCATATATATATCTCAGATGTTATTGATTGTTTTCAATTTATGATTGGTTGTGCCGTAATAAGACAACTAATGCTAGGCTAGGGATTGATACCTTAGTTGTGACTAAACTATCCATTTTCATTAGCTGAAGTATCTAGTGTAGGTTATGTGGTAGATTCAATTGCCTTAGTGCTCCCAACTTGAATGTTTGCGACTCTCATTGCATCCTTATTTCTGTTTTGTTTATAGTTATATATTCTAAGAAATCATCTCGTCGTATCGACGAATACCCTTGTTTAAATTAGCATTAGTAGATTCGATTTCAGTTTCACATCGCCCTAGTCTCTGTGGGATCGACATGTACTTACCCTATTTACAAAGTAGACGATGTATACTTGCGGTTAGTACCTTTAAAATCCTACCGGAAGTACTCCTATGGAGTCAACCTGTGTTAAAATAAAGCTTTTGTGAGACCAAATCTTTTGGTGTCTGCTTTTAAATTGATGTCTTCTTTCTTTCCCCATTGAGTTTTACTCCTAAGAGATGTATTCTCATGCTAAGAAAAGAATGCTTAAAATTTACAATTTCTTGATTGGCACATATGCGGTTCACACACCATGAATAATATTTGTAAATCTAGTTTTAGAACCAGTATATCTGGTTCATGAACTTTCGAAATTTCACATCAAAAGAGAGAAAAAGTTCTTTTCTTAATCTCGTTCTCTTCCTCTTTTTCTTTATTCTCGAAAGTTCGAGAACTATAGAGAAAAAACCAAAATCTACGGTAACTAATCACCATCAAAAATCATTTCTTGATGAAATTTTGATCTTTTGATTTCATTGTGTTCCTTGTGAATTTTCTTTCAACGGGTGACCAATTGTTTTCACTTTCATTTCGGTTTCGGAGCTTTACCATTCTTAATAGTTTGGGTACTTGCTGTATTTTTCTACTTGTTCTTGGTGTTTCCTTGATTGAAAACATGTATAGGAGAAAAAAAAATCACCGTGGAGAAAGTTCTAATAGAAGGTGTTAGAGCATTGCTCGGTTGAATCCACAAGTTTTGTTATCTCAAGCATGTTTCAATGTTAGGTGATCAAAACCATATTTTGATTTCTAGTCTACAGAGTCAAGTTTCGGATAGGTAGAATTTTAGTTGAGTATTAGAGATCACCCTTGAATACTGAAGATCGATGAAGACATTTGGAAAACTTCTGTATCAGGCATGTGAAGACTGAACCATTCTATTTTACTCATTATACCATTATTTTATCTTGAGACTATGTTATATGACGTATAATAGAGTTACTAAGAATATGTTCGAGTCAATCTTGTCTTGTGAAAATATCGAAATATGATTTCGAAATTTGATGTTCCTAAAAATATTAGTTCTATGAATTAATTTGTGGATCAATTGAAAGGTGCCCATGGAAATGATTATATCACTTGGGAATGTTTCAAACATCATAAGAGAGAAATATGAACTTACTAATATTTCTACTCAGGGTAGGTTGGAAAACCAGTTCGCAAACCACAACTACATGAGTTAAAGAATTAGAGGGAAGGTTAGCGAACCAGTTCGAAAACCATAAGTTCGGTCGGGTACAGTTCACGAACCCGGTTGGCAAACCGTGGTGAACTGATTTTATAAGTTGGATAAATTAGATAGCAGTTGGCAAACCCAGTTCACGAACTGTGACCAAATGAGTTATGGAGTCTAGTAGGTTTGGCGAACTCGGTTCACGAACTATTGCACCCTGACTTGCGAACAAGCCCTACGGTTTACGAGCCGTTGTACCAATTGTCCTGAAAATGTTTAGCAGATGCTCAAAGACTTAATTATTATTTTAATATATTTGGCATTGCTAAAACTCTCTTAAAAACTTCTAAGACTTCATTGATTACATGAACACTTATGTATTTATATCATGATTAATTTCTTGAGTGGTTAAAAGAACATTAAAGTAGGTTTTAGTTCTTTGGCTAACTTACCAAGCCAAACTGTCATTATACACGGTTCAGTAACCGAACATATGTGTATAGTCTTCTATTGTAGTTTGAAGACCTATTTTGTTTGCATGATTCTCAAGTTATCTTAGCCTGAATTCTAAGCTAACCCTGGTCTGTGACTCTGTGAGAACTATAAATTGTACATCTCTGTCAATTGAGAAAATCAATCTCCGACACTTTGTGTCCTAGTTAATTCCAGAGTTTCCTCTATTGGCCTTTTAGGTCTACGACTAAAAAGTCCTCTCTTGAGGATTCGTGAACCTAGGCCCGACTATATTTGCCTTGATATTTTGTGTATCATGATCTTGCTTTTATGTTATCGAGGTTTTCATAATATCTTCTAGGCAAGATAAATAGTAATCATAAAGTTCTCTTCGTCCCAGACTTTGTGATTCTTCAAGATAAATATCTAAAGACTGATCTTAGTTGATCTTTTGGAGATTATTCATGAGAGGTGGAAAGAATCTAAGATGCTCTTTGGGAGTCGTAAGCTTGGATTTGTGAGGTGTGCTAGCTTGTCTATTATAAACAGATTTCCACACATTGATCTTTGATCTAAACGTAAATCAAGTAGGATTATCTGTTAGAGGAAGATTGGTATCAAAAGTTTTCACTTCGGCTGAAGCAATTCTTAGGATGTAA
This sequence comes from Papaver armeniacum, assembly GCA_023531295.1. Taxonomy (NCBI): domain Eukaryota; kingdom Viridiplantae; phylum Streptophyta; class Magnoliopsida; order Ranunculales; family Papaveraceae; genus Papaver; species Papaver armeniacum. Next base: position 54,972 of record JAJJWW010019237.1, on the reverse strand, counting down.
AGGACGTCAGCTAAGGGAATCAAGTGCGTGAACCTAGCACGGTTTAAGAGACATAAGGAGCACGACTGTAGCTGAATCGCTTGGAGGGTGGATTCTGTCTCAACTACATTCCGGTCAAAGTCCGATAGTAGGCTAGTGTCTGTAGCGGCTTAATACGGTGTGGTGTTTAATTTGGACGAGGTCTTGAGGTTTTTTTGCTATTGCGGTTTCCTCGTTAACAAAATTTCGGTGTCTTGTGTTTTTCCTTTTCCGTATTATATTGTTTGTCTTTATGATTGGATTTACAGGTTTGTACGTATTCAATCTAAGTAGATAAGTCCGCTTCATTGTAATCGATTATGAGACTAGTTTCTTGTAAAATTCGTATCTTAAAAGATAGATAACAAGCTTAGCCACTTGGCGGAATTCCGATTGAATTATTTGGATCCGACTAGATTGAATTATTTCAATCTTAGTGCTAAATTGGTGGTTTTTATTAGAAATCTTTGTGTATCGTGGGGACAAATTTGATGGTATATTGATGTTTTTATCTTTTAGGGGTCAAATAAGCAAGATTTTGAAGATTTTTCTTTCTTTATTTTTTTTTCCAACCAATATTTTGTGTGGCTCCGACACCGCCAATATAGGTTTCAGGGCAACTCCTATATGGAGAAAATAATCCATATCTTTGTGATGATCCACATTCTATGGATGAAAAATTCTACTAAACTTTTCCATCCATATATTCATGAAGTCCGGATGTTATCCCTCAAATTTGCATGATTAATATGGGGATATCAGTCCTACTAGGGGTTGATACCATCTCATCGATCCAACGGTCAGCATCGTTTAATATTTTTGTCCTATATAAAATGGTATCAGCCCCCGGTAGGACTAGTATTATTTTTTTTGAAAATAAGCTTAGATTACTGGCCTCCGTTAATCTGCGGATTCAGTATCTTCAGAGACCAACTCTTGTTGAGTAGCTCTTCCAATGGCTGAATCTCTAGGATTAACCTCGGCTTGAAAACTTACAGAAATATTATCATTTACGTTACAAAGTTCATAAGCTTTGACGGTGTCAAAAGCAATTGAAGGAATTAAAAAACTAGGAGCTTGGGCATTCCAAAAAGTTGTCTTTTGATGCTTCTTCCTTCTTTGCTAATAAGTCTCCACCCTATTTGCTTTCATGTCTACATACTGAAAACCTAAAAAAGAAACTAGTTGCTCTGCTAATAATTTAACTTCTTCTAAGATGGATATGCATTGTCATTGGACTGTTGATGCCTTGCCTTGTAGGTAATTGATTGTTGCCTGGTTGTCCCCTTCAATCACCAAATAGCGTATGTTGTTTATAACAACCCATTGAGTAGCTTTGAGAAGAGCTACATCTTATGCCTCTTCTGATGAGAAGGTCCTGCAACTCCCCATTGCTACTGTTTGGAAAGTTCTTGTCCAATTACGCAATATGAATCCAAAACCAGCATTAGTAATTTCAGACAGCCATGAAGCATCACAGTTAATCTTATTTGTATTTATAGCAGGCAAATTCCATTTAGTGTTTATGATACTTTGTTTACTACTAAGTGCCATGTTCTGTGTCCTATTTTATGGATGCCAATAAGCAAAATGTCTGGCAATATCTATTGCTAGTTTTTCTGGTGTTCGATTTTTGTTTTCAAAAACTCTAAAGCATCGTTCTTTCCAAATAAACCAACATTTAGTTGTAGCCAAAGCCATAGACATAAATTGTAGATTTCCTGTTTTCCATTCATTGTAGTGATCTAAGAAAGATTTAATGTTGGAGATAAGATGTACTCCTTGTGATGGCATTTGAGATAGATTCCAAACATCTCTCGCATATGTACATTCAAAAAACAAGTGATAAGTAGATTCCTTCTTTGAGTGACAAAAAACACAAGCTTATTGTCTTCATCTACAAATGATTTAATCTTTGTTTTAGTTGGTAGTGCATCTTGCAAGCATTTCCGGATGAAACAGTTTATTCTTTGAGATGTATCCATACTCCATAAACCTTTCCAGAACCTCTTTGTTTCATGAGAAACCGAAATCAAGGATTGAGAAGTTTTGCATATAATGACTTGACAAAACTCCCATTTTCGGTTAGTATCCATCTCAATTTATCTTTTCTCAGGTTACCAGCTCTTGTAGTGAATAGGTTGATGTTAAGAATTTCCCGCACTACTGAGTTATCAAAGATAGAGTTGAGTAATTGAATGTTCCACTTCTTTGTGTCTAAGTGAATTAACTCAGATACAAGTGTTATGTGGGTGTTAGTCCTATGGACATAGTTTTCCAAAGTTTCAGTTCTAGCAGGAAGCCATCTGCCTTCCCAAATGTTGATGGATGAACCATCCCCTACCTCCCATATATTGTATTGCTTTATGTGTGCTATGCCTTGTAGAATACGGTTCCAAATCCAAGAAGCATTTGATTTCTTCTTGGATAGTAAAGCTCCGTTTTTTTTTAAATACTTTCCCTTTAAAATTTGAGCCCATAAATCATTTGGATGGCTAACTAATCTCCATGCTATTCTACCGATCATGGCATAGTTAACTTTATTTGCTTCTTTAAAACCCAGTGCCCCCTCGTTCTATAGGTCTGCATAAGAAGTCAAAAGCTTTTATGTAGATTCCTTTAGAATTTGTGTGTTTACCCCACCAAAAGTCTCTTTGAATACCATTGATCCTTTTGGTTATCTTTTTGGGTAAAACAAAACATCCCATGCTAAAAATGGGCATGCTAGATAGCACAGATTTATTTAGAACTATCTTGATAGGTTGTGACAAAGATTTTTCCCGACCAAATCTTTATCCTTTGTTCCATTTTTTTCTATTATGTTATCAAAGGCCTTGAGTTTTGATCTGTCAATGAACAGAGGGATTCCTAAGTGTGTGTCTTTCATATTTATCTTCTTTATTTTCATTAACCTACAAATTATGCGTTGGTGTCTGTTGTGGACCTTCTTACTGGAGAAAAGTCCAGATTTTGTGAAGTTAATAACTTGGCCCGAGGCTTTACTAAACAATTGAATAGCTTCTAGTAAGTTATTACAACTGATTAGGTCTGCTTAGGTCATCTGCAAAGAATAGATGTGATATTGGAGTGGCTTTAGGAGTTAGTTTAATACCACAGAACCTTTTTTTGTGTTTCTAAGTGTCTAAGCAATCTGGAGAAAACCTCCATACACAGAATGAATAGATAAGGGGACATAGGGTCCCCTTGTCTTATACCCCTAGTGGGTTTAAACTCTTCACAAGGATTTCCATTTAATAAAACAGCTATTGAGGATGTTGTGATGCATTGATGGATTAAAGTGCACCAATCTTCAGAGAAGCCAGAAGCTCTTAAGGTTTTTATGAGGAAATTCTAATTTACCCTATCAAAAGCCTTGGACATGTCGATATTTAGACCTATGTTACCTATTTTCTTTTTGCTTTTTTTTTTTCACAGAGTGAACAATTTCATGTGCAACAATAATGTTGTCTGAAATCTGTCTCGATGAAAGGAAAGCAGATTGTAAAGGTGATATTATGTTTTCTAAAGATTTTTTGAATCTATTTGCCATCAATTTTGCTATTATTTTGTAAGGAGTGTTACAGAGTCCTATAAGTCCAGTAATCAAGGGGTCTTGGGGTTTTTTGTTTTTGGGATGAGGAACAAAAAAGTTTAATTAAGATTCTCATCTAACTTCTTGTTTTGGAAGAAGTCTTGGACTACTGCCACTAGCTGAGGACCCACAATATCCCAATTGTGTTTAAAAAAGCTTACATGGAAACCATCCTGGCCCCGAGCTTTGTTGGATTTCCGCCTTTTTTACTACCGACCAAATCTCTTCATAAGAAGGGATTTCGGTAAGCAAGGAATTTTCTTCTTGTGAAATCGTACTCTTAATGTGTGTGAAAATGGTTTCTTCCGAGTCAGTTGAGGATTCAGTGAATAGGTCAGAGAAATAAGATGTTAGAACTTCCTCAATTTCATCTCTTGAAGAGACTACCTTATTATTTCTATCTTGTATGCAATCTATGTTATTTCTTTTCCTCCTCTTTAAGGTTTGAATGTGAAAAAATTTTGTATTCCTTTCTCCTAGAGCTATGGTATTGTTCCTAGATTGTTGCTTTGCAATTTCTTCCCCGAGTATCATATAAGGCTTCTAGTTCCAGTACCTTTTGCTAATTAGGTGTTTTGTGTGTTTGTATTTGGTCTAACTTCTAAAGTTTCTATGTTCCCGAGTAGGCCCTTAATCTTTTTACTTGGTTTACCAAAGACATCCTTTTTCCACTTGCTAAGGTTAATATCTCGCTTGTAAAATGTTCTCTATTAGATCAATGACAGACTATTTGTGTTTGAAATCCAAGACCTTGTTATAACCTCTATACAAGATGCATCCTTAAGCCAAGTGTCATAAAACTTGAAAGTTGGGACTAGGATAGAGTGTGAAGGATTCAATTTGAGACATATTGGCCCATGATCTGAGCCAATTGCTACCAAATTTTGCACAGATGCCTGTTGGAATTCATCATTTCATTCTGCATTAACCATAGCCTATCTAGCCTTTGTTTAATATTTGCAGTTCCTTCTCTTTTGTTACTCCAAGTGAATATATTTCCAACGGAAGCCTAAGTCTTCTAATCCTATTCTCTGTAATAAGTTTAGTATTGGCTCTACTTTTTTCCTATCAAAGGGAAGACCCCCTTGTTTTTCTTCATTATTGAAAATTATGTTAAGATCACCTATTACAAGCCAAGGAATTGTATTTAAGTTAACTCTCTGTACTATGCCTTCTAGATAGCCCATAATTTCTAACTTGTTATCATGTTTAGGTGAACCATAAAAGCAGGTTAAGAGCCATTCATTTTTAGCAACGATATTAATCATGTTAAGGTTCCATTGAACTACTTCAAAGTGAAAGCCATCCACCCAAGCAATTGCTAGACCTCCATATATTCCATCTGGATCTACAATGTGGGTGTTTGGGAAATGATTAAGGATTTTTTTCATCAAGCTCCTTTGAGACTTGGTTTCAAAAAGAAAAATGATGTCAGGTTTTTCTAAATCAAGTAAGGAATGTAAATGTTGTTGTGTTTTTTTTTTCTATCCACCCCTGTGTGTTCCATGCTAGAATTTTCATGGCCCAAATCAATATACAAGTAGTAATATAATTCCACAGAAACAAAGCACAGAAAATAATTTTAAAGAGCAGAATATCAAAAAATTGCACAATCAAACCTGAGTCTGAAGAAATCTCAGTGAAAGAACAATAATACGCTAACACCCTCAGAATGATGTTCTAAAAGTGCTGCACTAAGCAGGCTTGTCAAGGTAAGTTTAATAAAAATACACAAAGAAAGACCGGCCTTTGAAAATAAATGACAACCCAATTTCTGAGTCTTGAAAAATCTCAGCTATAGTAAGGATTAGTGAAGAAAAACCTAGTGAGATATGTACTAGGATCCGCAGCGTATGCAGATAACGAATTTCGAAAATAAAAAAAACAGGATCAACTGAGGGTTATAGCAGGCAGTTCACAAAGCAATAAGAAAATATTAAGGATGATCAGAAGAGGAGGAGAACTCAAACTGAAAGATTAATACTATGAAGAGAAAGCATACCTGGGTTTCCTCTTTGCTTGTTTCTGCAGCCTGAACTGGTAATAGTTCGATCTTATCATCTATGATTAAAGTATCCTTGGATTAAGAAGATGATCCCACAGCAAAAGAACCGAATTGATTAAAGTTTTGGTAAAAAAATGAAATTGCAAAAAAAATAAAAATAAATAAATAAATCTTCCAAGTCGAATTTTTAGAAAGAAGGGTTATCATCAAACACTTTATAAAGGCACCACTAATATGGGAAGAAACCGAACCAAATCAACATTTGGATACAACGACAAGATAATTGTATTGTCAAACACAAGATCAAATACCAAATCGTCAATGGAGTACAACAAGATTATTAAGATCGATTCGCTTGGATCAAAATCCAAGATTAAGCAATAGATGGACATTATCACTAGACTAATGAAATCAGACAAAAGCTAGTTCCAAGCCTCAAGACCCTGGCGTCTTTAGGGGTGACCCCAAAAGAATTAGGGGCGACACAGAACGACAAAAAATGTCATAATCGGGAGGTTAATCCATAATCGGTAGATAACTTCCGGGGCTTTTTTTTAATGGCCAAACAACCCTTTACAATCGGTAGATAACTATACAATCGGTAGTTAATCAACAATCGGGAGTAAATTTAGTTTGTATAACTTCCGAATATAAAGTATCCCCAAAATAAAATCCTTTATCTTTTGAATTTTGACTATCCTATAATCGGTAGTAAATAAAGTTATTTGAATTTTGACTATCCTATAATCGGTAGTCAAGATAGTTCACATAAGTACCGAATATAAAGTAGCCCCAAAATCAGATTTTGCAAAAATCCTCTTTTTTTTGAATTTTGGTTGATCCTATAATCGGTAGTAAATGAAGTTATCCTGACTTTCGATTATATAGTAGACCTCTTTACCGAAATCCTAGCATAATCGGTAGTCAAGATAGTTCATATAACTACCGAATATAAAGTTGCCCCAAAATTGAGATTTTGCAAAAATCCTCTATTTTTTGAATTTTGGTTGAGTCTATAATCGGTAGTAAATGAAGGTATCCCGACTCCGATTATGCGGGGATCTCTTTGCAAATATCCTCCCATAATCGGTAGTCAAGATAGTTCATATAACTACCGAATATAGAGTTTTCCCAAAAATGAGATTTTGCAATCGGTAGCTAAAAAAACCTAAACTACCGATTATGAATGAGCATATAAGTATTTTCAACTTATTTTGTCTTTTGTGTCGCCCCTAATTTTTTTGGGATCGGCCCTAAAGACGCCAGGCTCAGGACCCCTCTTTAAAGAGGATGAATAGCTAAAAGAGGAAAGAAGAAAGTGACAAAAGCAAGGGTGTTATAAATGTTTCGTTTCTATCAGACTACTTCAAGTTAACTAAATTTCTACGTTAGTTAACTAAACTTCTAATATAGAATGATAAACCCAAGTTATGGCCTTAAACTAGGACTCGTATAAACATACACAAATGAAGTAGTCGTATAAGAAAGTGGGGTGGAGAGTATTATTATTAACTCATCTTCTGTTACAAAGTTTCTCGCATAAAATGATTACAAAATCGGCTATTTATAGCCTCATATCATGCATGTCTATAAGACATGAAATGGACACGTTTAGTACTCGTGTCATTGTTACCAGGAGCATGATGTTCATGCTTATCTTTGACTTTGTCAAGGAGGTGAGAAGCATCTCGATTTTACTCGAGTAATCTTGAGAGTGAGATAAATGGTTGGCCACTTATGTCATGTCTACGTAAAAGGGAATATTTCATCCTCCTTTTCTTAATTTTGATTTTTTTATTATTATTATTCTTTTTTTTTTTAAAAATCGGATTTGTTATATGTACCTAGTACCCATGATCGGGCTAGTTAGATGGTACACCACCAAAATGGTTCCACGTACCCCCTATAGTTTCATTTTCAGTTGTTGCCGTAAAACAGACGCGTGTAAAAGCTAAAAAGAATTTACTTTTCTTTTTCTATGAAATGACCGCTTCTATCTTTTAATCCCTTTACTTAGGGCACCCCACTTAAAGGGCAGAGCTAAAAAGAATTTCTCTTAACACGTTTTTAACAATCTCATTCAAACACATTTTTAACTATAATCCTTATTTGAAAGCAAAAAAAGAAAAATATCGATTTAAAATTTTCACTGTCACCGTATCGACCGTTCCGGTCCCGGTTTAACCCCCTTTTCACATTCCATCAATTCAGGAATATATCAATTTTCTTTCCCAAAGTTCAAAGTAATTCTTATTTTCCAAAAGAAACTATAGCAATTATGCATTGTCTCATAAGATTTCGGTAGATTTCAAGCAAACATTAATGAAAACCGGTGAGTAATAATTGCCTAATTTGGTGATTTCGACTTACCTTAAAAAAAACAAGCATGCATCCTGATTTGATAACCTATCGCATAATCGCAACATAAAGGACGACGAAGAAGAAGATTTCCACCCTATGTTTCTTAGTGTAAGTATTGAATAAACCTATCGTTCCTCAAGGATTTCAGAAGAAAATGTTAAAAGAGGAAAAATCTCAATTTCAAAGCTCATTTCGGAAAAGATCCAAGAGTGATTTCCTAAAGCAGATGATGAAAAGAAGTGACTTCCTAAAGCAGATGATGAAAAGAAAGGAATGGAGAAAAGAGATGTACAAACAACAGAGTATGACTAATTAAAATTTGGTCCCCATAATGCCATAATCCTTTATATCCCGGATCAACTCAAGCATTTTTTGGAGCAGGACTGTGAGCACGGACATCCGGTGTCATCCGTGGAATCACAAACAATCTTAACATGAATTAGATACATGCATTAAAGTGCGGAAAAAGCATAGTATGCTTAGGTAGATGATGATTCATAGATTCCAAACCCCGCAAGTTTGTCATGATCTCGTAATCATTCCCAAGGTGATAGATCTGAGATATGGATACATAGATGAAACCATACGAATACAAAAAGTAAAGGAGACGATGATTTACGTGGTTCTAAGACTAAGGCCTACATCCACGGATCTCGGAGATATCTACTATGAAGTAAGCGATTACAAAAGTAAGGGAAACGATGAATTACATGGTTCAGGGAGAGATCTCCCAACTCATACTTACTTCTCTCTATTCTCTCTCTCCTATTTCTTAGTTCTCTCTCTCTCGACCCCTTTTCCGTGGAAGGGATACTCATATATATATAATAAACCAAGTGGGTCCACCGACACGGAGTCGTGGGGACCTTATCTTCTTGTGCTTCGTGCACGGTCCGCGGACTTCCTTATCATCCCGCGGCTTCTATATTACCCACACTCGTCATGCCGACCTATCCTTGTTTCCTCCATGGGGCGTCCGACACGTGCCCTCCGAGTAGATTATACTGTGCAAGGTCCGCGGACTTCCTTGTCACCCCGTGGCTTCTATCATACCCACGCCGTTACGCCGGCATATCCTTGCTTCCTCCATGGGGCGTCGACACGTGCCCTCGAGCGAAGATTAAATACGAGTGGTTGGGGCTATCCAGTCCGTGCCGACGGTGTCGCCCTCCGCCGTCACGTCTCGTGTCGGCTTGGACTATCCCCAACCGTTGATTACATCTTACCTCGTGATGGGGTAGAGTAACTCATTGGTGTTGTGCGGGATCATCTATGTTGGATGCTCCTTTATCTTCGATCGTTGGTCTTGCCAGATGGCACGTTGTCTAAACGCCATGGATGCCCCTATGTGTCATCTCTCTGAGACATGGCCTCCACGTGGGCTCTGCTAGTACACGTGGCGATGGAGATAAAATAGTGTGCTTACAATTTGCCCCTATTCTTGCGACCGGGCGTTTAGCTTTTGTTGGAAGAAGAACCGTGTGGTACGTTTTTATCTCCCTCCTCATAACTTCTCCTAAAAAGGTGCTACCTCGCATTTATTGTGCACGTTTCCCATGTCCTACCATAATCGCCCTTTGGGTAGTGGACGGTTTCTCTTGGTCTTATAAAAGAGGGAGTGAGAGAATGTGAATTTAATTCACATTCTCTCGTTTTATTCTCTGCTTCTTTTGTCTTCTTCATCTTCTTAACTTCCTCTCGACATCATTGTTGTTGCTTTGCTATTGTCGCTGTTATTGCTTCTTTGGTCGCCGTTGTTGTTCTTTATTATTGTGGTCGCTGCTGCCTCGCCACCTTTGTCGTTGTTGATTTATTCTTTGGGGTTCGTGTATGGTCTTTTTATTCCGTTTAATCACCATGCCTAAGCCTCGTTGAGTTCTTGATCTTCTCGGTGATGCGTTGATGATGAGTTTATATTTACGTATACCCTGGTATTTGAGAGTTGACGCCACCGAGTCGTGTGCTTTAGTTTTATCTTTCTTCTTTTGAGTTGGGATAATAACTTGAGAGTTTAAGTAGTTGTAGACGAATTCTAGGGTTTGCGTTGTTCTTGAGATTTTTCGCTTTTCGATCTTATTCGCCTCCGACTTGCGCTTTTATTTGTGTTTGTGTCCGTAGGTATGTCCGATCATCCGCGGGTTCCTTACCAAACTCCTCCGTCGAGTCCTCACGGATCTCCCTCGGAATGATTCCAATGTTAGGGATGAGGCTTCGCCCTCACTTACCCATGGTAATCCTCTGAAGGACGAACGTCTTCGTCCTCCCGGGTCAGAGGTCTTCACTTAAAAGGGGTGATCAGCCACGGGGGTCTAGATACGCCGTGAATCGCCCTAGAAATGGGTCTCCGAAGAGACAACAGACTCCGCGCACTGATCCTCTAGATGTACAGCCTCTCCGCACCAAACTTCCACCGCGGACTAATCCACCCGTGCCTAATTTAGGTAATTTGACTAAAACTCGTCTTCAAAGAGAAAGGCCATGGAAATAGAATCCTCGGGAGATGTAGTTCCTCCTAAGAAGAAGGCAGCGGATTCTCGCGGAAGATACTACTGGGGATGCTTTCGATGATGACTCTGCTGTTACTTTTCGACCTTTACCTTTGGGTAATAAGAAGTTTACTTTCAGGCATATTGATCTTGAAGCTTTCAAGTTGAAGCACGGTCTTCAGCACTTCCAAGTGCGTTTTTATGCCCTTGATAAAGATATAACTTATGAGATGGTTACCAATTATCGGTATGATGCCTTTCATTTGCCGACGACCGTGGGTGCTTTGAGGCTGGTTTGATGTTGCCCTTATATAGAGCTGGTGATGATTTCTACTATCGGGTCTTGTCTAGCCGTAATTCTCGCCAAGAAAATCCATAATCGTGGGGTGCAAAGAATTGACGGAACTATCTTCGTCATCTCCGAGAATGCTATCTTCGTAGTAAGGGGCAGACGATGATGACTTGCTATGCCCCTAAACTAGAGGAGGAGAAAGGGTGGTATACTCCTGAGAATTTCAACAGATCCTTCGGAGATTATGTTAACAGGAATACTCGTAAGCCGTGGTCTGTGAGTCTGCGGAACATTGCTTCTGTGAAGGGGGAAATTCGCCTTTTGAGCGAGGTGAGTGATTCCAAGATGGCTAGGGTTCCTGGTGCCGACGGTCTTCATATTCCCGCTGATGAGAGAATTAAGCGTGATCACGATTATGAGTGGTCTGCCACTGTTCTTGAAGTTGTTGGTCCGTGGGCCTATGGTTGGGTCCCTGGACCCCATGGTTGGCAACCTACTCGATACGGTCCTTATCGCGAAGCTTCTCCCGCTCGTTATGCCCATTATTGCCCCTGGCAGATGAGCTTTGAAGGTATGGACTTTGCTTATAGTCGCGATGTTGATGTCGTGGAAGACGAGGATATCTCTGATGCTAACCTTCTCCCGCAGAATATTGATGCTACTAAGGTGTGTTGTTTGTTTTCTACGTATACATGCCCCTTCGTTTTCTTTAATAATGTTGATTATGCCAAGGAAAGGAGATGCCAATGTTGATCATTGTGTGTTGTAGGTGCGTAGAAATAAGAAACTTAATCCCAAACAATCGTCGAATTCTCCCACCGAGGGCTCTTCACACTTCGAGGATGTTAATAGTCCCGTGGATGGTGATGAGGATGTTTCTGATAGGGAAGAGCGAATTGAGACTTCTCCGCCTGTTCAAGAAGGTGATGGTGATGGTGGTCAGGCCACTGGTGGTGGTGAAGGTGATGGTGGTCAGGCCACTGATGGTGGTGAAGATGATGGTGGTCCAGCCACTGGTGGTGGTGGAGATGATGGTGCTCAGACCACTGGTGGTGGTGGAGGTGATGGTGCTCAGACCACTGGTGGTGGTGGAGGTGATGGTGCTCAGACCACTGGTGGTGGTGGAGATGATGGTGCTCAGACCACTGGTGGTGGTGGAGATCCGTCCATTGGTGGTGGATATCAGGCCGAGGGGGCTACTAAGTTCAGTGGGGATGTTATAGACAAAGGTAAGGGAATTGTTCTTGGCAGTGGTGACAGGGATGGGGGTGCTTGTGATGAGTTTTCTTTTGGTAGGGTTTTATCTGGGGAGCAATCATTCGACATGGCCAGAGTTATGGGGCTTGTTTCGGATTTCACCCTGCTTCCCGATGGTGATGACTGGAATGTCCTTAAGGATAGTCTGCGGTGGTGACCCCACACGTGGTCTCGATGGCGTTGGGGTTTTGGCAAAGACATCCCGAGGTTTGTGCTCGTGACCTCCTCCATCGTTGGTGGGGTTTTGACGCTAAGCACAACTGGTGCCTCGTTTGGTGGGACATCCTTAGACTCTCCTTCGGATGACTTTACGCGGTCCTTGGTCGCGGATGGCGATGATGCCGTTTTGGCCTGGGTCGCAAAGAAAAATTTGCTTGTTGTACCTCATCCTGCCCCGGTGATTGAAGGGGAAAAGAGTTCAGATTCATTTACTCGTAGGCAGATGGAGTTAACCCCTGAGGAGGTGGTAGATCGAGGGTGGGGCAAGAATCTTGTGACCAGTGGGATTGATCTCGTGGTGGATCCCCCCCCTACAGTTGCTGACATGATGGCCATTGCCGATGGGTACCAAAAGATAGCTTATCCCTAGCAGCGATTATTGGAGGTTTGTCCGGTTCCTTCTATCCCCGATTTTGCTTAAAAGTGTTGTGAACTAATTTCCCTTTTTGATTGGTAGATGATGAGGAGTAAGTATTGTACACTACACCATTTTGTACGTTTTGCAACCGCTTACCATTTGTTGCAAATTGGGTTCGCAACAAAGATTCACTGTTGCATGAACGGGGCGACGCGATTTTCGCAACGGAAATGTAGTTGTTGCGAATCTAATTTCGCAACAGCTTGTAGCAAATGTAAGGGAGTCTGTTGCGAGGAAAAAGTCCGCAACAAATTTCATAGCAGCTTGCTAATTTTTTACTTTTAGTTGCTAAATATTGACTAAGTCAACGGAGACTGACCCAAAAAGTCGCGGTAAAAAAATGGCAACATGAAATCAGCAGAGCTTGAATTTTCAAAGATTGCGAAATTTTTGACTAAGTCAGCCATGACCGACTTGGTCCAAAATTAGCAACAGGTCCTAGCTGTTGCTAAATTTTTGCAACATCAAAAAAAATAAAGTAGGTCTTTGTAGACCTGGTCACCAAAATTTCCCCCCATTCTATTTTATCCTGCAATTACCCCTGACCCAGAGATTCAATCCATCAATCAATTCTGCAAATAACTCTTCAAGAAAAACTAGAACAACAAACCATATTCTGCAATTACTCATATGCACTATTGCTTATTGAATATTTTCAATCATACATATGAGGTACTCTTGATACATTTAAGAGAATCACAAATAGAAGAAGAGAAGTAAACAACTATTTGAGCATCCGAACAAGGTATATATATGAGGTACTCTTGATTTCAACTACTCGGCCTACTTAGTTCAAAAAGTCGAACTCTAACAACTACAACGATAAAAACAAATTTGGACGCAAAAGTGTTTGCAGACTTACCATCTTCCATTCATTAGCTCAGTACACTTGTGAGCATCATATGTATCTTTGAATATCACCAGAACAACTCCTTGAGGATGGTTCTCGCATACCGCAAGCAAAAAAAGTAACATGTCAATTTTTAGCTCAACAATCAACAACTGTGAGGCATTGTCTTCAAGCAAGAGAAATAATCTCAATCAAGACTCAAACAAAGAGTTTTGGGTTTTTAGTCATAACCACCGACTAATCCACACATGGACAACAAATGAATCATATTGGGAACCAAGAAAAGTAAAAAGATCACTATTCTCATGAAGAGAATGAAGGGAAAATGAAAGATGGTTATACTTGCCTTCACAATATCAACTCGCTTAGATAACATAGTGAGGATGCCATCGCTTGATTAGACAACATCAACTCCAGAACCAATAGAATTATAGTGAGGATGCCATCTCGCAATATTGTTTCGTAAAAAAGGAACTTTCAAGACTAGTAAATAGAATGAAAGAAAAATATTCTAAGAAATCTAAGAAAAGCATCTTACCTTGTTTTGGTTTTGTAAACCGGTTCTTATGATGGCTGTTAACAATCGGCTTCCGACGGTAGTAGTTTATCATCCTTGAAGAGTTGGTAAGGATTCAAAGACTATAATCTCAAGTCCCAACCTCCCACCATTAAATCCCAACCTCGACATATTTCAAATTTTATCCCATGCCATAATGAAATCACTATTTACTTATACCAAAGAAGTTCGCTTATAATGCAGTGTGATCACAACAGAGACTTACCAGAGAAAGATCATCAACGACATAATCCAAGAGAAAAAGATCATCAAGTGTAATACCTCGCAAGAAAGTGAAATCCAAAGGTTAATATCAACAAATTTCAAAGAAAAATGGGACAATACGTAATCAAATGAACTTACCAGGGATTGATATTCCCCCTTATACTCCTGCAAACTACAAACATATACATATACAGGAACCAAACAAATGCAAGAAGTAAAATTCATTCACATAGATATATATTACATACCAAGTTTTTTTTTCAGTTAAAATTAAACTACTTCCCTTATACATAGTTGCATAAGAATCTTCACAGAGATATATATTACATACCAAGTTTTTTTTTCAAATAAAAGTAAAATACTTATGCATAGTTGCATAAGAATCGCGCATCATAATCTTCTTATGCACAAATGCGTAAGTGTGAAAATTAGCACAAGTGTGAAAATTAGCAAAAATAAAGTAAAATGCCGTCCGAGCATTAGCATATAAAGTAAAAGTCATATATGTTTATCGTTGATATACGCAAAAGATGATGGCTGAGACATCTTCATAGCATCTCCAAAAAAACAGTTCAACCCTCCTAATTATATAAGATGCACATCTTTGGATGCACCACAAGTCCTCCAATTCCAACTTCTTGAAAGGTTCGTGCAAACTTGTTAAATTTTGAAGTCGGTTCATCTGGCATGAGAATGTGATCAAGCACTACCTTCTCATGATTAGACGCTTTCAGTGAGCCGTGAGCCATTTTTGCAAATTCACCTGCATAAACTCTACCAACAAAGAATAGCCTCATCATTGATGTTCAACAATGAACATTTTATATCGAACCTACAACTGATCGAGCTGGTGATATGGTTTCAAAGCAGCATGCTGATTTTCCACCAAGGAGTATGAGCAGGGAACTTGTATTGCCACCAAGGAGCCCGGAAAGCAGGTGAACCGGGTATTGCTCACCGCAGAGTATGAGCAGGTGAACTAGTATGAACATGTGAACTATCCAAGTGGTTCGAGGCAATAAATGAGGATTGTCCAGATTGGATATTATTGACAACGTTACATAAGGTTCCAAAGCCTTCAAGTAGAAACCCCATCTTGGTACCCAAATCTTTCACCGATGCTTGAGCTCTCCATCCTTAGACTTCATTTCAAAGAACTTTCGCACGCGCAGAGCTGAATAGTCATATTGTGTACGAGAAACCGCACCAACAAAGACGAACCCGTCCCCTTGTATCCTTACCAAAAGCTATAGTCAATGGATCAGCTTCATCTACATAAGAACCCGAATCTTGTTTTTCCTTGATATCTAGTCTGCGCCTTCTTCGATCATCCCGTAATTTCGAGAAAGTTTATTCAGTTGAATATCAAATTACTGTACTAGTGTATGGTTTAGGAAACTAGTTTAGAAACATTCTCACATAGTATTTCTGTGCACTAGGTAGTATTTTCCCACCCTCTTGTGTATGGGCTTTAATCCACACATCAGAGGTAGTGATTTCTACTCCAGGATTCTCCAGCTCCTAAAATCGATGAGTTGATTAATAAATTTATTATCAATTATCTACATGTACCCTAAAATCGAGAAGTTGAATTTCATAAATCACAAAACATTGTCGATAGAGTATACATACCAATTCAGCTCTCACCAAACTATGAGGTTTGCGACCGGAGGTATGACTGTAATCATACTTCTCCCTTTTCCTCTTATTATCCAATCTATTTTTCTGAACCTTTTCATCCTCCTCGTTGCGACAGAATGCTTTCCAGTCTTCATCAGGCTACATTTGGAGGAGTACGTGCAAGATCCTTTCTTCATAAGTGGGATATGGATCATAATATGCTTTTCGTAACTCCCACTTACGTCGCCTCCATGGATCGACATCCCCTTACCACGCTTGCTTTACAAGCATCGTGCAATAGATACGATATCTCAAAAACACAACATCATGCTTACATTCAAATAAAGTTAACATAAGTATGAACATAAATCAAATTGAGGTAAGTCTCGTACTTGTAGTTCCTCCCAGGACATCGTCTTTGTAATACTCGTGCACCATCTTCCAGTTTTGTAGGAGATAGGAATATGATTACGAACCAACGAGCCCTTCAGCTGCCAAGTTTTGTTGAATTCCTCGACATCGGAAGTCCATTTTCATCTACCTCCACTGCTGCCATGATAACCTGTAAATAACAGTTAACGAGCATCTAAAAATTATTTTCCCATGAACCGTGTAACTATCACATATGAATAAAGAACACAATCAAGTTTCTCAAACAAAACAGAACCTATTACATTTGCACAAGTAATAAAACTAATTTCAACAAAATCTTGCATTGACATCGACATCATTTTAAACCTGCACTCCAACACACATAAATTTTTCTAGACTCTCATTGTCGGAAAAGCCGACCGATAAGTAGTAGGATATTCAATTGCATCTACTAAGGAAGTTAATCCTTGTTGTGAATGCAAGACCGAGACCATCCCTCATCGTAAATATCCTTTGAGTAAAACACTTGTGTCGCCTTCGAGGCAAGAATAAATGGCTCATCCATAACTTGATTGATGCTTTGCAGCTTAGACAAGTTAACTTTTATTAAGTTTGAGTTAGGATCAACTTTGCACCCATTAGTCTTATCTTGAACTCTCGACCCACCACAATAAAAAACCTGTTTCTTCGAACTCCATATAATTCAACTTAAGAATCTCGCTTAATAACTCCATAATAAGTTACTTCTTTTTCCACTGAATCTTTTTGGCTCGTAATTGCTCGGATAGACACACCACTGTTTTGTGATACAGCCGCCTCCTCATACCTATGTGCAGAGAAAATAAAGCCATTTACTTGGTATTTCTTATATGACGTGCCTTGAACCGAGGTCCATGCACCAGCGCCAAAGTACGTAATTTCCAACTTTGGCATCTAACAACTTGAGAACATATGTGTGTCAGTTGCATTGCCCAAACCACTCAATGTTTTACTTAAAATTAGTTCGAATCTAGTATGTATTACCTCGTCGCGTAGCCAAAAATAGAAACTCTTTGAGGTATTATTGGCGTTGTTAACATAGGAATCATACTTTCTGAAACCAAACAACAATGCAAGTACAATCAGATAGACAGACCTAATAATCAAACAACATCTCTAAGGTGTCAAAGTTAAAAATGTACCTTTGCCAGGTCCTCTATTCCAACATACTTAGACATAACCCACTTGCGAGCTTGCTCAAATTGTACTTGAGTTAATTTGATACTCTTAGCTTTACTCAAAGGAATCTCATCGGCAAACTCATCATCATCATCTAAAAAGGCTTGTCGGGTATGTTTATGAGTACCATCACCATCAGTTGACAATTCCTCCATACAAGATAAGCTTGCTTCACGCAATGTATAACCTCTTGCAATGCAGCCATCAATATACCTTTTATTGCGTACCAAACCTTTGAAACCTTTCATTAACCTATAAATATCAAGAAAATATACCATAGTATTACAACTTGCGTTACACGAAAACTACAAGCAAGCCAACTACCCACCTCAAGATAAATTCGTAATAAAATCATGTCTACTACGGCCTAATATGACCAACTTGTTGGAAGCAATACTATCAAAAATCGATTCCATATAACTACCTAAGTATTGTCTCGCAATGCTAGACTTATATATATTCATGAAAGTAAAACTTATTATATATGTTCATGTAACGCAGATGAAAACTAAATGCATCATTGTGGTCATAGATAATATTACCACTATTCTTTATCCGAATTGAACATTCAAGAATGACAATTCTCGACAAATGCAAATAAACAACCAAGAACATCAACAAATTACACTTGTAATTAGAGTTTTCATAAAAATATACAAAAATAGAATAAGTTTAAGTAATTACCTCTCAAAGGGATACATCCACCTATATCTGACCGGACCGCAGACTAGAGCTTCATCAGCCAAATGCACCATCAAGTGTATGCTAATGACGAAAAAAGAAGGAGGAAAATGTTTTTCCAAAACACACATAGCTTCCACCGAGAGTAGCTTTTGCTCTTAAAAGATGTTCTCTATTAATAACCTTTCGCACACAAAATTCTCGAAAAATAGACTTATCCGATGAAGAGCAACCCGTAGATCTTTAGGTAGTGAAGTCGCCGTATGAACCAAAGAAAGGAAACAAATGTTGCATGAAAACATGGTAATCATGGGATTTGAAATTCTTTAGCTCGGGGGATCAATGCTGACACTCACTGCGGAGATTGGAAGAGAAACGAGAAGGCACTTTTAAGTTCTTCAAAACAAGACAAAATGCCACTTTCTCCTTCTTTGTCATGGCAAAAGTTCCATCTTCCATTGTCGTTTTACCACCACTTCATCTACTTTCAACCATAACTTCTTGTTAATCCCCATGACTTCCATGTCTTTACGTGCACTAGGACTATCTTTTGACTTGCTATTACCCATAACAGGTGTTAATAAGATGCTCAAAGATGTTCTTCTCTCGTATGCATAACGTCCGTAATATGCCTGACTGCATTTGAACCCCAATATGGCAAATCATAAAGAATAGATCTTCTAGAGAATAATGAGTGGTCATGAACTCCGATCTTCTATATCGGCACCAACTTCATTCCCGACTTCACTTTCCTTTTACGTTTCGGACTTGCTCACTGATGGTGGCTTGCCCTTACCCTTTTTGGTTCCGATATTTGCAACCATCTCCCGAATTTGTAGCCCCATGTAAGCGGCCATGGAGCTGAACCATGCTCTACCCTCCACCGAAATGTGTTCTATCATCTCGATACTTGTGCTTCACTGCATCCACCTTCCGTGTCCCATGTAACAAATCTTCTTACTAAACTACAGATATTCGTAAAGTGTCCCTTCTCCACATGTTGGACAAGCATAATATCCATGTGTAACACACCCAAACTAAAGTTCCTAATGCCGGAAAATCATGAATAGCCCATAATAGTCTTGCTTTCATCGAAATTCGCTTTTATCAGTAAGCATCATATGTTATAACACCTTCATTCCACAACCGCAACAACTCCTCTATTAATGGTCAGAAATACACATCAATATCTTTACCGGTGCTCTTGGTCCCGAAATTAACAAACACAACATCGCGAACTCTCGCTTCATACACATCGAAGGAGGAAGATTGTACGGACATATAATAATCGGCCAACAAACTGTGACTAAGTCCGAAACACCCATTCGGTTGAAGCCATCTGTCGAAATCCCAAGTGTCACATTTCTTGGCTCCTTGGCGAACTCCGGAGAAAAGTTATCTCGCACATTTCCAAGTCAAGAATCTACCGGATGACGCATAACATTCATATCCGACTTTGCTCTATGATGCCAATAAAATGCCTCTCGCTATCCACTAACACCGTAAAACCTTTGCAACCTCTTAATCAATGAAAAATGTCTCAAAGTCTTTTGAGCAACTTGCGTAAGTTTCCTCTCATCATTGAATACCTTCTTATACCTAGACTCTTGACAAACAGACACTTTACAAGTGATTCATGTTCTTTCCAAAGATAAAATACAAATCATTAACGCAAGCATCATAGGTTACGTAATCCATTCCCACTTCTTGAATCATCTTTTTTACATCATGATACTTAGACGGCAGTGTGTTATCTTCCGGAAGCAACTCCTTCATCAATTCTAATAGTGCAGTGACACCATTATCTAAAAATCCATATTGGGTCTTTATGTTATTCAATTGTATAAAGCAAAGATACAAAGGCCTTTTCCTTTAGGACATGATGGGTACAAAGGTTCTCTTGCACGCTCATAAAAAGACCTTGTTTTGTTGTGGCTGCTGTGTGGTCTAACATTCTCATCTACACTAGGATTCTCATCTATATTAGGATCAACATTATCACCAACATTCTCACCAACATCTACTACATTCTCATCTACATTTCCTATATTCTCGGCTACATTTCCCACATTCTCAGCAACATCCCTGACCTTATCTCCTACTGATCTTTCACCATGAAAACGCCATATTATATATGTTGGGATAATACCATTCTTGAGCAAATGAAAACTAATTTCTTTAAGTGGAAGCTTTTCTTTACCATTCTTACAAATTTACAAGGACAGAGAACACCATACTGTCACCACCATTTCTACGAACAAACTCTATAAATGACCTTACACCTTGTATGTATTTACTGCAATTCCGGTACAACTCATCCACTCCTTATCAACAGTAGAAGACATATTTGATTACCCTATATTATGATTCCTAAAGACATACAATATACATGTCAAAAATTATACAAATAGTTCATCCACACCATCCATATAAAGAATAAACCGTAATCTATGCACAGAACATCACAAATCTTACTTAGATAGTAACACTACATATGATTATTACATCCAATATTTGTTGAAACATACCATAATCCTAGTCTTAGCATACTCAACAACTTGAAAAACACAATATTATACGTATAGATCTTATTGATTCATACTACCATAAATAATTTATCATTGTAAGTTCTGGTTCAAGTACAAGAACACTTCAATAACTCGTATAATACTTCATCATGGAATAAAGAAGAGGACCATACTTGATTAGCAATAGCAAATGCAATAACTCCTTACAAAATCTCGGATTGAATCTTCCACCCGCAGTAAATAGCATAAAGAAAACCATGAGCAAATACTGAATATTACAATGAACATATATAGTTTAAGTTTTAGGGGTCTAAACCCGTAGTGAACCAATTTTCGTGAGAACCAATTTTCATGAAAAGAAGCCTTATTTCACGAACCATACTCATTAGTTCCTATCATATAATGCTAAGATGCTAACGAAAAAAACAGGGGCGAGAAGATTGACAAGGACTACTAAAAACTGACTACATTAAGAATAATAGAAACATTATTCATAAGTAGTAACTATGTGGTTCACTATATTACAGTAAGACTACTCTCTTTACACAAGACTTAAGGAAACCAGTTTGTTTGAGTCTATATACAATCAAAATAGTAACCACTTGAATATTGGACATATCTAGTAGTTCGCAAATCTGAGTAACAAGAATACATGATGCGACGAGCGATACACTTAATGTTAATAGCTTAATACATTAACCAAACCTAGTACATACATATTATCAAATGCTTTTCGACACCACAAAAGACATATACAAAACGTACAGATTAGGCAAAAGCTTTTGCACACTCACTCAAGCCAAATGTAGTATTCACTTTCCCCTTCCTTGAGTTCGCTTTCAGCTGTAGATATATCCCCTGACACTAAAAGGAAAAATAATCAACAAGGTCCAGTGGAAGCTTATAGTAAAAATGGTAATTACCGATAAAAGGCGTAACATGGAAAGAACATATTATAACCCAGATTTAAGGAATATCAATTTCATCATTAACTCACCAAATAGTCTATCCTCATGAAAACCCTCAAACCATGAGATTAGTATTATCGCAAACAGAAGAAGAAAATAAAAGAAAACAAAACAATCATGTGGAGTATGCACACGAATGGGTCTCCTAAATAACTTTATATATGTCCAATAGAAAATAAAAGAAAACAGAACACCTAAACAATGCATACTACACACACCCATCGACACAGCTTAATATGCACACCAATCGAATAAAAATATCCAATAGTTCAAATTTGAGAACAACATAAAAAAGTCGATGAAACCCATTAACATACAAAACATCCAACATAAAATTAGCTTAAATTCTCAACATGTCTCTGAAATAAAATCTTACATACATCTTTCCACTTCTACAATCCCGACCTCTTAAACCAATACGAAACGAATTATCGAAGTTAGCCAATCCTACACTATAATTACTATTTCAGCTGAAGTTTCTATCTAGACAGTAATTACCAATACTCTATATCATTTTCAAATCCTTGTTAAACATTCCTAAATTTATACTGGTTCAATCCAAAACTAAAAATTCCTAAGTGTAAACAACAGAACAAAAACGATGTCTCAAAGATTGTCCTTTAGAAAATTAATACTAGCCTACTTTTTTCAGATCTAATCACAACTTTAAACTTAAGTAACTCTAATAATTGAATCCATACTTTGAAAGAAAACATTTAAGCATACCCTAATCTCACCTCAAACCAGATTAATACTCACCTTCTTTATTCTTCTTTCCCCTTTAAACAAAATACATAAAACCCTACGTATCAATCTACCAAAACACACAAAAAATACATCATTAATCGATTTGAACAAAAAATACAAAACCCTAACTATCAAACCCAATCTACCAAACCCTAACTATCAAAAACTAACAGAAAAAGCAGCATCAATCGATTTAAACCTTATATAACAACGCTAATCATCATCCATACCTAGCTTCCTCGCATTTCAACGGCGAGAAAGATTCATGGCGGGAGTTTTTTTTTCTTCAGAGAAAGAGAGTGAGAGAGAGACGAGTGTTGAATGATTGAATGGGATATTTTCTCTAAGGATAAGAGGAGTGCACACACGAAATTTGCACGCTCTGGGAAAAAAAGTAAAAAAAAGTTTGCTTTGGTGTTTTTTTGTCACACGGGTACTTCGCACGCCTAAAACAGTAAACTTGATTGTGAATAGCAATCGAGGAATGGCAAAGCGAAATTAGCAACAAGAGATAGCTGTTGGGCATTTTTAGCAACAGAAATTATAATCGAAAATTAGCAACCGCAACATTTCCGTTGCTAATTTGAGTTGCTATCCGCCAATATGGTGTAGTGGGAGCAGCAGACGCGGAGGAGGCAAAGCTGCGCTCCGAGCCGGCCTCGGTTAAGGCCAAGTTAGCGGTTCTTGAGAAGAACTCCTCGTTTCTATTTCTGTGTCCGCGCTTCTTCTTCTTTTGGTAGTTTCTCGCTCCTTATTTGTTCTCGAGTTTTCTCCTTCTTCCTCCTCCCGTTGTACCGTCTTCTTCGCGGAGTCCCCGAATTGTTGTGGCTTCGGAATGAGAGGACTCGTCAAAAAGGTCGCATTCTTTGAGTTAGTTGAAAAACTTAAGAGTGAGTCGGCGAAATGGAATGCCCGCGGGATGTTCATAACGCTATGGTCGAAGAATGGCGTAAGAAAAAGCATTGCTTGGTAGATCTTCAAAATCGAAATAACCATGACCGCCACTTGTTCAACGGGGCTTTTTATGGACGCGGGATAATCTTGAGAAAGCCCGCGGGTAGATTTCCTCTTTAGAAATTAAGCTTAATGTAATGGAAGACGAGCTGCGGCGAGCGGTCTTCACCCCTCGGATGTGCGGACTTATATGCAAATGCGTCTGCCAAGGAAAGAGACGATGCTGGGCAGCGTGTAGTGCTCTCGGTGGTGCTTTATCCGCGTCTCGAGCCGATGTGGCTCGTCGGGTTGAGCCAAGAGAGACTTAGAGGTGACTATGTATCGCCTTAACAAGGGATTGGAATCAAGAATGATGAGGTTAATCGATATCGTCATTATGACTCGATGCTTCAAATGATCCGAGCGCGAAGTTGGTATGCTCATAATCTTCCGCAGGTAGATTATGATAGGTTATCGATGAATATGATTATGCCGAAGCAAAGGATTCCCACGGTTGACCATTGTGAAGGTATACGTTTTTGTCATCGAGTGTGCTTTGTGTTGTATTTGTTATAACTTTGTTTTCTCCTTTGTCCGTAGAGCTCCAAGGACAAGAAAGTCATGGATGGAAAGTTTGCCGAAGCTCGTGTTAAGGTAGTTCAATTGGAGGGCCAAGTGAATTCTCTGAGGAAATGTTGAAGCAAGCCAATCGAAGGGTAGACCAGCCTTTCCACTTCCCGAATCAAATGAGATGAAAAACGTAGCCATAGGCTTCGTGGCTCTTAAGCGGCTAGCGAAGAGATTAACAGTGGTTCTCGGTGAGATTGAGTTGGATCTCAAGAAGAGTCATGGGTCGACCAAGAATTATACCCGGCGCCCGTGCCCGCGCTTCCGTCAAGTTCTTCTCCGGGCCCTCCTCGGTGGTAGTGTTCCCTCATCAATGAAGGATAAACTGCGGGATAACGCTCCTTCTCGAGACCGTAGCTAGTATGCTAGGGATTGATCTCGCTTCTTATCCTTTTGGCGTTTTTGCTATTTTGCTTGTAATCAATCGCCATGTACTAGATCAAACTTTGGTGTTTAAATCGACTTTGAATTTTGTTGAATTTACATCTATCGCCTTTACACATTAAGTTAAACATAATGAGTAATTCCGTAGTGTTTATCAATTTTTGAATTTGAGAAAGTGTATTGTCTCGTGCAATTCCGTAGGTTGATATCCCCGAATTGTCTTGTGACCTTGCACCCCGCCCAGCCTAATTCCTTGGCCGAGGATTTCGAACGGTGGGGGTCCGGCGACGTTCAAGGATATATTCCATTGAGTTCGTGGGCTTGTAATATTGCTCGGGTATCTCATTCTCGTGGGAAGTCGCCTCCGGTCATACACTTATAGACACTTACGGAGGAGTTCCGAGAGATTGCATTTGTATGCTCCGATATGTTGCGTGTGTGTGTATTGCTCCATATTGCCGTGGGTATGATCCACGCTTTGTGCGGGATATCCCTCTTAGTATAGTGCCAATTCTTAATAATAATAACTGCACAATGATTTACGTGGTTCAGCCTAAGGCCTACGTCCCACGGGTAACGATAGTATCGATGTTTTATTAAGATGTGGCATGGTTTACAATGTACATTGTGTAAATATATACATGTGTCTCATACTATATAGGTTGTGACCTGGAATAAATTGGAATGTGTATGGGTAATGAATAGAATATTGTAGGATGTGTCCTTTGAAAATGAGAGCTTGTATTGATTAAAAAGTTAAGGCGCATACTCCTTCGTCGGGATATAGAGACATGCACTGTAAATCCGCTTTTCTTCTTCCGAAAGGCATACGCAGTGGTGGGTTATGAGTAGTATGGCTTGAGATATTTGGCATTCCACGGATGCATGAGGATTTCCCCTTTCGTGTTACGCAGATAGTAAGAGCCATTTCCCCGCGATGTCGTATTACGTAGGTCCTCCCCAAGTCAAGTTGGTGCTAATTTTCCCCACTTCTTTTCTCGCCGGTATTGGGGAATGGTTCTCAACACATACCGCCCTTCTACAAAATTCCTAAGTTTCACTTTTTGTTATATTCGTGGCTAGCCTGCGTTGGTAGTTTTCATTCTTTGTAGTGTCGCTTCTCTCCTTTCTTCGAGATCGTCAAGCTTTTCCAACATCATGTCCGTGGTGAGGTTCTTTTCCCATGCTTCGTCTTTGTTGTTGGAAGTAGGATTTCCGTAGGGATCACCGCTTCGCTCTCCGTATGTGAGTAAAAAACGGAGACTCCCCAGTAGCTGATCTTCGAGTCGTCCTATATGCCCATGGAACGTTATGCAACCGCTCACACCACCGCCTTGTATTCGTCTAGTTGTTTTTTAAGGATAAGCGCCAAAGTTTTATTTGTGGCTTCGCTTGTCCGTTGCTTTGTGGATATATGGGGTGGATTTGTTTTTTCGAATCTTGAAGGTGTCGAACAAAGAAGTCGATATTCTTCCCTTGCAGCTTGTTTACCGTTGTCAAACTATCTCTGCATGGGGATGCCAAACCTCGCAGATGATATTTTGAAAAATGAAAGTAAACACGTCCCGAATCCCGAATTCTTGCCAATGCCTTTGCTTCTACCCACTTGCTGAAATAGTCCGTTGCCACTATCGAAATCTTCTCTTCCCCAGTCCCCGATACGAGTGGGCCTACTATGTCGATACCCCATTTCCCGGGGGCACCTGACCGTCCACGAGTTTAACTTTGTGGTCATGGATTCGTTACCAAACCTTTGACATTCTTCGCATCTTTCGCCATTCTAGCCGCATCTTGGATCATGGTAGGCCGCAGAGTAACCCCGCGTCTTTGCCTTATCTCGCTAGGGACCTCATTCCACCGTGATTCCCGTCTCCTCTCGTGGATATCTTTCAAGATGATATGTCCCTCCGACCGGATAGGCAATGGCTCGAAGTGGCCCGAGGAATGATTTTCGTATAAGGTTTGGTCCCTTAATTCGTACATCCCTCGCTCTCCGGGATTGTATTTTTCTAGCCCTCGCTTGATATTCTCGGGGGAGTTTCCCTCTTTAAGAAAGAATGGATTTCGATTCTCCAACTGCTTCCCGATCAGATCGTCATCTTCGCCAGCTTGTCGCGTGATATCATCGTCCTGGAAGTCGTCGAATATGTGCTCTCCGACATCATCATCGAGATATCCTCTTCCTTAGATTTGCGCGGTTAGCCGCGCATGTCTCTTGGAGCTTGATGGATGGTTCGTACACTCTTGTTATCTTGATGGCTTTGACATCCTCATTTTTAAGCATGGATGATATGTATGCCAGGGGCATCTCGCGTGTCTAAGCTCCTTCCTACGCAGATGTCGGAATTTGATTTTTGGTATTTGGGAAGCCAATGTTTGTACCCGAGCCATGTACGTCATCAACGTTTCGTCATACACATTGTATTCGTAGCCTATCTCGTCGTATGATTAGTTGTGAGTCACTTGTCAACCGTACTTCTTGTATCCCTAATTCAATTATCAAACGGAGTGCGTGGATCACACCTTCATATTCTACGATGTTGTTTGTATGGCCTTCGACCAATCAATGCGTGCACACTCTGTCCCCGTGGGTGTGGTGATGACGATGCCTATCCCTCGCGCCCTCTATTTTTGGAGCCATCAACAAAGACCTCCCATTGTCGTGGTTTACCGGTTCAAGAATATTATTTGGCTCTAGTTTTTCTATTTCCTGGCTCCCACAGCCCTCCATCCTTGTATGCGCACTTCTTCTTCGTTGTCCAAAGGTAGGTCTCGCTAGAAAGTCCGCTAATACTTGCGATTTCTGGGAATGTTGGAGCTCATAGTGGATGTTGAACTCGGTCGAGGTACGTGCTCCATTTTGCTATGCGTCCTACCTTTCCCCGCCCCTTTGAGGATGGTCTCTAAGGGTGCTCGACATGGGATACGTATGTCGTGTGTTAAGAAGTACGTCCTTAGTTTTAATGTAGACCATACGACTGCTAAGATTAGTGTTCGATTCTCGTAGTTCCTTTCCGCGAAATTCGTGGTTTTGCTGACATAGTAGATCGGTTGCTCCTCCTTTGTGTGGGTTCTGACGAGTACTGCACTTACTGCATCGTCTGTCGCCGCAATGTATAGTGCCAAAACCTCATCCGGGTCCGGTTTCTGAAGGATGGGGATTTCTGCTAGGTACTGTTGATACCCAAGAAGGCTTCTTCGCATTCTCGCCGTCCATTCAAATTTCGTCCCTTTTTTAGTATGTTGAAAAAGAGTTTGCACCTATCCGAGGATCTTGAGATGAACCTTCCTGTGGCTGCTAGGGATCCATTGAGCTTTTGTACCTCTTTTTAGGTTCTTTGGAGACGGCATGTCTACTATGGCTCGGATTTTTGCGGATCTACTTCGATGCCTCTTTTTGTCACCAGGTACCCAAGGAATTTTCCCGAGGTTACTCCGAAAGTGCATTTTTCCTAGTTTACCTTCATATTGTGTTTTCTCATAGCTTCAAGATGTCCCTCATGTCCCGGTGGTGGTCCTTCCTTAACCTCGCTCTTTACGAGCATATCGTCAACATAGACCTCTAAGGTCCCGCCGATCCATGGCTTGAAAATGGCATCGACCATCCTTTGGTACGTTGCTCCCGCATTCCGGAGCCCGAAAGGCATCCTTACGTAGCAATACGAGACCATGGGGTGTGTAAAATGCAAGATGTCAGCTGATCTTCTTCGCAAAAATAATTGGTTGTATCCGGAGTATCCGTCCATGAATGATAACTCTTCGTATCCTTCTACCGCATCGACTAGCCGGGTCAATGCCTGGTAGCGGTAACTATCTTGGGTCATGCTTTGTTCAGGTTGGTGAAGTCGATGCATTATGACCCTCCATTCTTCTTTGGTACTATTACCATGTTTGAGATCCAAGTGGGATATTTGACTTCTTTTATAAAACCGCCTCCAACAGCTTTTTCGCACTCCGTTTCTCTTTTGCTTTATGATACTCAGAGCCACCTTTCGTATCTTTTGTCGTACATGTGGTGTGTGCCAGTTTGATGCGTAGCTCATGTTGTACTATCTCGAGGGTCTATTCCCGCATATCGATAGTTTCCATGCGAAGATGTCCGCGTATTCCTTTAGTAGTTCTATTAGTGAGGCTTCGCGTTCTCCGTCCATTAGAGTTCCTATCTTGATCTTCTTTGGATACTCCTCCGTTCCTATGTTAATTTCCTTCACCGCTTCAAGGATGTGAATGTGGGTTTTGGTTCCCCTGTGAGGAACTTTCTTTAATTGCTATTTGGTAGGCTCGGGTTCTTTGTTCGCAAGAGCGCCCGGCTTGCGTTTGATGTTGATGCCTCCGTGTTTCCCTACGGAATTCCCTTTAGACAAGTTTTTTCCTCGAGATCTCTTCCAAGTACTCACAATGGCTTTGTCCTTGGATATTGCTTTGTTCCTGGCCCCGCTGGGTTCTTCTTTCCTCATCTTCTTCATTATTTAGCCGTATTTGCATTGCCCGGCATTCCTTTGCGGAAACTTGATCACCCTTGATTTCCATCACCCCGGTGGGAGTAGGAAACCTAAGGTATTGATGGTAGGTGGATGCGACTCCCTTAAGCTTGTGGACCCATTTTCGTCCAATAATGGCATTGTAGGGTGAAGGCGCGTTCACCACACTAAAGCGGGCGTTAACTTTCATCGGACCAAATGTCTACTTGCAAAATAATATCCCCGACAGGCTTCGTAGCCGCACCATTGAATCCGTAGATGGTGTAGTGCGAGGTCAAGAGTTGCTCGTCATTAAGCTCCATACGCTTGAAGGTATCATAGAATGTAGACGTTCACGGAGCTCCTCCATCAATGAGTATTTTCTTTATGTTGCATCCTCGCGATTGGCAAAGTGAGGATCAAAGGGTCGCTTGTGATCTTCCATGTCGTCCTCAATGTCCTCGGCCTCGAAGGTTAGGGGTGCGTTCATCCACTCTTCGTGCTCTTCCACTTCTTTTCCATCTAAGTTGTAGAGCTCACAATAGTCTTCAAACCGTTTCCTCGCCCTTTTCCCTATCTCGTGCGGTTAGGGTTGGTTCTTTGTTTTCCGAAGCAGATATAGTGTTCAGCTATAACGATTACCCTCCGGCAATTGGACCTCGTTTGTCAAGCAGCGTTTGGTTCTGTCCTCGGTTCCGGCCTTTTCTATATACTCCTTGAGATCCCCCGCATCAATCGGCCTTTTGTATCGCTATCTTAAGATTTTTGCACTTCTCGGTTGAGTGCCCGTAGAAGCGATGGAAATCGCAATACTCTTTGGATTCTCGCCGAGGCCGGTGGTTGTTTCCCTTAGACCAAGGCCAGTCTAGGTCTTCACGATTCTTGATCTCCTTTAGAATGCGTGAGTAGCTGGTAATGAGATTTGTGTAGACTCGGTCCTCAAATTTTCTTCCACCCCTTTGTGGTCATCTTTCCGATCCTTTGGCGTTCGCTTGATCTGTTCGCTAATTCCGCGGAATTGGTCCGTGGGGTCGTTGAGCCTGCTCTCGGGTTCTCTCTTTGAATTTCTTCCAACCTTGCATGTTTTTCGATGATTATCCTCAAATCTCCTTCTCAGTGGTTGGAGAGGTACTCAGGATTTCAACAAACAAAGGGCTCATCCTGTCGAGCCCCCATTTGTAACAATTAATACTCACCACGGGATCCACATGTCCTATGGCTTGACATATCTTGTGCCACCTATCTGTGTATTCTCGAATGGATTCCTTGTATTTGATTGCAAGTGAGAAGAGCTTGTCCATCCCTGTGTTTACAACCTTGTTGTACATATAAGTAGCCAAGAATTTTTCCGTGAGTTGATCATACGAATTGATGCATCCAGGCTTGAGGTTATCAAACCAAGATAGGGCGGATCCTTTCGGGCTTGAAGGGAAGTATCTCGCAGAGTATAGCCTCGCCGTGGTCCCATCCGCCATTACCCCGTTGTAATATCGTAGGTGAGCAAATGGGATCGGTGGATCCGTCGTAACACTCGAAGGATGGGACCGGGCACTTCGGGGTATGGTAGCGGTGGCCAATCGTTGTGTGAGTGGGGTGGTGTTGGCTTCCTTCATAACTGCTCTAGTCTTCCACCTCCTCGCCCGGTCTTGATTTGATTAATCTCTCGCTAACATCTCCGCGCGAGAGATTCTCCATTGCCAAACAAGTGTTCTTCTTGAATGGAAGGGCGTGCCTTCCTTGTAGATTTCGACGTCGTGGCCTCCTCCTCATCGTAGTAATCTAATGTATCCGGTTATAGTCCGGCCGGACCTTCTATTATTCTCGCGCACCTCTTCGGTGACTATTGCGTGTGTTCTCGAGGATCATCCTCCTGGTCTCTATTCTGCACCGCCGAGTTAGCCTCGTCCCCGCCGATTTTCTAGCTCCGCGCTTTGGAGGATCTTCTCTCTTAATTGCCGGTTTTTCTTGGGCTAGTAAGGCCACGCATCCGCGTATGTCTCGTTGATTCCGTTTAGTTCTTCTAATTGCGCCAAAAATCAAAGCGCAGATTGGTTTGATGCTTGATTTGTTCCTATCTGGACTGGGGCTTGTGCCTCGGGGCCGCGGTGTTGGTTCCCTTCGCTATCCGTCTATCCGGCTCTATCATTTCGTAGGATCCTGCGTGCAATTGTTCGTTTTGTTCGTTAGTCTCATGGCATCCCATGGGGGTTCTCGATTATCGATTCTCGCCACCATTTCACGAGGTTCAAATGGGCCGAGTTGTAGCCGTCACTTTGAAGGCGACCATTTGAGAAGTTCCTTCGGTGTTGTGAGCGGTTTTGCTGCCGCGGTCTTCTTTGCTTCCATTGCGATGATACCCGCGTCTCGAAAGGAATGTGCTTTCCGCTCCGTTCGCCTTTTCCATGGTTGAGAACCCCGCGCCATTTTGTTTGCTCCTCGGTTATTACCGGCGTAGTCCTTGGTGTCTCTTTCGAAAACATCTTTGTTTTCCCGTATCTTGTTCTTCTCCATTGTAATATTCTCGCATGAAAGCACGGAGGTAAACCGAGACAAAAAGTCCACGGGTTAATCGTTAGTTCAAGCTTGTTAGTTTGGCGAGCAATGTGAATAATGTAGACGGATGCGGACTTAACCGGGTAAGGTCCATGGATGGTCGTTTGCAAAAAAGTCCAAATCTTTGGACGGCAATTGTGTTTGAAATAACAGCTTAAAACTCGATCCGTTGGTTTAAAGGTTGCATAATGCCCAGATCTGTTGGTAGAAAACACAATAGACATAAATACGTGCGAAAAGAGTTCGAAACATAGATCCGTTAGTTTGTGTTTGTAAAAGATCCAGATCTGCAGGTAGGAAGTGTAAAGGACACAAATATGTGCGAAGAACGAGTCCTTGAACGAATTTGTTTGTGTTTTTAAGTAAAATTTTTGAGGTAGAGGCTGTGCAGTCACAGGAAAAGATAAATCTTTTTAACGGGACGAAGTCCCTGTTTCTAGCGTCAAATTGTGAGCACGGACATCTGGTGTCATCCGTGGAATCACAAACAATCTTAACATGAATTAGATACATGCATTAAAGTGCGGAAAAAGCATAGTATGCTTAGGTAGATGATGATTCATAGATTCCAAACCCCCGCAAGTTTGTCATGATCTCGTCATCATTCCCAAGGTGATAGATCTGAGATATGGATACATAGATGAAACCATACGAATACAAAAAGTAAAGGAGACGATGATTTACGTGGTTCGGCACTAAGGCCTACATCCACGGATCCGGAGATATCTACTATAGAAGTAAGCGATTACAAAAGTAAGGGAAACGGTGAATTACATGGTTCAGGGAGAGATCTCCCTGAACTCATACTTACTTCTCTCTATTCTCTCTCCTATTTCTTAGTTCTCTCTCTCGACCCCCTTTTCTGTGGAAGGGAGACTCATATATATATAGCTAAACCAAGTGGGTCCACTGACACAGAGCTGTGGGGACCTTATCTTCTTGTGCTCACAGTGCACGGTCCGCGGACTTCCTTATCATCCTCGCGCTTCTATATTACCCACACTCGTCATGCCGACCTATCCTTGTTTCCTCCATGGGGCGTCTGACACGTGCCCCTCTCGAGTATATTGTACTCTGTGCAAGGTCCGCGGACTTCCTTGTCACCCCGTGGCTTCTATCATACCCACGCTCGTTACGCTGGCATATCCTTGCTTCCTCCATGGGGCGTCGACACGTGCCCTCCGAGAGCAAAGATTAAATACGAGTGGTTGGGGCTATCCATCCGTGCGACGGTGTCGGCCCTCCGTCGTCACGTTCAGGTCGGGCTGACTATCCCCAACCGTTGATTACATCTTACCTCGTGATGGGGTAGAGTAACTCATTGGTGTTGTGCGGATCATCTATGTTGGATGCTCCTTTATCTTCGATCGTTGGTCTTGCCGGATGGCACGTTGTCTAAACGCCATGGATGCCCCTATGTGTCATCTCTCTCGAGACATGGCCTCCACGTGGGCTCTGCTAGTACACGTGGCGATGGAGATAAAATAGTGTGCTTACAAGGACCAACAAAGAGGCTTTCAACTCTACCAACACAACCCCTGGAATTTTAACTTTTGAAAAGAATGTATTCTAAAGCTATCTCAATAGAATACATATCACTGAGTCCTTTTGACTCACTCTTAAGATTGCATTTCAGAGATGTTTCTTTTCAGTTAGTATAATGTAATAAAGTTCCCATCAAAAAAAATAATGTAATAAAGCAAGTATGATATGCTAGAATGATTTGCATTTAAAATTTAAGAATTTGAGAAGAGTTTCGTTTTTTTTTTAAAAAAAATTGAAAACTAAAAGAGATGTGAATCCTTTGCCATGAACCATCGATATTACCTCCACTCTAAATCATATCATAGGATCTAAGAGTTTTTTCCAGTCTGCATACTTTGGGTTTTTGGAGAAAACCCAGGTACTGAAAGTATTACTCTAAGGCTAACCCCTATGTATTAGATTGAACTGCTAAACTAGCCAAAAAATGTTGCAAATCATGAAAAAAAAAAAAGAGATTTCAAGGAGGTCCCCAGGGATATGTGTACCGGTGATATCACCGTGATAAATCACGGTGTGTGTAGCACCGTTGCTGAAAGTATTACTCATTCAAGGAGCGAAAGCGAGAGAAGGAGAGAAGAGAGAGAGAGAGAGCGGTAGGACTAGTATCCCCTTCATAAATCACGCAAATTTGAGGGATTTTCTATAGAGTAGTCCATCCGGTCATGGGCTAACCCGATACCCCATCCGGATATTGAGTGTCTGGTAATAATCGTGGTGCTGGGGCAGTTGTTTCAGTCGGTCATGGGTAAACCTGTCATTTTCGAATAAATAAAGAGAGAAAGATTCTAATTTAGTGCTATTCAACTTTACTTTTTTTTTTTTAATCTTTTGGACGAACTAATTCGGATTCTCCAAAGCTTTTTAAATTTTGAGGTATTCCCGTCTGTCATTCGCCATGCCCAAGGGCCAAGCTCATCCAATTTTAGGTTCTATCTCCGTCTGGGCGCTTTCCCTAGAACCTCAATTCAGGTACAGATCTTCATTCTTTTTTCTCATTAATTAATAATAATATCTACTGAAACCTGTAGTATCTAGGTTTGATTTTTATATACATAACACACAAGATAACGAATGACTAATCTTTTAAGGTCTGTTTGATTGTTTATCTGAATTCTGATCAGTATTTAGTAAATTCTAATAAATGGGTAGTATAATCTGAGTCTGAATTCTTCATATTTGTCCTTTTTCTTTTTTCTGAGAAATCTGGAGACAAGTGCCATGGAAAATCTGAAACTGAAAGTTTACCAGCTGATGCAACAGTTTCAGCCAAGTCTTCTCTTTGTGATCATCTGGTCATTCGGCGTAAGCAGGCAGCTGTGTCCATTTCAGGTCAGACATCTCAACATGAGATTGAGGACGAAGAGATTGAACAGCATAAAAAATCTGAAGAGGCGGGAAATGGGATTGAATCTTTTGACCAATCTTCATCCCGTTTAGCAGCGAAACAGATTAGCAAAGAGAAGAAGGTGGTTATCAGTCCAGAGGTTGAACATGCTATTGGCATATTAAACAATGTCATTTCAATGTTCAGGGGAAGTGGAATTAACAGCCAGACTTGGTCTGGATTGGGCTCTACCAATCAAGAGCTTGTAAATTCTGGAACGACACCTCAAGATCATTCTGGCGGTGCAATTTGTGTTGGAGCTCTCAAAACAGACAGAAATGATGCCAGTTTGAGCAAAGACTATTCTGAAGTTACTGTTGAAGTCAGTGGAATCCATGGAGATAGTAACATTAATGGTGGTGAAAAATCCAGGCAAAGAAAGAAGCACAGGTTGTGTTGCTTCCGCTCTGCTGCAGATCAGTAGAGAAAATCCAGGCAAAAAAGTTGTTTCGGATTTGTGAGTGGATTGAGCAATTCATCAACCAAACCAAATTCTTTCGCTTCTCTAGCAACGTATATCATAGTATTTCATGCAAGTAATAGTGGTCTGGTAATGATATCCATATTGAAGCTTTACCAAGTTAAAGAATCTGTAACCCCTTAAAACACCTCTTTAATACTGTCAACAATATCAAAAATCAAAAGGCGAACTATTCATAAATTAAGTTTCAATACATGACTGGCATTGTTATGTTCATAAGAAGTTCAGTGTCAACAATCAAAGGAATAATCCATGACCGCCACGCAAGAATCCTCCACCCAAAGGATGCTGAACGTTTTCAAGCCTGCAATAACAGAAGCCATAGTTTTTTTTCTCCTGCAAGAAGAATTCACAGAGTTGCCAATACAACAAGTAGTCATAAATCATAATATAATCCCCGAATGACAATAAATCAATTAGCAGCAAAGAGACGAATTAAGAGACAAATGTACCTAACTGTAGCAGTAAGAGACAACTGAAACCACAGAACCACATCTACATGTTAAATGCAAACCTGAAATTGAGTCTCTTGGCCCCATGAATTTGCAAAACTTGACCCAGCGAACCTCCCCAGTGGTGATAGTCAGTTCAGCAAAAAACATCTCTCCTCTGGAGCATCAGCAGCATCAGTCTTCTTAACCGTGAAGTTGACATGGTGAAGAATGCATGTCTTGCCAGATATAATGGAACCAGGCTCCACCAGCTCATATTTTTGACCCCATGAATTTTAGGCCAAGGCAAGAGAACAAAAAAGAAGGATGAAGAGAATCCAACAAAAATGGTGATTGATTTCCAGAAAACACCAGGGTCTGTTATCGAGTGCTGCTGTTATCGTTCCTCCAAAAAGGGCTTTCGAGGAGATTGAAGGAAAATAGAATCCATCATTCCTGCCGAGGATGTTCTTTGTGTTGTGGCCACTGATAGATCCTTCGGCTCTCCCACTAGAAGATCAGGATCCCTCCAGAACTTGATAACATGAAGGCTTTCTTCCTCCGTTGATCTCTGAACTATTATACGGGATGCATAACCTTTCTCTTTCATGAGAAGGCTTATCTGTGAGGGATTGTTGGCTGCTAGTGTAATCATGTGCAACAAACCCTTGTTGGACAAGAGTTTGTCAGCAACAGGTAGTATTTTGTCAATAACAGTCCGTCCATCTTCCCCTCCAGCCCAAGCAGAAGCAATTCCATCACGACCTACTTCCTCTTCTGGAGTTGGTACATATGGTGGGTTCACAACCATCACATCAACCTTCCCCACAGTCGTTTTCCCAGCCCCGACGCTGCAATATTATCACATAGTACCTCTGCATGGACGGTATGAGCCTTCAAAGTTTCACTTGTAACTCTCACGGCATGTGGATTAATATCCGTAGCAAAATAGCTGACACTTGCAGCACTGTCCTCCTACCTTAAAAGCAACGTCTTTTTATGCTGACCCATGCCGGATTCTGTGCGCTAAATTTATTAATTGTTTGAAAATTCAAAACTGATTTGGTTAGTGTGATAAGTTGCAAGATAATCTCCATTATCCCACTTTCCTCATTTCATTGCCGCAGAACTCACTCCCCAAAATGATATCACCGCTTCTCTATATTCTTAAAATTCGCCATAAAATCTGTTCGGATAAAAAAAAAATCAATTCATTTCTTTAACTCTATAATCCAACATAAGTTATCTAAACTCTATTCGATCCAAATCAGTTTGATTACAGAGTTAATGAAGTGAACTGTTGTTTTTTTTTCCCGAACAGATTTTATGGCGAGTTATAAATAGTGAATATAGAGAAGCAGTGATATCATTTTGGGGAGTGAGTTACTGCGGCCAATAAATGAGGAAAGTGGGATAATGGAGATTATTTTGCAACTTATCCCACTAACCAATTCAGTTTTGAAAATTTTCAAATAACTAACAAATTTAGCGCACAGAATCTGGTCGGGATCGATACAAAAAGACGTTGCTTTTAATCCACTACCACAACCGACTTACACGCAAAACATGGGTTGAAGCTCTAAAAGATTTCCTCAATCAGCCAAGAGTGCATCAACTAAAGCAAAGGAATCATCACAGGGTTTACAAACCTCTGGATGCCCACTTACAAGGTGAATTTGAGCAATTCGCCAATTCTAGAGGGCATCCTTGATGGAATCTGGTTTGAGATGATGACACAAAAATTTCTAGTTAGAATTTACAAACATTTACAGAATCAACATAATGAACAAAGACAAGGTGCCAGCATAACAATAAATGTTTTAAGTTTACAGAAAATACTATCCGTGGTTTCTAATTTGAAACATGTGTGATCAGCAAAACAAAAACAACCAATTTTTTTTCTTCCACAAAGAAAGTATAACAAGGTTGAGTTCGAGTCAAATACTATCGACACAGTCATTCTAGTTTTGAGTTTAATCCATCTCAAGAAGCCAATAAAGCCAGCCTTAAGCGCAGTCACTTGTTAAGCTGTCTCCGATTACATTTAGGATCAAAATCATAAATGAATTTCTATCAATGAATTTTGGATTTTTGCATAAATTTAGTTAGAAAACATAATTAATCGCACAAAACGCATTATGATTTTTTATCAGTTCAACACTTTTAACCCAGAATTCCAATTTTATCAGTGCTATGATATGTTATCCTCTACCAATCTCAATTTTAAATTCTTCAAGAGAAATCTCAATAACTGATACAAAATTGAAATCTCGAATATTAAACACGAGTTCACCTCCATTGCAATTATTACAGATTGATTACTGAAAAGGAGGAGCACAATGTTTTTTTAGGGTAGAAGAAAAACTAAATTAAAAACTACAATCCCCATCTTGATGAAGTTAGATCTAATAAGAAATTGATGCGTTAGAGAAAATATTCGGGCTTACCATCTTGACGAAGTTACAGAGATTTCACAGTAAACCGTTTTTAACACAAATTCCGAAAAAATAAACAGCTTAATCAAGACAAAACAAAAGAGAAACGGATGATTTTAACAGGAGAATACCTTGAAATCAAACAGGAGAATGCCTTGTAATGAGGTGCTTGCCTTCAATCTGATAAAAGTATTTCAAAAGAGAGAGGAAGTTTCCTTGATTAACCTAAGAAAAGGAACACGAAATTGTCACAGTGGAGCGGGGGTGGTGCTACCGTGGAAACAAACTAGACAAAGGCTTAGGCTTAGTCCTATGGCAAGATATTTAGCCACTAGATTGGCCATCCACGTCAGATAGGACGACCTCCTAACCCTATGGGATGACCAATCTAGCAGCGAAACGCCTAACAATTCGGCTTTGAACGCTTAACCGAACGGCGTTTTCCTTCCTCTCTCCACATTTTTCCTCTCTCTTCACCTTTTTCCCCTCTCTCTCCACAATTTTATTTTTTTTAAAACTAATCATTTATTTCTCTCCCCCACTTTTTCCTCTCTCCCCCACTTTTTCCTCTCTCTTTCCAATACATCACTTCCTCTCTCCATTTACTCCACGTTTTTTCTTTTTTTTTTTTTTTTTCCATACTTTTTCCTTCAACGCCGAATGGTTCGGCGAGTCCAACTTTGTGCACCCCTAAAACCGGGTGCACATTAAAACTTTTGTTATTGGTGCGTTTTTGTAGCTCAAAACCATGCTTGTAATTTAATTTCTCTTTCCAAATATTTTCCAAACAAAAATATCGTTATTTTCTCTTTCTTTCTTTAACCTCTTCTTCTTCTCAAAATTATAATTGGATCAAGTTCATCTTACTCGCGTTTCTGCAGAGTTCATCTTGATGATATCTTAAAGTTAACCTCACATTTATATTATCCAAGATCAGAAGATTTCCGTGATTCTTCTTTTTACCTTTTTTCATATCCATACTTGGCTATAATTTTCTCACTTGTTAACTTTTAGCATAGTGATATCGGCATAAAATAGTTAACCGAGGAGTAATGGGTATTAAGACAATGTAATATCTATCCATGGATTTACACAGTATGAATTTCATCTTATTAGGAAATGTTCCTAATTAATGTTTTAATAGTTGGTCTTTTACTCTGTTTTTTTTTTCTCTCAAAGAAGGGGCTCTTAGATTGGAATCACAACCTATGTTAAAAAGAAAAAAAAAATCTCAAACAAAGCTCTTATTACAGTAAGATGAGAAATGGGTATTGATCAAAATCCCAACCTAAATTTTGCCATCAACAGTCTAAAGAGGAAGAAGATAAATTTGATAGGATGAGTAATCTCATTCATGTATGAAGATTTTTTCTTAAGATTTATGATTAATGGGCCAATCATCTTACTCTATATTTTAGATGATCCTTGTTAATTGATCAAAACGAATTCATCAAATACTAATTCTGATTTCAGGTGTACCGAATTTCAAGAGAGAGAAAAGATATGATGTAAAACGTTTTTACTAAAAATATAAATACGGAATCTGGTTTTGACCGAATAAAGCTCCCAATGAAAACAGCCGGAATGTGCACCCCGGTTTTAGGGGGTGCACAAAGTTGGACTCTGGTTCGGCATTATAGTCACTTTTTGAGTGCCGCACTATTCGGCGTTTCAATCTCGCCGATAGTGCGAATGCGAGCAAATGCTAGGAGAGAGAAGTAGCCAGATTGAGTGTTAACTTTTTTTCCCACACTTTTTTCATGATTTGCAACACTTTTTGGCCAATCTAGCAGTCCAATCTAGCCCGTAGGACTTAGCCTTAGTCCCATGGTGTGCTAATCTGGCAACTAGATTAACAGTCCACATCAGTTAAGAAGTAGATGTCTTTGAATCATTCAAAGAAAAAGTAAATTTAAGAAGTTGCGTTTAATCATTCAAATAAAAATAGATTTAGGTTGCGTTGAATGGTTCTGACGCAACCAATCTCAACAATCATAACAAAAAATAAATCTAGATGCGTTTGAACCATTCTCGAAAAGGTGATTTTGATTGTCTTTGAATCATTCAAATGCAACTATCTCGCTATTAGTTCACATGTGATCAATTGCTAGGGACAGAGAATTAATGTTAACAAATAAACAACATTTTTTTAACAACACTTTTTGGCTAATCTAACAGCCAAATCTACTTCATAAGACTTAGATAGACAAAAAACGTTGCAGATTACACAAAAAATGTTGCTTATTCTTTAACATTACTTCTCGTTCCAAAAAAATCTCGCGTTCCAACTAGTAGCGAGATAGTTTCGCCGAATGGTTCAGCGCATACTTTTCGATGTTTGGTTCAACGCAGATTTATTTATTTTTGATCCGACGGCTGAGATGGTTGCGTTGTTCCATTCAGCTCGGCCACGGAGAATGGTTCAATGCATCTAGATGTTAGATTAGAACTGCCATAATACTTAGGAGGTTATTTTAGCTTCCAATCTAGATACTACGTTAGAAGACCATATGACTTAGCCTATGAAGAAGTCTATTATAAGGCCTCTAACCAAACGGTTTTGAGGGATCCAATGTATTTAAATGTCTTAAATGAGGATAAAGGGTGCTCTAATCTATTACAAAAGTTTAAAAATACCATTCAATGCTTAACCGAATTCTAAATGAAAACCAAAACAAAACCCTAAATCTAATACAATTTTAATAATTCATCTCTGCTCCTTCAGCTATTTTCCCTTAATTCTTTTGCTTTTCCATCTTAATGATAAATAGGTTAGATGTGATCAAATTATGAATTTGAAAATTAGTTAAAAAAAAACAGTCAATTTTCATCATAATGACTGCGATCACGTAAGAATCGACCCACCCCTTTTTGTTGGTTTTAATTGCATAAATAGGTTAGATTTGATCAAATTGAGAATTTAAAATTTAATTTCGAAATAACGTGCGGCGAAGAAATCAACATTTCCATACCCCTAAATCAACTCTACGCTTTGAATAATATTAACTTACAACCGTAAACCAACTTTATGGTTCGAAATAATTATATTTCCAAACCATATGTGAAATTGTCAACCCAAATCTGCGGTTTGGAGTTTTTATTATCCAAACCGTAGATTTATTATACGGTTTGGAAATATAGGTAAACATCAAACCCAATATTTCCCACCGTGGGTGTTTAGTTCCTAAACGTAGATAACCCTTGATTTCTTGTTGTTTACTATACCCAGGGTTTGGTTTACATACCGTAGATGCTTCTCATGGTTCAGTTTTCAAACCATAGTTACTGCTTAACTATTACGATTATGATTATAGAGATTTTTATGATCGTGATTACTATTTTCATTTTTCCTTTTTTTATTTTTCGATTTTAGATTTCAAGCGCTATGTATAAATCAAACCATTAATCTAATTTAGTTTAGTTAACCTAATGTTACACTAATTAACTGAGGATATTTTAGCTATTAATAAAAATGATAGGATAAGGAGTTTTGGAGATTACTATTTCATGACCCGATTTTTTCATTTTGTGAGTCCTCAAAACCATTTGGTAAGAGCGCTTATAATAGGCTTCTTTAAGAATAGAATTATAAAGCAAATATACTCTTATTTTATGTTAGTGCTATGATCCCTAGACTGTCCAAACGGGGAACTTCTTTTGTAACCCATTTCATTTTTTTTTTTTTTTATATCCAAAAGTGGGAATGTTATAAATACCCTTCATTTTTGTTAGCCTTTCACAAATACCCCCGAGGGGTAAAAAATAATTTTTTTGGAGTCAACTTGTGTAAAGTTGTGTCCATTCTGGAAGCAACTTGTGCTAGTTGCGTCCACTTCTGAAAGAAACTTATGCTAGTTTCTTCCACTTTTCAGAAGGTACGGTATTTTTAAAAATTGAACAAGGGTATATTTTAAGGGGCAAATTTTGAAGGATATTTAAATAATGTTCCCTATCTAAAACCCACCATAAAAGATTTCAAATATACAACCCCATAATTAGTTATAGTACTTTTAGTTTACAAAAATAGCCTGATAACTAAACTGGGATAGTAAATCCAATTTTTATCTCTTAAATAAAAATACATCTGTGATATATAAACCTGCCGAGATTGGGGTATACCCAGATTAGTTAGGGTATACCCATTTTATTCCCATCCAAACTAGTGTTCTAAGGGGTGTCTAAAAGGTGTTAAAAGACCAAATTCCCCATACTAAAAAACCATGCCGACTAAAGCATATTCAAACTAGTCGGCATGGTTTTTTTTGTCGACCTTGCCGACTAAAATATAGATGGCAGGTTATAAGGTTGAATATCGTGCCGACTTTTCATCTATGAAATCAGTAGTTACAAAGTCGACACGGTATTCAACCTTATACCCTGCCGACTATATTTTAGTCGGCACGATATTCATCCTTATACCTTGCCGACTATAGTTTAGTCGGCAGGTTATGAAATTAATACCTTGTCGACTAATCATTTTTATCTGTATGTCAAAAATTCTATAGTCGGAAGGGTATTTTTTTTATCGACCCTGCCGACTATAAGATAGTCGGCAAGGTAAGAAATCAACAAGATGCCGACTAGTGAAGCATTTACAACAGTCTCTTGTGTGTCAAAAATATAAAGTCGGCATCTTCTTCATTCATCGACCTTGCCGGCCATAAGTTGTCGGCATGTTCTTCATCCGCAGACCTTGCCGGCCAAAGTTAGTCGGCATGTTCTTCATTCGTCGACCCTGCCGACTTTTGATAGTTTCAAAACTGAAAGTGTTGAATTCTTCTTTAATTTTGAGTATGATTTCATACCCAGCTTTGCAATCCTCTTTTTAGAAGTGTTATGCTTTCATTTTCGTTGAAAAAAATATTCTCGAAAAAAAAAATCATCAAAAATCTTCCCAAATGAGTTCAATCAAAAACAAAATTTCATAACTTAAATTTATGATTTCAAAAGTTTTAATCTAAACTCAATTAATTAAGCTAATCAGATTTTTTAGTGTTAATTAAACAAGGGCATATTAACCATTTAGAAAATACAAGGTTAAGGGGTGGCTTGGTTTTACTTCATAATGACCAGATTTTGTCTTATTGGGTATACCCCAATCTCGCCAGGTATATAAAGTCAAATATCTTTATAATAATAATAAAAAATCCCTAAATTAACGCCTATGCACGTGTAGTTTCACAACTTTGATTATGTTGTCTTCATTGTAAGAAAACTCATTCTCAATTAATTGATAGTTATGGTTGATAGTTTTTTTTTAGTAATCTTAATATGCACCACTCATGAATCACACTGTAGTTACCTAAAATCGGTGAGAGGCTAAAAGTGGGATCTAGGGTTTCTGAGAGTGAGTTACGGGAGGTTGAGCACGAACAGTCTTCGCCTAAAATACGCACAGTGACCGCTCAAAGGCTGCTTCAATCACAGAGAATGAGGCTTAGGGTCAGTCTTAGGGAGAGAAGCAGATGCAGAGAGAGATCAAGATCTTTTAATTACTCTAAGAGTTTATGAGAAAGTTGTGTTAACTTGGAGAAGTAGAGGACCTATTTATAACCGAATTCTCTAATCTCAGGTCAGTGAAGATTATGGATTGTTTTCCGTGCGGAACACTTCTCCTGTCTCTTTAGGAATATATAAAGATAAATTATATTGAGTTTATTTCATTATTATACTGCCTTTACTCTCTCCTGCGGATAAAACTAACACTACACCAAATTCCCGGATTAGTAACAGAAATTCGTAACGGCTTACTGGCCATTACGAAATCCCGTTACAAATGGCCGTTACGAAAACATTTGTAACAGGCTGTGTCCGTTACAATATTTGAAAATTTTGTAACAGCGTATAGTCGTTACGTATTTTTTATAGGCGTGCAAGTCACACGCTTCGTCTTACCTAGTTCGTAACACCTAAAGCATGTACATGTGCCATTCACACGCATACCATTGTGTTTCCACCCAAACTGAAAAACATTGGAGGATATTTTCTCCCAGGCGTGTGCGATTCAATGCCTTATATGGGTATTCCCTAATGAAAGCATATCAAATTTTCCCATGACTCCAAATTTCATCATCTCTTTCGCTCTTTCTTCATTCTTCTTCTTCTGTTCCCTGGAGAACCATTAACAATCGCCTCTGTACTACCACCACCATCAATAACAACGTCAAAAACAACCAAATCTCTTTCACAATCAATAAAACATCGATTAGATTTCATACCTTCCTTCATGAAACAAGGTTCAGTAAACTTTGAGTTCTAGATCTAGGTTTTTTAATGGGTTTTCGAAAGTTTTGAAGTTAGTGATTTCGAGTGAAATAGTGATAGATCGAGTGGATTTTAAGCGTTTTGGAGATGATTAGATATTATTGAAGGAAGAACACAAATTTTAGAGAAGTTGAATTTCTTTCTCCATCAAAGGAGCTTAAATAAAGATCATGGTGATTCAAAACGATAAGTTTTTTAAACCCAGTTCCATTTTTCATTGCATAGTCACATCTATGTTGTTTAATTTTTGTTTAATCGAAGTATTGAATTTAGGATTTCTGCAAAATTTATTTTAGGGTTTTGAGAGTTGGGAACTCTGTTTGAAACATGAAATTTTTTAGGAGGAGGGAGAGGAGAATGAGAATTTCAACGGTGTAATTAAGACGAAGAAGATGAGGGGAAAGGGGAGAATTTATGAGATTAAGGGCTTAGGAAAAAAACTGCTTCAGAATATTCAGATACAGGGTACAGGGTGGAGGGAGGAGAGAAAAGTGAAGAATTGTGCTAGTGGAAGTACAAGTAACCTCTCGGTAAGTCATCGTATGTCTA
This sequence comes from Papaver armeniacum, assembly GCA_023531295.1. NCBI lineage: Eukaryota > Viridiplantae > Streptophyta > Magnoliopsida > Ranunculales > Papaveraceae > Papaver > Papaver armeniacum. Next base: position 10,513 of record JAJJWW010019237.1, on the reverse strand, counting down.
TCTTATATGATTATTGGGGTATATCTATCTTATTATTATTATTATTCTTACAGGAGGGCAAGACACCTTGGTATTTGCAATGACTGGATATCCTCTACCAGCAGAGAAAACAAGACAAGCTTTAATCCAAAAGGTAACTTATTTTCTTTCAGATGACATGTAAAAGAATAAGGTGTTCAAGCTAATTTGATGCTTTGTGATCTTTATTGATTCATTTTCCTTTTGTTTTTGTTGTTGTTGTAGATAAATGAATTAGTTGAATAAGGCATCCCAATGTCGGCAGTGAAACATGCGGATAAATTTCTGCACAACTTCAACAATCAAACCAATCATAGGGATGAGATAGAACTTCTTGATGTTAGCCGGGATTGGGATGAACTGGTACTAGTATTCCATATCTTAATAATACTTTAGTAATTCTGCCGAGTTTTTATTTTAAATTTTGTTTGTTTCTTGTCGTTTCAGCGGAGGGAATTTGTTCCTTGTTTATCTTATACAAACACAAATGTCTTGTTTAACCCGGATGCCTATGCTGCTGGATCAGGATCAATGTCTTCGCACACGACCCTTGATATTCTGTAAGATTTCACTTATCTTGTTCTCGGTTTAATGTTGACGGGATTGATTGTCCAGTAATTTTGGAATTATAGGCTTTCTCCAGAAATAGAACGAGGAAACCAGGAAAGTATCTATTATTCATTTATTTATCTTTTTTTCCTGGCTAGATATGAGAAGAATATGTCACTAGAAGAGGCAACGGATCTCACCCTACGAGCTATCTATGATGCTGTTTTTTCCCATACAGTGGAAGGACAGGCAGTTGAAGCAGGTTATGGTATACATTATCTCTTCTCTCTGATCCCCTAGCGCCCTCTTGTATTTATGTAGGTGTAGGTGTTTATTACTCAGAATTTTTCTTTGGCATGCAGTTTGTGTTATTACTGCAGTAGACTTCAAGAGTCTTGGTGTCAAGGACCTACATTTTTTTATGTCAGAAAGTACTGGTTGTGTGTCCATATGAAAGGTTCGCGTGGGATATGCATTTCATTATCAGTTATTTTCTTTTCTTTTAAGTAACTAGTTGTTTATGGGTAAAAATCGTTTCTGCTGATTTCGGTAATTTCGGTAGGTGAGTGAGAAACTGGTTCAAACCCTAAACAAATGTGCTGCACGTGAGCACTTTATAGATTCGAGAGATCAATCTGTACAAGTCCGGCCTAAACCAAGAAATGGCCGTTCCCGGACTTGCTTCGGTCACAAAGTGGAGGAGAAGGGTTGATTTGGGGAGGGAAGCAAAGAAAGGTGTTGAGACCAGAATAATTATGGGAGAGTAGTATCTCGACTTGTATCAGAAAGTAGAAGCTTGGGAAGCTCGCAAGAGATGAAAGCTTTTGGGAGAGCTTGCAAAGTTGCCTTTCTGAGAGTGTAGTATTTTTCTCCTGACCGAGACTTGTTGTCTGGTGGAAATAGGTAAGACCTATTTATACAAGTCGAGATTGAAACGTACCAGTGGCCTCATGAAGGAAGAGAGTAAAGGGTGAAATAATGGGAGGAGGTGGTAACCGCATGGTGTTAATGGGTGAAAACGTTTTCACCATTATTTCCTCTTTTATTTGACCGCTTTATTCCTTTTCACGCTTTCTTAATTTGAGCGTAGTGTACAGCGCATCTTTGTGACCGCCAAACCAAAACCCTAAAAGCATCCCCCAGTTTGTGTTTATGTCTCGAGTGTTGGTTGCATCTTGAGTGCAAGTGGTGCTGCTAGGACGCATGTGGCACGTGCGGAATGCCTTCGTTGCGAGTTGCACCTCGAGCGTAAGTGGTAATGCCAGAGCTGCTAGTGGCGTGTGTGGCATGTTCCAACGGCATGTGCGGAATGCCTTGGTGGTAGGTTGCACGGTTTGCAAGTTAGGCTACCAGCGTGTGTGTTTGGCATGTGCCAATGGCATGTGCGGAATGCCTTGGTGGTAGGTTGCACGGTTTGCAAGTTAGGCTACCAGTGAGCATGTTGGCATGTGCCAATGGCATGCGTGGCCGACTTGGCCTAGGTTGTATGATTTGCGAGCCTAGGGCGCTATATTTTGCGTGTGCCAATGGCATAGCGGTTTGGAAATATGGCTTGCGGTACGTGTTGGCATGTGCCAATGGCACGTACGGCCATGTTGACCTAGTTGTAAGTCTTGCAAGCCTAGGGCGCTATATTTGGCGTGTGCCAAAGGCATAGCGGCTTGGAAATATGGCTTGCGACGTGTTGGCATGTGCCAATGGCACGTACGGCCATGTTGACCTAGTTGCAAGTCTTGCAAGCCTAGGCGCTATATTTGGCGTGTGCCAAAGGCATAGCGGCTTGGAAATATGGCTTGTGGTACGTGTTGGCATGTGCCAATGGCACGTACGGCCATGTTGACCTAGTTGCAAGTCTTGCAAGCCTAGGGCGCTATATTTGGCGTGTGCCAAAGGCATAGCGGCTTGGAAATATGGCTTGCGGTACGTGTTGGCATGTGACAATGGCACATACTGCCATGTTGACCTAGTTGCAAGTCTTGCAAGCCTAGGGCGCTATATTTGGCATGTGCCAATGGGATAGCGGCTTGGAAATATGGCTCGCGGTACATGTTGGCATGTGCCAATGGCACGTACGGCCATGTTGACCTAGTTGCAAGTAATGCAAGCCTAGGGCGCTATATTTGGCATGTGCCAATGGGATAGCGGCTTGGAAATATGGCTCGCGGTACGTGTTGGCATGTGCCAATGGCACGTACGGCCATGTTGACCTAGTTGCAAGTCTTGCAAGCCTAGGGCGCTATATTTGGCATGTGCCAATGGGATAGCGGCTTGGAAATATGGCTCGCGGTACGTGTTGGCATGTGCCAAAGGCACGTACGGCCATGTTGACCTAGTTGCAAGTCTTGCAAGCCTAGGGCGCTATATTTGTCATGTGCCAATGGGATAGCGTCTTGGAAATATGGCTCGCGGTACGTGTTGGCATGTGCCAATGGCACGTATGGCCATGTTGACCTAGTTGCAAGTCTTGCAAGCCTAGGGCGCTATATTTGGCGTGTGCCAATGGCATAGCGGCTTGGTTTTGGCGTTGTTGCCATGGTGCGCAGTGTGCGGCTTGGTTTGGCTTTGTTGCCATGGTGCGCAGTATGCGGCTTGGTTTGGCATTGTTGCCATGGTGCGCGATGATGCGGCTTGGTTTAGCATTGTTGCCATGGTGCGCGAGTGTGCGGCTTGGTTTGGCATTGTTGCCATGGTGCGCAGTGTGCGGCTTGGTTTGGCATTGTTGCCATGGTGCGCAGCGTGCGGCTTGGTTTGGCATTGTTGCCATGGTGCGCAGCGTGCGGCTTGATTTGGCATTGCTACCATGGCGCGCAGTATGCGGCTTGGTTTGGCATTGTTGCCATGGTGTGCGGTGTGCGGTTTGGTTTTGGAATTAGGGTTACGTATTTGAAAACCCTAATCGGTATTTTGAAAAAATACCCCTATTAATTATTTACACCTGAGTTAAATGCTCTTAGTTAATGTGTTGCGGGTAACACTAGGTCATGGGGATTTACGATTTTACCCCTTGTTTAAAAACCACCATCAACATTAAGTCCCCTGCTTAGCTCGGAACAGGGGCTTTGTTGCGAGGTAAGCATAAGATGGTGACAAACTATTAACAGTAAAACGTAAAGAAAATTGAAGGAGGCTTGTCTGACCTTTTATAAATAGGATTTGGAATCCTTGCCTCTGGTAGTTTTGCACAAATCGGGAGGCTGACACAATTGGTGGGGCCAGTGCAGCTTGGGCGACGTTGGGAAGTTGGCATGAGTTGGGAAGCTGAGTGTTCTAGTTGGTGGGACCGGCGCAAAGTATAGAAGTCTTGCGTGCTTGCAGGCGTGACTTGGGCAGCCATTGGGGGGTCGGCGCAATTGGTGGGGCCGGTGCAACTTGGAAGCCGTGCTTGCAGGCGTGACTTGGGCGGCCATTGGGAGGTCGGCGCAATTGGTGGGGCCAGTGCAACTTGGAAGCCGTGCTTACAGGCGTGACTTGGGCGGCCATTGGGAGGTCGGCGCAATTGGTGGGGCCGGTGCAACTTGGAAGCCGTGCTTGCAGGCGTGACTTATGTAAATAAGGAGGGAGTAGGCGTTTCTTCGGATAGCAAAGTTTCCTTATTTTGCTTTCCTTCACGTGCGGCTTCAATTAGGGCATTGTTCATGCTAAAATCGAAAGTGTTATGTCCTTCATTGCTCCCTTTCCTTTTTAAGGTTCCGTATTCATACTCCACGCGAATGTATCGTCTCCCTTATTTGAGAAGGGGTTCTTCCCTGTTGATTCCCCTTTTCCTTTGCTTTGCTTTCTGCATTTTCTTCTTCTCTTTTTTTTTTTTATTCACGCTATCCTCTTTTTATATGTGTATAGACGGATGGAACTTGATCATTTTCCCATTTCTTGCAAGTGTATGATGGGATCTTCCAGAGACGGCCGTGCCTTTAACTTTTTGGAAAAGGACTTCAAAATCGGTGGAGATCGATCTTCTTCTCTTGAGGAGGTATTGGTGGGGATTGAATCTTTGTTCCATGAAGCTAACGAAATTATTAAGGACTTCCCTTCCATCTATCTTCACGAAGAACAGTGCATGTTCGGACTCTCTTGGGTTCGATGGACGCGAGGAGAACGCCATGATTCTTGATTTTGATGTGGATGAATCAAAAACTTCCTTCGAAGTGTCGATGAGAAAACTTTCGAAGGAGTATATGATAGAAGCGAGACAACCTTTGAAGTTGATGCCAAAGGTGTTATTGATGATACCGGAGGGGTCATGGTGGCGTATCTTTGGAATAGTTGTCGGGAGGACACTTTCTGCTGCTGCTGTGGCTTCTTCGGGATGGGATGTTGAGGTTGCCGCCGCTAAAACCGCTGAATGGAACCTTTGTTGCTCTAAGGATTCTTTGGGGAAGTGCTTGAAAATAGCTTTGCCCGAAGGGACTTGCGCTCCATCCTTCGAGGGCTAGTTCCTCCTTTTGTTTTTCTGTTAGCTGCTTAGTTCCCTGATGTTTTTCACATCTTTCCCTTCTTCTTCATCAGGAAACATTTTGCTTCATATATATATATTTTTGAAAGAGGTTGTGGTATGATGGCTCTGCAATGGTTTTACGGGTTCTTCTCGATGTATTTCTCCGATATCCAAGGATTCGCTCGGAAGAGATATATATATATTTATTTTTTTGACAAAAGGGAGATCTCCAGGAAAAATACAAACGGTGTATTCATCACGGGGAAGTACAACTATTAAGAGGAATGGTTTAAAGGAAGTACTTGAAAAGGGGAGTGATTGGGAAGTACTGACATTTTAGGATTGGATTCCTTGAGCCATCGCGAGTGAACTATCACGCCTTCAGTGTGTTGGTATTGATGAGCTTGCAATATCCTCCCAAAAGGGTATCCGCAACCAGATACAGCTCGCCTTCACCTTCCTCGGGCAAATCCATCTTTACTTGTCATCCTCCCAACTTGAAACGAGCTTTCCTTAACCACTACATCTCCGACTGAAAACGGGTTCAGACGTCGTGTAACCATTTGAGCCTTGACTTTGTTGGTTTCACTAGAAGCTTCCAAGCTTCTTGCAAAGTGTTCGAATGGTCCAGCTCCCCATTCACATTTTTTGACAGCGTTTGTGCCGGTTGTTTATTCTTGAGTCCCCATGACGAGAATGGGGAAGAAAAGGCCGGTTGCGAAAAAAGGTTGCTCGGTCAGACTTACTTGCATTTGAAAATCATGGGCTAGCGCCAACGGGTCCTCTTTGGATGCTTGGGTTCCTTCAATAGCTCGTTGATGCGATAACCCGTGGGACGATTTGTTGGGAATCCCTTCGGGCGTGGATGTCGGCGAGGGTGTACGTCGATTTCGCTTTGTTGTCGAGCACCCATAAGCGTCCCAAAATCATGTCATGATCTAGCTCTTTGACAATGTGGAACTTGCTATGCGTTATAGCGTCTCCCATCTCGATCTCTAAGTTGATGTAGCCATGCGCGTTCAAAGTTTCTCCTCCCAAGTTCTTAATTACGGACGGGGAATAGGCAGCGTCTTGTTTTGTAAATCCTACTTGCCTTTAGTGTCTTGAAAGTAATGATGTTGTGGTAGGAGGTCGTGTCGATGAGTGTGTCGTCAAATTTGTTACCTCTTAAACGGGACGTGGTTAGCAGTCCCCAGTTCTCCTTTTTAGTTCCGCCCGTTTGGAGAGCTTGGGCCCCTGGCGTGGGTGCCGAGGAGAGAAAAAGCCGTTTGCCGGACACAACACGATTGAGAGCTGCGAAAATATCTTGTCGCTGCACCTTGGAAAGATAGAGAATTTCGCATATATGTTGCATCATGGATTGCACAGTCTCGTGCACGGAATTCCCAGAGGACCCGCAGTTTCTTATGGGGAGTGGGTCTCGATGCACTCTTTCGTCTCCTAGTTGGAGTTCTCCTGCTTCTATCCTTTCTTTGAAAATATGCTTTAGTATGTTGCAATCGCTAGTCGGGTGGTGAACGAACCTGTGATAATGACATTATTTGGGGTTCGCCATCTCAGCTTCAGTTGGCGGACGTCTGAGCGGCGACAGTCTGATGGCATCATCTTGAACCCAGGCTTCCAGGAGGTCAATCACCTCCTCGATGGGGAATGGGAAATCAAGGGTATTTCCTTCGGTCTCGCGATGCTGCACGGGAGGTTTAGCGACGATCTTCCGTCGTGAGGGTTCCCGTTGTGCCGGCGCTTCACGTTTCGGCTGGTGGCTCGTAGTTGCGGCTTTCCTTTTTCCTCTTTCGTTCACCATGTTCACGGAGGATGAGCCGGCATTAAATTTTTTGTTGATGAGGCGTCTACTCCCGCGAGTTTCACGCGCGTCTTCTGTTCGAGTTGGCCTAGTCCTTTCCAGTAATGCTGGTGCTGTTGTTGCAGATCGTCAGCGGCCTCATGGAGTTCGGAGAACGTTTGGAAACGCAAGTTTTCTAGCAGGGCGCGGTAGATTGGGACCATACCATTGATGCATGCGTTTACCAATTGTTGCTCGGTCACGTTTGGGTCGTGACAGTCGAGTGCTTGAACCCTGAACCTTTTGACGAAATCATTCGGATGTTCGTTATCCCACTGGTACATTCTCCCGAGGTCTGAAAAGGTAACTTGTTCAGACACGAAGAAATACTTCATGTAAAACGCGGTGACCATGCTACTCCAGTTGGGAATGTTGTTCGGTGGGATGCTGTTGTACCATGTATACGCCCTTCCGGTAAGTGATTTTGAAAATTCCCTTAAACGAAGAACGTGATTATATTCATGTTCACCCAAGGATTCCAGGAAACGAGAAACATGTTCGCGTGCATTCCCGGTACCATCGTACAGGGTAAATTGAGGAGAAGAGTACCCCCTTGGGAGAGGGATTCTCTGTATTTCGGATGGGTAAGGGGGTTGGTGATGATGTACATCCAACTCATCATGCTTGATTCGGTCGCGTAGGAGTTGTTCCAAATCTTCTCTCGTGACGAAGTTGGGTGGTTGATTTCTCTCCAACGGGACTCTAGTGCGAGTTTCTTCATCCGTGGAGGCGTGCCCTGCCGAGGTGCCGGCGTCGGGGTTGTTGGAGATGCTTCTAGGCGTCTCTGGAGGATGCGACTCACGGGGTAGTCGCTCTGTCAGGGTTTTTGAAGAGGTGAGCACCTCCTTTCCGTGTTGAAACCATGTCCGTCCGGGCTCGCGAGCGTCTCCTGTCGTTCCATCAAATCGGCGATGGTGACGTAAGGACGACTTCCTCTGGTCCCTCCGGTCTCTCGTCCCGTCGGCGGGGTAATTGGAGCCTTAGTTGTCGGAGGCGCCATGCTGGAAGAAGCATTCGGGGTCGTGGTGGCGGCCCTAGCTCTGGTGACTGGGGGCGTGACACCTGAAGAGATATTCTCGTTGCCGTGATTAAAGGGTTGTGCAAAGACGCCAGAGGAGGCAGCGGCCCCAGCCCTGGTGATAGGCGGTGTTACACTTAAGGGACTGCACTCGATGTTGCCGTTGTCAGCCGGTGAAGTAGCAACGTTATGGGGAGAGACGCCAACATCAGGGATGCGTTCTGCGCTGGTGTTCTCGGCAGCCGTTCCGGATCTGAGTTCCACCATGTTGGGATTTGACGTTCGGGAAACGAAATCAGGAGTTGGAGAAGGTATTATAGCGGATAGATCAATCCTCCCACTGTGGTCGCCAATTGTTTATGGGTAAAAATCGTTTCTGCTGATTTCGGTAATTTCGGTAGGTGAGTGAGAAACTGGTTCAAACCCTAAACAAATGTGCTGCACGTGAGCACTTTATAGATTCGAGAGATTAATCTGTACAAGTCCGGCCTAAACCAAGAAATGGCCGTTCCCGGACTTGCTTCGGTCACAAAGTGGAAGAGAAGGGTTGATTTGGGGAGGGAAGCAAAGAAAGGTGTTGAGACCGAATAGTGCAGGAGAGTAGTATCTCGACTTGTATCGTAGTAGAAGCTTGGGAAGCTCGCAAGAGATGAAAGCTTTTGGGAGAGCTTGCAAAGTTGCCTTTACGAGAGTGTAGTATTTTTCTCCCGACCGAGACTTGTTGTCTCGGTGGAAATAGGTAAGACCTATTTATACAAGTCGAGATTGAAACGTACCACTGGCCTCATGAAGGAAGAGAGTAAAGGGTGAAATAATGGGAGGAGGTGGTAACCGCATGGTGTTAATGGGTGAAAACGTTTTCACCATTATTTCCTCTTTTATTTGACCGCTTTATTCCTTTTCACGCTTTCTTAATGTGAGCGTAGTGTATCTTGCATGCTTGTGACCGCCAAACCAAAACCCTAAAAGCATCCCCGGTTTGTGTTTATGTCTCGAGTGTTGGTTGCATCTTGAGTGCAAGTGGTGCTGCTAGGGACGCATGTGGCATGTGCCAATGGCATGTGCTTGAATGCCTTCGTTGCGAGTTGCACCTCGAACGTAAGTGGTAATGCCGGAGCTGCTAGTGGCGTGTGTGGCATGTGCCAACGGCATGTGCGGAATGCCTTGGTGGTAGGTTGCACGGTTTGCAAGTTAGGCTACCGGTGTGTGTGTTTTGGCATGTGCCAATGGCATGTGCGGAATGCCTTGGTGGTAGGTTGCACGTTTTGCAAGTTAGGCTACCAGCGAGCATGTTGGCATGTGCCAATGGCATGCGTGGCCGACTTGGCCTAGGTTGTATGATTTGCGAGCCTAGGGCGCTATATTTTGCGTGTGCCAATGGCATAGCGGTTTGGAAATATGGCTTGTGGTACGTGTTGGCATGTGTCAATGGCACGTACGTCCATGTTGACCTAGTTGTAAGTCTTGCAAGCCTAGGGCGCTATATTTGGTGTGTGCCAAAGGCATAGCGGCTTGGAAATATGGCTTGCGGTACATGTTGGCATGTGCCAATGGCACGTACGGCCATGTTGACCTAGTTGCAAGTCTTGCAAGCCTAGGGCGCTATATTTGGCGTGTGCCAAAGGCATAGCGGCTTGGAAATATGGCTTGCGGTACGTGTTGGCATGTGCCAATGGCACGTACGGCCATGTTGACCTAGTTGAAAGTCTTGCAAGCCTAGGGCGCTATATTTGGCATGTGCCAATGGGATAATGCGGCTTGGAAATATGGCTTGCGGTACGTGTTGGCATGTGCCAATGGCACGTGCGGCCATGTTGACCTAGTTGCAAGTCTTGCAAGCCTAGGGCGCTATATTTGGCATGTGCCAATGGGATAGCGGCTTGGAAATATGGCTCGCGGTACGTGTTGGCATGTGCCAATGGCACGTACGGCCATGTTGACCTAGTTGCAAGTCTTGCAAGCCTAGGGCGCTATATTTGGCATGTGCCAATGGGATAGCGGCTTGGAAATATGGCTTGCGGTACGTGTTGGCATGTGCCAATGGCACGTACGGCCATGTTGACCTAGTTGCAAGTCTTGCAAGCCTTAGGCGCTATATTTGGCGTGTGCCAATGGCATAGCGGCTTGGTTTTGCGTTGTTGCCATGGTGCGCCTTTGTGCGGCTTGGTTTGGCTTTGTTGCCATGGTGCGCAGATGCGGCTTGGTTTGGCATTGTTGCCATGGTGCGCAGATGCGCGGCTTGGTTTGGCATTATTGCCATGGTGCGCAGTATGCGGCTTGGTTTGGCATTGTTGCCATGGTGCGCAAAGATGTTAGCGGCTTGGTTTGGCATTGTTGCCATGGTGCCATGCGCAACGTGCGCTTGGTTTGGCATTGTTGCCATGGTGTGCAGTGTGCGGCTTGGTTTGGCATTGTCGCCATGGCGCGCAAGTGAGTTGCGGCTTGGTTTGGCATTGTTGCCATGGTGCGCAGTGTGCGGCTTGGTTTTGGAATTAGGGTTCTGTGTTGAAAACTCTAATCTGGTATTTTGAAAAAATACCCCTATTAATTATTTACACTTGAGTTAAATGCTCTTAGTTAATGTGTTGCGGGTAACACTAGGTCATGGGGATTTACGATTTTACCCCTTGTTTAAAAACCACCATCAACA